>CAKKTE020000064.1:0-600000 GCA_920105625.2 Clusia tigrina | reverse complement strand
CACCTATCAAACTTGTTGCTTGTAACTTTTTACTGGAGTGTTGCTTGTAACTTTTTACTGGAGTGTCATAAAACCTTGAAATTTTTTAACAATAAAGTACTCGAGCCTCTTGTCAATTTAAGCTATCCCTCAAAGCTAGCGCTACCCTTGAGTCCCAAATCAAACACTGATAAAACTTCAAATGGCCCTAACTTCTATAAGGTACATCCTACACCTATCAAAGTTTGCAACATACAAACTTTTGTACTTGTAACTTTTTACTGGAGCGTCATAAAACCTTGAAATTGTGTACCTATAAAGTACTCGAGCCTCTTGTCAATTTAAGCCATCGCTCAAAGCAATGCTACCCTTGAGTCCCAAATCAAAAACGGATAAAACTTCAAATGGCCCTGACTTCTATACGGTACGTCCTTCACCTATCAAACTTGTTGCTTGTAACTTTTTACTGGAGTGTTGCTTGTAACTTTTTACTGGAGTTTCATAAAACCTTGAAATTTTGTAACAATAAAGTACTCGAGCCTCTTGTCAATTGAAGCTATCGCTCAAAGCTAGCGCTACCCTTGAGTCCCAAATCAAACACCGATAAAACTTCAAATGGCCCTAACTTCTATACGGTACGTCCTACTCCTATCAAAGTTTGCAACATACAAATGCTTGCAACTTTTTACTGGAGTGTCATAAGACCTTGAAATTTTGTAACAATAAAGTACTCGAGCCTCTTGTCAATTTAAGCTATCGCTCAAAGCTAGCGCTACCCTTGAGTCCCAAATCAAACACTGATAAAACTTCAAATGGCCCTAACTTCTATAAGGTACGTCCTACACCTATCAAAGGTTGCAACATACAAATGCTTGTAACTTTTTACTGGAGCGTCATAAAACCTTGAAATTTTGTAACAATAAAGTACTCGTGCCTCTTGTCCATTTAAGCTATCGCTCAAAGCTATGCTACCCTTGAGTCCCAAATCAAACACTGATAAAACTTCAAATGGCCCTAACTTCTATGCGGTACGTCCTACACCTATCAAAGTTTGCAACATACAAATGCTTGCAACTGTTTACTGGAGTGTCATAAAACCTTGAAATTTTGTAACAATAAAGTACTCGAGCCTCTTGTCAATTTAAGCTATCGTTCAAAGCTAGTGCTACCCTTGAGTCCCAAATCAAACACTGAGAAAACTTCACATGGCCCTAACTTCTATCCGGTACGTCCTACACCTATCAAAGTTTGCAACATACAAATGCTTGTAACTTTTTACTGAAGCGTCATAAAACTCTGAAATTTTGTAACAATAAAGTACTCGAGCCTCTTGTCCATTTAAGCTATCGCTCAAAGCTATGCTACCCTTGAGTCCCAATTCAAACACGGATAAAACTTCAAATGGCCCTGACTTCTATACGGTACGTCCTTCACCTATCAAAATTGTTGCTTGTAACTTTTTACTGGAGTGTTGCTTGTAACCTTTTACTGGAGTGTCATAAAACCTTGAAATTTTGTAACAATAAAGTACTCAAGCCTCTTGTCGATTTAAGCTATCGCTCAAAGCTAGCGCTACCCTTGAGTCCCAAATCAAACACTGATAAAACTTAAAATGGCCCTAGCTTGTATACGGTACGTCCTACACCTATCAAAGTTTGCAACATACAAATGCTTGCAACTGTTTACTGGAGTGTCATAAAACCTTGAAATTTTGTAACAATAAAGTACTCGAGCCTCTTGTCAATTTAATCTATAGCTCAAAGCTAGCGGTACCCTTCAGTCCCAAATCAAACACTGAGAAAACTTCAAATGGCCCTAACTTCTATCCGGTACGTCCTACACCTATCAAAGTTTGCAACATACAAATGCTTGTAATATTTTACTGGAGCGTCATAAAACCTTGAAATTTTGTAACAATAAAGTACTCGAGCCTCTTGTCCATTTAAGCTATCGCTCAAAGCTATGCTACCCTTGAGTCCCAATCAAACACTGCTAAATCTTCAAATGGCCCTAACTTCTATACGGTACGTCATACACCTATGAAAGTTTGCAACATACAAATGTTTGTAACTTTTTACTGGAGCGTCATAAAACCTTGAAATTTTGTAACAATAAAGTCCTCGAGCCTCTAGTCAATTTAAGCCATCGCTCAAAGCTATGCTACCCTTGAGTCCCAAATCAAAAACGGATAAAACTTCAAATGGCCCTGACTTCTATACGGTACGTCCTTCACCTATCAAACTTGTTGCTTGTAACTTTTTACTGGAGTGTTGCTTGTAACCTTTTACTGGAGCGTCATAAAACCTTGAAATTTTGTACCTATAAAGAACTCGAGCCTCTTGTCAATTTAAACCATCGCTCAAAGCAATGCTACCCTTGAGTCCCAAATCAAAAACGGATAAAACTTCAAATGGCCCTGACTTCTATACGGTACGTCCTTCACCTATCAAACTTGTTGCTTGTAACTTTTTACTGGTGTGTTGCTTGTAACTTTTTACTGGAGTTTCATAAAACCTTGAAATTTTGTAACAATAAAGTACTCGAGCCTCTTGTCAATTGAAGCTATCGCTCAAAGCTAGCGCTACCCTTGAGTCCCAAATCAAACACCGATAAAACTTCAAATGGCCCTAACTTCAATACGATACGTCCTACTCCTATCAAAGTTTGCAACATACAAATGCTTGCAACTTTTTACTGGAGTGTCATAAGACCTTGAAATTTTGTAACAATAAAGTACTCGAGCATCTTGTCAATTAAATCTATAGCTCAAAGCTAGCGCTACCCTTGAGTCCCAAATCAAACACTGATAAAACTTCAAATGGCCCTAACTTCTATCCGGTACGTCCTACACCTATCAAAGTTTGCAACATACAAATGCTTGCAACTGTTTACTGGAGCGTCATAAAACCTTGAAACTTTATAACAATAAAGTACTCGAGCATCTTGTCAATTTAATCTATAGCTCAAAGCTAGCGCTACCCTTGTGTCCCAAATCAAACACTGATAAAACTTCAAATGGCCCTAACTTCTATCCGGTACTTCCTACACCTAACAAAGTTTGCAACATACAAATGCTTGCAACTGTTTACTGGAGCGTCATAAAACCTTGAAACTTTGTAACAATAAAGTACTCGAGCCTCTTGTCAATTTAAGCTATCGCTCAAAGCTAGTGCTACCCTTGAGTCCAAAATGAAACACTGCTAAAACTTCAAATGGCCCTAACTTCTATACGGTACGTCCTACACCTATCAAAATTTGCAACATACAAATGCTTGTAACTTTTTACTGAAGCGTCATAAAACCTTGAAATTTTGTAACAATAAAGTACTCGAGCCTCTTGTCAATTTAAGCAGTGGCTAAAGTTATGCTACCCTTGAGTCCCAAATCAAACACTGATAAAACTTCAAATGGCCCTGACTTCTGTCCTACACCTATCAAAGTTTGCAACATACAATTGCTTGCAACTTTTTACTGGAGTGTCATAAACCCTTGAAATTTTGTAACAATAAAGTACTCGAGCCTCTTGTCAATTGAAGCTATCGCTCAAAGCTAGCGCTACCCTTGAGTCCCAAATCAAACACCGATAAAACTTCAAATGGCCCTAACTTCTATACGGTACGTCCTATACCTATCAAAGTTTGCAACATACAAATGCTTGTAACTTTTTACTGGAGTGTCATAAAACCTTGAAATTTTGTAACAATAAAGTACTCGAGCATCTTGTCAATTTAGTCTATAGCTCAAAGCTATGCTACCCTTGAGTCCCAACTCAAACTCTGATAAAACTTCAAATGGCCCTAACTTCTATCCGGTACGTCCTACACCTATTAACGTTTGCAACATACAAATGCTTGTAACTTTTTACTGGAGCGTCATAAAACCTTGACATTTTGTAACAATAAAGTACTCGAGCCTCTTGTCAATTTAAGCTATCGCTCAAAGCTAGCGCTACCCTTGAGTCCCAAATCAAACACTGATAAAACTTTAAATGGCCCTAACTTCTATAAGGTACGTCCTACACCTATCAAACTTTGCAACATATAAATGCTTGTAACTTTTTACTGAAGCGTCATAAAACTCTGAAATTTTGTAACAATAAAGTACTCGAGCCTCTTGTCCATTTAAGCTATCGCTCAAAGCTATGCTACCCTTGAGTCCCAATTCAAACACGGATAAAACTTCAAATGGCCCTGACTTCTATACGGTACGTCCTTCACCTATCAAAATTGTTGCTTGTAACTTTTTACTGGAGTGTTGCTTGTAACCTTTTACTGGAGCGTCATAAAACCTTGAAATTTTGTAACAATAAAGTACTCGAGACTCTTGTCCATTTAAGCTATCGCTCAAAGCTATGCTACCCTTGAGTCCCAAATCAAACACTGATAAAACTTCAAATGGCCCTAACTTCTATACGGTACGTCCTCCACCTATGAAAGTTTGCAACATACAAATGCTTGTAACTTTTTACTAGAGCGTCATAAAACCTTGAAATTTTGTAACAATAAAGTCCTCGAGCCTCTTGTCAATTTAAGCTATCGCTCATGGCTATGCTAAATTGAGTCCCAAAACAAACACTGATAAAACTTTAAATGGCCCGAACTTCTGTACGGCACGTCTTTCACCTATCAAACTTGTTGCTTGTAACTTTTTACTGGAGTGTTGCTTGTAACTTTTTACTGGAGTGTCATAAAACCTTGAAATTTTTTAACAATAAAGTACTCGAGCCTCTTGTCAATTTAAGCTATCCCTCAAAGCTAGCGCTACCCTTGAGTCCCAAATCAAACACTGATAAAACTTCAAATGGCCCTAACTTCTATAAGGTACATCCTACACCTATCAAAGTTTGCAACATACAAACTTTTGTACTTGTAACTTTTTACTGGAGCGTCATAAAACCTTGAAATTGTGTACCTATAAAGTACTCGAGCCTCTTGTCAATTTAAGCCATCGCTCAAAGCAATGCTACCCTTGAGTCCCAAATCAAAAACGGATAAAACTTCAAATGGCCCTGACTTCTATACGGTACGTCCTTCACCTATCAAACTTGTTGCTTGTAACTTTTTACTGGAGTGTTGCTTGTAACTTTTTACTGGAGTTTCATAAAACCTTGAAATTTTGTAACAATAAAGTACTCGAGCCTCTTGTCAATTGAAGCTATCGCTCAAAGCTAGCGCTACCCTTGAGTCCCAAATCAAACACCGATAAAACTTCAAATGGCCCTAACTTCTATACGGTACGTCCTACTCCTATCAAAGTTTGCAACATACAAATGCTTGCAACTTTTTACTGGAGTGTCATAAGACCTTGAAATTTTGTAACAATAAAGTACTCGAGCCTCTTGTCAATTTAAGCTATCGCTCAAAGCTAGCGCTACCCTTGAGTCCCAAATCAAACACTGATAAAACTTCAAATGGCCCTAACTTCTATAAGGTACGTCCTACACCTATCAAAGGTTGCAACATACAAATGCTTGTAACTTTTTACTGGAGCGTCATAAAACCTTGAAATTTTGTAACAATAAAGTACTCGTGCCTCTTGTCCATTTAAGCTATCGCTCAAAGCTATGCTACCCTTGAGTCCCAAATCAAACACTGATAAAACTTCAAATGGCCCTAACTTCTATGCGGTACGTCCTACACCTATCAAAGTTTGCAACATACAAATGCTTGCAACTGTTTACTGGAGTGTCATAAAACCTTGAAATTTTGTAACAATAAAGTACTCGAGCCTCTTGTCAATTTAAGCTATCGTTCAAAGCTAGTGCTACCCTTGAGTCCCAAATCAAACACTGAGAAAACTTCACATGGCCCTAACTTCTATCCGGTACGTCCTACACCTATCAAAGTTTGCAACATACAAATGCTTGTAACTTTTTACTGAAGCGTCATAAAACTCTGAAATTTTGTAACAATAAAGTACTCGAGCCTCTTGTCCATTTAAGCTATCGCTCAAAGCTATGCTACCCTTGAGTCCCAATTCAAACACGGATAAAACTTCAAATGGCCCTGACTTCTATACGGTACGTCCTTCAGCTATCAAAATTGTTGCTTGTAACTTTTTACTGGAGTGTTGCTTGTAACCTTTTACTGGAGTGTCATAAAACCTTGAAATTTTGTAACAATAAAGTACTCAAGCCTCTTGTCGATTTAAGCTATCGCTCAAAGCTAGCGCTACCCTTGAGTCCCAAATCAAACACTGATAAAACTTAAAATGGCCCTAGCTTGTATACGGTACGTCCTACACCTATCAAAGTTTGCAACATACAAATGCTTGCAACTGTTTACTGGAGTGTCATAAAACCTTGAAATTTTGTAACAATAAAGTACTCGAGCCTCTTGTCAATTTAATCTATAGCTCAAAGCTAGCGGTACCCTTCAGTCCCAAATCAAACACTGAGAAAACTTCAAATGGCCCTAACTTCTATCCGGTACGTCCTACACCTATCAAAGTTTGCAACATACAAATGCTTGTAATATTTTACTGGAGCGTCATAAAACCTTGAAATTTTGTAACAATAAAGTACTCGAGCCTCTTGTCCATTTAAGCTATCGCTCAAAGCTATGCTACCCTTGAGTCCCAATCAAACACTGCTAAATCTTCAAATGGCCCTAACTTCTATACGGTACGTCATACACCTATGAAAGTTTGCAACATACAAATGTTTGTAACTTTTTACTGGAGCGTCATAAAACCTTGAAATTTTGTAACAATAAAGTCCTCGAGCCTCTAGTCAATTTAAGCCATCGCTCAAAGCTATGCTACCCTTGAGTCCCAAATCAAAAACGGATAAAACTTCAAATGGCCCTGACTTCTATACGGTACGTCCTTCACCTATCAAACTTGTTGCTTGTAACTTTTTACTGGAGTGTTGCTTGTAACTTTTTACTGGAGTTTCATAAAACCTTGAAATTTTGTAACAATAAAGTACTCGAGCCTCTTGTCAATTGAAGCTATCGCTCAAAGCTAGCGCTACCCCTGAGTCCCAAATCAAACACCGATAAAACTTCAAATGGCCCTAACTTCTATACGGTACGTCCTACTCCTATCAAAGTTTGCAACATACAAATGCTTGCAACATTTTACTGGAGTGTCATAAGACTGAAATTTTGTAACAATAAAGTACTCGAGCATCTTGTCAATTAAATCTATAGCTCAAAGCTAGCGCTACCCTTGAGTCCCAAATCAAATACTGATAAAACTTCAAATGGCCCTAACTTCTATCCGGTACGTCCTACACCTATCAAAGTTTGCAACATACAAATGCTTGTAACTTTTTACTGGAGCGACATAAAACCTTGAAATTTTGTAACAATAAAGTACTCGAGCCTCTTGTCAATTTAAGCTATCGCTCAAAGCTAGCGCTACCCTTGAGTCCCAAATCAAACACTGATAAAACTTCAAATGGCCCTAACTTCTATAAGGTACGTCCTACACCTATCAAAGGTTGCAACATACAAATGCTTGTAAGTTTTTACTGGAGCGTCATAAAACCTTGAAATTTGTAACAATAAAGTACTCGTGCCTCTTGTCCATTTAAGCTATCGCTCAAAGCTATGCTACCCTTGAGTCCCAAATCAAACACTGATAAAACTTCAAATGGCCCTAACTTCTATGCGGTACGTCCTACACCTATCAAAGTTTGCAACATACAAATGCTTGCAACTGTTTACTGGAGTGTCATAAAACCTTGAAATTTTGTAACAATAAAGTACTCGAGCCTCTTGTCAATTTAATCTATAGCTCAAAGCTAGCGCTACCCTTGAGTCCCAAATCAAACACTGAGAAAACTTCAAATGGCCCTAACTTCTATCCGGTACGTCCTACACCTATCAAAGTTTGCAACATACAAATGCTTGTAATATTTTACTGGAGCGTCATAAAACCTGGAAATTTTGTAACAATAAAGTACTCGAGCCTCTTGTCCATTTAAGCTATCGCTCAAAGCTATGCTACCCTTGAGTCCCAATCAAACACTGATAAATCTTCAAATGGCCCTAACTTCTATACGGTACGTCATACACCTATGAAAGTTTGCAACATACAAATGTTTGTAACTTTTTACTGGAGCGTCATAAAACCTTGAAATTTTGTAACAATAAAGTCCTCGAGCCTCTTGTCAATTTAAGCTATCGCTCAAGGCTATGCTACCCTTGAGTCCCAAATCAAACACGGATAAAACTTCAAATGGCCCTGACTTCTATACGGTACGTCCTTCACCTATCAAACTTGTTGCTTGTAACTTTTTACTGGAGTGTTGCTTGTAACTTTTTACTGGAGCGTCATAAAACCTTGAAATTTTGTAACAATAAAGTATTCGAGCCTCTTGTCAATTTAAGCTAGCGCTCAAAGCTATGCTACCCTTGAGTCCCAACTCAAACTCTGATAACACTTCAAATGGCCCTAACTTCTATACGGTACGTCCTACACCTATCAAAGTTTGCAACATACAAATGCTTGTAACTTTTTACTGAAGCGTCATAAAACTCTGAAATTTTGTAACAATAAAGTACTCGAGCCTCTTGTCAATTTAAGCCATCGCTCAAAGCTATGCTACCCTTGAGTCCCAAATCAAACACGGATAAAACTTCAAATGGCCCTGACTTCTATACGGTACGTCCTTCACCTATCAAACTTGTTGCTTGTAACTTTTTACTGGAGTGTTGCTTGTAACTTTTTACTGGAGTGTCATAAAACCTTGAAATTTTGTAACAATAAAGTACTCGAGCCTCTTGTCAATTTAAGCTATCGCTCAGGGCTAGCGCTACCCTTGAGTCCCAAATCAAACACCGATAAAACTTCAAATGGCCCTAACTTCTATACGGTACGTCCTACACCTATCAAAGTTTGCAACATACAAATGCTTGTAACTTTTTACTGGAGCGTCATAAAACCTTGAAATTTTGTAACAATAAAGTACTCGAGCCTCTTGTCAATTTAAGCTATCGCTCAAAGCAAGCGCTACCCTTGAGTCACAAATCAAACACTGATAAAACTTCAAAAGGCCCTAACTTCTATAAGGTACGTCCTACACCTATCAAAGCTTGCAACATACAAATGCTTGTAACTTTTTACTGGAGCGTCATAAAACCTTGAAATTTTGTAACAATAAAGGACTCGAGCCTCTTGTCCATTTAAGCTATCGCTCCAAGCGATGCTACCCTTGAGTCCCAAATCAAACACTGATAAAACTTCAAATGGCCCTTACTTCTATACGGTACGTCCTACACCTATCAAAGTTTGAAACATACAAATGCTTGTAACTTTTTACTGGAGCGTCATAAAGCCATGAAATTTTGTAACAATAAAGTACTCGAGCCTCTTGTCCCTTTAAGCTATCGCTCAAAGCTATGCTACCCTTGAATCCCAAATCAAACACTGATAAAACTTCAAATGGCCCTAACTTCTATAAGGTACGTCCTACACCTATCAAAGCTTGCAACATACAAATGCTTGTAACTTTTTACTGGAGCGTCATAAAACCTTGAAATTTTGTAACAATAAAGTACTCGAGCCTCTTGTCCATTTAAGCTATCGCTCCAAGCTATGGTACCCGTGAGTCCCAAATCAAACACTGATAAAACTTCAAATGGCCCTTACTTCTATACGGTACGTCCTACACCTATCAAAGTTTGCAACATACAAATGCTTGTAACTTTTTACTGGAGCGTCATAAAACCTTGAAATTTTGTAACAATAAAGTACTCGAGCCTCTTGTCAATTTAAGCTATCGCTCAAAGCTATGCTACCCTTGAGTCCGAAATCAAACACTGATAAAACTTCAAATGGTCCTAACTTCTATACGGTGCATCCTATACCTATCAAAGTTTGCAACATACAAATGCTTGTAACTTTTTACTGGAGCGTCATAAAACCTTGAAATTTTGTAACAATAAAGTATTCGATCCTCTTGTCAGTTTAAGCTATCGCTCAAAGCTATGCTACCCTTG
The DNA here is from genome assembly GCA_920105625.2 of Clusia tigrina. Lineage (NCBI taxonomy): Eukaryota > Metazoa > Arthropoda > Insecta > Diptera > Clusiidae > Clusia > Clusia tigrina. The sequence continues at coordinate 590,074 of CAKKTE020000064.1, read as the reverse complement.
AGTCCCAACTCAAACTCTGATAAAACTTCAAATGGCCCTAACTTCTATATGGTACATCCTACATCTATCAAAGATTGCAACATACAAATGCTTGTAACTTTTAACTGGAGTGTCATAAAACTTTGAAATTTTGTAACAATAAAGTACTCGAGCCTCTTGTCGATTTAAGCTATCGCTCAAAGCTAGCGCTACCCTTGAGTCCGAAATCAAACACTGATAAAACTTCAAATGGCCCTAGCTTCTATAAGGTACGCCCTACACCTATCAAAGTTTCCAACATACAAATACTTGTAACTTTTTACTGGAGCGTCATAAAGCCATGAAATTTTGTAACAATAAAGTACTCGAGCCTCTTGTCCCTTTAAGCTATCGCTCAAAGCTATGCTACCCTTGAATCCCAAATCAAACACTGATACAACTTCAAATGGCCCTAACTTCTATACGGTACGTCCTACACCTATCAAAGTTTGCAACATACAAATGCTTGTAATTTTTTACTGGAGCGTCATAAAACCTTGAAATTTTGTAACAATAAATAACTCGAGCCTCTTGTCAATTTAAGCTATCGCTCAAATCTAGTGCTACCCTTGAGTCCCAAATCAAATACTGCTAAAAGCTCAAATGGCCCTAACTTCTATACGGTATGTCCTACACCTATCAAAGTTTGCAACATACAAATGCTTTTAACTTTTTACTGAAGCGTCATAAAACTCTGAAATTTTGTAACAATAAAGTACTCGAGCCTCTTGTCAATTTAAGCCATCGCTCAAAGCTATGCTACCCTTGAGTCCCAATACAAACACGGATAAAACTTCAAATGGCCCTGACTTCTATACGGTACGTCCTTCACCTATCACACTTGTTGCTTGTAACTTTTTACTGGAGTGTTGCTTGTAAGTTTTTACTGGAGTGTCATAAAACCTTGAAATTTTGTAACAATAAAGTACTCGAGCCTCTTGTCGATTTAAGCTACCGCTCAAAGCTATGCTACCCTTGAATCCGAAATCAAACACTGATACAACTTTAAATGGCCCTAACTTCTATACGGCACGTCCTACACATATCAAAGTTTGCAACATACAAATGCTTGTAACTTTTTACTGGAGCGTCATAAAACCATGAAATTGTGTAACAATAAAGTACTCGAGCCTCTTGTCCATTTAAGCTATCGCTCAAAGCTATGCTACCCTTGAATCCCAAATCAAACACTGATACAACTTCAAATGGCCCTAACTTCTATACGGTACGTCCTACACCTATCAAAGTTTGCAACATACAAATGCTTGTAACTTTTTACTGGAGCATCATAAAACCATGAAATTTTGTAACAATAAAGTACTCGAGCCTCAAAGCTATGCTACCCTTGAGTCCCAAATCAAACACTGATAAAACTTCAAATGGCCCTAACTTCTATACGGTACGTCCTACACCTATCAAAGTTTGCAACATACAAATGCTTGTAACTTTTTACTGGAGCGTCATAAAACCTTGAAATTTTGTAACAATAAAGTACTCGAGCCTCTTGTCAATTTAAGCTATCGCTCAAAGCTAGTGCTACCCTTGAGTCCCAAATCAAACACTGCTACAACTTCAAATGGCCCAAACTTCTATACGGTACGTCCTACACCTATCAAAATTTGCAACATACAAATGCTTGTAACTTTTTACTGAAGCGTCATAAAACCTTGAAATTTTGTAACAATAAAGTACTCGAGCCTCTTGTCCATTTAAGCTATCGCTCAAAGCTATGCTACCCTTGAGTCCCAAATCAAACACTGCTAAAACTTCAAATGGCCCTAACTTCTATACGGTACGTCCTACACCTATCAAAGTTTGCAACATACAAATGCTTGTAACTTTTTACTGAAGCGTCATAAAACTTCGAAATTTTGTAACAATAAAGTACTCGAGCCTCTTGTCAATTTAAGCTATCGCTCAAAGCTAGCGCTACCCTTGAGTCCCAAATCAAAAACTGATAAAACTTCAAATGGCCCTAACTTCTATACGGTACGTTCTACACCTATCAAAGTTTGCAACATACAAATGCTTGCAACTGTTTACTGGAGTGTCATAAAACCTTGAAATTTTGTTACAATAAAGTATTCGAGCCTCTTGTCAGTTTAAGCTATCGCTCAAAGCTATGCTACCCTTGAGTCCCAACTCAAACTCTGATAAAACTTCAAATGGCCCTGACTTCTATACGGTATGTCCTTCACCTATCAAACTTGTTGCTTGTAACTTTTTACTGGAGTGTTGCTTGTAACTTTTTACTGGAGTGTCATAAAACCTTGAAATTTTGTAACAATAAAGTACTCGCGCCTCTTGTCAATTTAAGCTATCGCTCAAAGCTAGCGCTACCCTTGAGTCCCAAATCAAACTCTGATAAAACTTCAAATGGCCCTAACTTCTATACGGTACGTCCTACTCCTATCAAAGTTTGCAACATACAAATGCTTGTAACTTTTTACTGGAGTGTCATAAAACTTTGAAATTTTGTAACAATAAAGTACTCGAGCCTCTTGTCGATTTAAGCTATCGCTCAAAGCTAGCGCTACCCTTGAGTCCGAAATCAAACACTGATAAAACTTCAAATGGCCCTAGCTTCTATAAGGTACGCCCTACACCTATCAAAGTTTCCAACATACAAATACTTGTAACTTTTTACTGGAGCGTCATAAAGCCATGAAATTTTGTAACAATAAAGTACTCGAGCCTCTTGTCCCTTTAAGCTATCGCTCAAAGCTATGCTACCCTTGAATCCCAAATCAAACACTGATACAACTTCAAATGGCCCTAACTTCTATACGGTACGTCCTACACCTATCAAAGTTTGCAACATACAAATGCTTGTAATTTTTTACTGGAGCGTCATAAAACCTTGAAATTTTGTAACAATAAATAACTCGAGCCTCTTGTCAATTTAAGCTATCGCTCAAATCTAGTGCTACCCTTGAGTCCCAAATCAAATACTGCTAAAAGCTCAAATGGCCCTAACTTCTATACGGTATGTCCTACACCTATCAAAGTTTGCAACATACAAATGCTTTTAACTTTTTACTGAAGCGTCATAAAACTCTGAAATTTTGTAACAATAAAGTACTCGAGCCTCTTGTCAATTTAAGCCATCGCTCAAAGCTATGCTACCCTTGAGTCCCAATACAAACACGGATAAAACTTCAAATGGCCCTGACTTCTATACGGTACGTCCTTCACCTATCACACTTGTTGCTTGTAACTTTTTACTGGAGTGTTGCTTGTAAGTTTTTACTGGAGTGTCATAAAACCTTGAAATTTTGTAACAATAAAGTACTCGAGCCTCTTGTCGATTTAAGCTACCGCTCAAAGCTATGCTACCCTTGAATCCGAAATCAAACACTGATACAACTTTAAATGGCCCTAACTTCTATACGGCACGTCCTACACATATCAAAGTTTGCAACATACAAATGCTTGTAACTTTTTACTGGAGCGTCATAAAACCATGAAATTTTGTAACAATAAAGTACTCGAGCCTCTTGTCCATTTAAGCTATCGCTCAAAGCTATGCTACCCTTGAATCCCAAATCAAACACTGATACAACTTCAAATGGCCCTAACTTCTATACGGTACGTCCTACACCTATCAAAGTTTGCAACATACAAATGCTTGTAACTTTTTACTGGAGCATCATAAAACCATGAAATTTTGTAACAATAAAGTACTCGAGCCTCAAAGCTATGCTACCCTTGAGTCCCAAATCAAACACTGATAAAACTTCAAATGGCCCTAACTTCTATACGGTACGTCCTACACCTATCAAAGTTTGCAACATACAAATGCTTGTAACTTTTTACTGGAGCGTCATAAAACCTTGAAATTTTGTAACAATAAAGTACTCGAGCCTCTTGTCAATTTAAGCTATCGCTCAAAGCTAGTGCTACCCTTGAGTCCCAAATCAAACACTGCTACAACTTCAAATGGGCCAAACTTCTATACGGTACGTCCTACACCTATCAAAATTTGCAACATACAAATGCTTGTAACTTTTTACTGAAGCGTCATAAAACCTTGAAATTTTGTAACAATAAAGTACTCGAGCCTCTTGTCCATTTAAGCTATCGCTCAAAGCTATGCTACCCTTGAGTCCCAAATCAAACACTGCTAAAACTTCAAATGGCCCTAACTTCTATACGGTACGTCCTACACCTATCAAAGTTTGCAACATACAAATGCTTGTAACTTTTTACTGAAGCGTCATAAAACTTCGAAATTTTGTAACAATAAAGTACTCGAGCCTCTTGTCAATTTAAGCTATCGCTCAAAGCTAGCGCTACCCTTGAGTCCCAAATCAAAAACTGATAAAACTTCAAATGGCCCTAACTTCTATACGGTACGTTCTACACCTATCAAAGTTTGCAACATACAAATGCTTGCAACTGTTTACTGGAGTGTCATAAAACCTTGAAATTTTGTTACAATAAAGTATTCGAGCCTCTTGTCAGTTTAAGCTATCGCTTAAAGCTATGCTACCCTTGAGTCCCAACTCAAACTCTGATAAAACTTCAAATGGCCCTGACTTCTATACGGTATGTCCTTCACCTATCAAACTTGTTGCTTGTAACTTTTTACTGGAGTGTTGCTTGTAACTTTTTACTGGAGTGTCATAAAACCTTGAAATTTTGTAGCAATAAAGTACTCGCGCCTCTTGTCAATTTAAGCTATCGCTCAAAGCTAGCGCTACCCTTGAGTCCCAAATCAAACTCTGATAAAACTTCAAATGGCCCTAACTTCTATACGGTACGTCCTACTCCTATCAAAGTTTGCAACATACAAATGCTTGTAACTTTTTACTGGAGCGTCATAAAACTTTGAAATTTTGTAACAATAAATTACTCGAGCCTCTTGTCGATATAAGCTATCGCTCAAAGCTAGCGCTACCCTTGAGTCCCAAGTCAAACACTGATAAAACTTCAAATGGCCCTAACTTCTATAAGGTACGTCCTACACCTATCAAAGTTTGTAACATACAAATACTTGTAACTTTTTACTGGAGCGTCATAAAACCATGAAATTTTGTAACAATAAAGTACTCGAGCATCTTGTCCATTTAAGCTATCGCTCAAAGCCCTTGAATCCCAAATCAAACACTGATACAACTTCAAATGTCCCTAACTTCTATACGGTACGTCCTACACCTATCAAAGTTTTCTACATACAAATGCTTGTAACTTTTTACTGGAGCGTCATAAAACCATGAAATTTTGTAACAATAAAGTACTCGAGCCTCTTGTCCATTTAAGCTATCGCTCAAAGCTATGCTACCCTTGAGTCCCAAATCAAACACTGCTAAAACTTCAAATGGCTCTAACTTCTATACGGTACGTCCTACACCTATCAAAGGTTGCAACATACAAATGCTTGTAACTTTTTACTGAAGCGTGATAAAACTCTGAAATTTTGTAACAATAAAGTACTCGAGCCTCTTGTCCATTTAAGCTATCGCTGAAAGCTATGCTAACCTTGAATCCCAAATCAAACACTGATAAAACTTCAAATGGCCCTAACTTCTATACGGTACGTCCTACACCTATCAAAGTTTGCAACATACAAATGCTTGCAACTTTTTACTGGAGTGTCATAAAACCTTGAAATTTTGTAACAATAAAGTACTCGCGCCTCTTGTCAATTTAAGCTATCGCTCAAAGCTAGCGCTACCCTTGAGTCCCAAATCAAACTCTGATAAAACTTCAAATGGCCCTAACTTCTATACGGTACGTCCTACACCTATCAAAGTTTGCAACATACAAATGCTTGTAACTTTTTACTGGAGCGTCATAAAACTTTGAAATTTTGTAACAATAAAGTACTCGAGCCTCTTGTCGATATAAGCTATCGCTCACAGCTAGCGCTACCCTTGAGTCCCAAGTCAAACACTGATAAAACTTCAAATGGCCCTAATTTCTATAAGGTACGTCCTACACCTATCAAAGTTTGTAACATACAAATACTTGTAACTTTTTACTGGAGCGTCATAAAACCATGAAATTTTGTAACAATAAAGTACTCGAGCCTCTTGTCAATTTAAGCCATCGCTCAAAGCTATGCTACCCTTGAGTCCCAATACAAACACGGATAAAACTTCAAATGGCCCTGACTTCTATACGGTACGTCCTTCACCTATCACACTTGTTGCTTGTAACTTTTTACTGGAGTGTTGCTTGTAAGTTTTTACTGGAGTGTCATAAAACCTTGAAATTTTGTAACAATAAAGTACTCGAGCCTCTTGTCGATTTAAGCTACCGCTCAAAGCTATGCTACCCTTGAATCCGAAATCAAACACTGATACAACTTTAAATGGCCCTAACTTCTATACGGCACGTCCTACACATATCAAAGTTTGCAACATACAAATGCTTGTAACTTTTTACTGGAGCGTCATAAAACCATGAAATTTTGTAACAATAAAGTACTCGAGCCTCTTGTCCATTTAAGCTATCGCTCAAAGCTATGCTACCCTTGAATCCCAAATCAAACACTGATACAACTTCAAATGGCCCTAACTTCTATACGGTACGTCCTACACCTATCAAAGTTTGCAACATACAAATGCTTGTAACTTTTTACTGGAGCATCATAAAACCATGAAATTTTGTAACAATAAAGTACTCGAGCCTCAAAGCTATGCTACCCTTGAGTCCCAAATCAAACACTGATAAAACTTCAAATGGCCCTAACTTCTATACGGTACGTCCTACACCTATCAAAGTTTGCAACATACAAATGCTTGTAACTTTTTACTGGAGCGTCATAAAACCTTGAAATTTTGTAACAATAAAGTACTCGAGCCTCTTGTCAATTTAAGCTATCGCTCAAAGCTAGTGCTACCCTTGAGTCCCAAATCAAACACTGCTACAACTTCAAATGGCCCAAACTTCTATACGGTACGTCCTACACCTATCAAAATTTGCAACATACAAATGCTTGTAACTTTTTACTGAAGCGTCATAAAACCTTGAAATTTTGTAACAATAAAGTACTCGAGCCTCTTGTCCATTTAAGCTATCGCTCAAAGCTATGCTACCCTTGAGTCCCAAATCAAACACTGCTAAAACTTCAAATGGCCCTAACTTCTATACGGTACGTCCTACACCTATCAAAGTTTGCAACATACAAATGCTTGTAACTTTTTACTGAAGCGTCATAAAACTTCGAAATTTTGTAACAATAAAGTACTCGAGCCTCTTGTCAATTTAAGCTATCGCTCAAAGCTAGCGCTACCCTTGAGTCCCAAATCAAAAACTGATAAAACTTCAAATGGCCCTAACTTCTATACGGTACGTTCTACACCTATCAAAGTTTGCAACATACAAATGCTTGCAACTGTTTACTGGAGTGTCATAAAACCTTGAAATTTTGTTACAATAAAGTATTCGAGCCTCTTGTCAGTTTAAGCTATCGCTCAAAGCTATGCTACCCTTGAGTCCCAACTCAAACTCTGATAAAACTTCAAATGGCCCTGACTTCTATACGGTATGTCCTTCACCTATCAAACTTGTTGCTTGTAACTTTTTACTGGAGTGTTGCTTGTAACTTTTTACTGGAGTGTCATAAAACCTTGAAATTTTGTAACAATAAAGTACTCGCGCCTCTTGTCAATTTAAGCTATCGCTCAAAGCTAGCGCTACCCTTGAGTCCCAAATCAAACTCTGATAAAACTTCAAATGGCCCTAACTTCTATACGGTACGTCCTACTCCTATCAAAGTTTGCAACATACAAATGCTTGTAACTTTTTACTGGAGCGTCATAAAACTTTGAAATTTTGTAACAATAAATTACTCGAGCCTCTTGTCGATATAAGCTATCGCTCAAAGCTAGCGCTACCCTTGAGTCCCAAGTCAAACACTGATAAAACTTCAAATGGCCCTAACTTCTATAAGGTACGTCCTACACCTATCAAAGTTTGTAACATACAAATACTTGTAACTTTTTACTGGAGCGTCATAAAACCATGAAATTTTGTAACAATAAAGTACTCGAGCATCTTGTCCATTTAAGCTATCGCTCAAAGCCCTTGAATCCCAAATCAAACACTGATACAACTTCAAATGTCCCTAACTTCTATACGGTACGTCCTACACCTATCAAAGTTTTCTACATACAAATGCTTGTAACTTTTTACTGGAGCGTCATAAAACCATGAAATTTTGTAACAATAAAGTACTCGAGCCTCTTGTCCATTTAAGCTATCGCTCAAAGCTATGCTACCCTTGAGTCCCAAATCAAACACTGCTAAAACTTCAAATGGCTCTAACTTCTATACGGTACGTCCTACACCTATCAAAGGTTGCAACATACAAATGCTTGTAACTTTTTACTGAAGCGTGATAAAACTCTGAAATTTTGTAACAATAAAGTACTCGAGCCTCTTGTCCATTTAAGGTATCGCTGAAAGCTATGCTAACCTTGAATCCCAAATCAAACACTGATAAAACTTCAAATGGCCCTAACTTCTATACGGTACGTCCTACACCTATCAAAGTTTGCAACATACAAATGCTTGTAACTTTTTACTGGAGTGTCATAAAACCTTGAAATTTTGTAACAATAAAGTACTCGCGCCTCTTGTCAATTTAAGCTATCGCTCAAAGCTAGCGCTACCCTTGAGTCCCAAATCAAACTCTGATAAAACTTCAAATGGCCCTAACTTCTATACGGTACGTCCTACACCTATCAAAGTTTGCAACATACAAATGCTTGTAACTTTTTACTGGAGCGTCATAAAACTTTGAAATTTTGTAACAATAAAGTACTCGAGCCTCTTGTCGATATAAGCTATCGCTCACAGCTAGCGCTACCCTTGAGTCCCAAGTCAAACACTGATAAAACTTCAAATGGCCCTAATTTCTATAAGGTACGTCCTACAACTATCAAAATTTGCAACATACAAATGCTTGTAACTTTTTACTGAAGCGTCATAAAACCTTGAAATTTTGTAACAATAAAGTACTCGAGCCTCTTGTCCATTTAAGCTATCGCTCAAAGCTATGCTACCCTTGAGTCCCAAATCAAACACTGCTAAAACTTCAAATGGCCCTAACTTCTATACGGTACGTCCTACACCTATCAAAGTTTGCAACATACAAATGCTTGTAACTTTTTACTGAAGCGTCATAAAACTTCGAAATTTTGTAACAATAAAGTACTCGAGCCTCTTGTCAATTTAAGCTATCGCTCAAAGCTAGCGCTACCCTTGAGTCCCAAATCAAAAACTGATAAAACTTCAAATGGCCCTAACTTCTATACGGTACGTTCTACACCTATCAAAGTTTGCAACATACAAATGCTTGCAACTGTTTACTGGAGTGTCATAAAACCTTGAAATTTTGTTACAATAAAGTATTCGAGCCTCTTGTCAGTTTAAGCTATCGCTCAAAGCTATGCTACCCTTGAGTCCCAACTCAAACTCTGATAAAACTTCAAATGGCCCTGACTTCTATACGGTATGTCCTTCACCTATCAAACTTGTTGCTTGTAACTTTTTACTGGAGTGTTGCTTGTAACTTTTTACTGGAGTGTCATAAAACCTTGAAATTTTGTAACAATAAAGTACTCGCGCCTCTTGTCAATTTAAGCTATCGCTCAAAGCTAGCGCTACCCTTGAGTCCCAAATCAAACTCTGATAAAACTTCAAATGGCCCTAACTTCTATACGGTACGTCCTACTCCTATCAAAGTTTGCAACATACAAATGCTTGTAACTTTTTACTGGAGCGTCATAAAACTTTGAAATTTTGTAACAATAAATTACTCGAGCCTCTTGTCGATATAAGCTATCGCTCAAAGCTAGCGCTACCCTTGAGTCCCAAGTCAAACACTGATAAAACTTCAAATGGCCCTAACTTCTATAAGGTACGTCCTACACCTATCAAAGTTTGTAACATACAAATACTTGTAACTTTTTACTGGAGCGTCATAAAACCATGAAATTTTGTAACAATAAAGTACTCGAGCATCTTGTCCATTTAAGCTATCGCTCAAAGCCCTTGAATCCCAAATCAAACACTGATACAACTTCAAATGTCCCTAACTTCTATACGGTACGTCCTACACCTATCAAAGTTTTCTACATACAAATGCTTGTAACTTTTTACTGGAGCGTCATAAAACCATGAAATTTTGTAACAATAAAGTACTCGAGCCTCTTGTCCATTTAAGCTATCGCTCAAAGCTATGCTACCCTTGAGTCCCAAATCAAACACTGCTAAAACTTCAAATGGCTCTAACTTCTATACGGTACGTCCTACACCTATCAAAGGTTGCAACATACAAATGCTTGTAACTTTTTACTGAAGCGTGATAAAACTCTGAAATTTTGTAACAATAAAGTACTCGAGCCTCTTGTCCATTTAAGCTATCGCTGAAAGCTATGCTAACCTTGAATCCCAAATCAAACACTGATAAAACTTCAAATGGCCCTAACTTCTATACGGTACGTCCTACACCTATCAAAGTTTGCAACATACAAATGCTTGTAACTTTTTACTGGAGTGTCATAAAACCTTGAAATTTTGTAACAATAAAGTACTCGCGCCTCTTGTCAATTTAAGCTATCGCTCAAAGCTAGCGCTACCCTTGAGTCCCAAATCAAACTCTGATAAAACTTCAAATGGCCCTAACTTCTATACGGTACGTCCTACACCTATCAAAGTTTGCAACATACAAATGCTTGTAACTTTTTACTGGAGCGTCATAAAACTTTGAAATTTTGTAACAATAAAGTACTCGAGCCTCTTGTCGATATAAGCTATCGCTCACAGCTAGCGCTACCCTTGAGTCCCAAGTCAAACACTGATAAAACTTCAAATGGCCCTAATTTCTATAAGGTACGTCCTACAACTATCAAAGTTTGTAACATACAAATACTTGTAACTTTTTACTGGAGCGTCATAAAACCATGAAATTTTGTAACAATAAAGTACTCGAGCATCTTGTCCATTTAAGCTATCGCTCAAAGCCCTTGAATACCAAATCAAACACTGATACAACTTCAAATGTCCCTAACTTCTATACGGTACGTCCTATACCTATCAAAGTTTTCTACATACAAATGCTTGTAACTTTTTACTGGAGCGTCATAAAGCCATGAAATTTTGTAACAATAAAGTACTCGAGCCTCTTGTCCCTTTAAGCTATCGCTCAAAGCTATGCTACCCTTGAATCCCAAATCAAACACTGATAAAACTTCAAATGGCCCTAACTTCTATAAGGTACGTCCTACACGTATCAAAGCTTGCAACATACAAATGCTTGTAACTTTTTACTGGAGCGTCATAAAACCTTGAAATTTTGTAACAATAAAGTACTCGAGCCTCTTGTCCATTTAAGCCATCGCTCCAAGCTATGCTACCCTTGAGTCCCAAATCAAACACTGATAAAATGGCCCTTACTTCTATACGGTACGTCCTACACCTATCAAAGTTTGCAACATACAAATGCTTGTAACTTTTTACTGGAGCGTCATAAAACCTTGAAATTTTGTAACAATAAAGTACTCGAGCCTCTTGTCAATTTAAGCTATCGCTCAAAGCTATGCTACCCTTGAGTCCGAAATCAAACACTGATAAAACTTCAAATGGTCCTAACTTCTATACGGTGCATCCTATACCTATCAAAGTTTGCAACATACAAATGCTTGTAACTTTTTACTGGAGCGTCATAAAACCTTGAAATTTTGTAACAATAAAGTATTCGAGCCTCTTGTCAGTTTAAGCTATCGCTCAAAGCTATGCTACCCTTGAGTCCCAACTCAAACTCTGATAAAACTTCAAATGGCCCTAACTTCTATATGGTACATCCTACATCTATCAAAGATTGCAACATACAAATGCTTGTAACTTTTAACTGGAGTGTCATAAAACCTTGAAATTTTGTAACAATAAATAACTCGAGCCTCTTGTCCCTTTAAGCTATCGCTCAAAGCTATGCTACCCTTGAATCCCAAATCAAACACTGATACAACTTCAAATGGCCCTAACTTCTATACGGTACGTCCTACACCTATCAAAGTTTCCAACATACAAATACTTGTAACTTTTTACTGGAGCGTCATAAAGCCATGAAATTTTGTAACAATAAAGGACTCGAGCCTCTTGTCCCTTTAAGCTATCGCTCAAAGCTATGCTACCCTTGAATCCCAAATCAAACACTGATACAACTTCAAATGGCCCTAACTTCTATACGGTACGTCCTACACCTATCAAAGTTTGCAACATACAAATGCTTGTAACTTTTTACTGGAGCGTCATAAAACCTTGAAATTTTGTAACAATAAATAACTCGAGCCTCTTGTCAATTTAAGCTATCGCTCAAATCTAGTGCTACCCTTGAGTCCCAAATCAAATACTGCTAAAAGCTCTAATGGCCCTAACTTCTATACGGTATGTCCTACACCTATCAAAGTTTGCAACATACAAATGCTTTTAACTTTTTACTGAAGCGTCATAAAACTCTGAAATTTTGTAACAATAAAGTACTCGAGCCTCTTGTCAATTTAAGCCATCGCTCAAAGCTATGCTACCCTTGAGTCCCAATACAAACACGGATAAAACTGCAAATGGCCCTGACTTCTATACGGTACGTCCTTCACCTATCACACTTGTTGCTTGTAACTTTTTACTGGAGTGTTGCTTGTAAGTTTTTACTGGAGTGTCATAAAACCTTGAAATTTTGTAACAATAAAGTACTCGAGCCTCTTGTCGATTTAAGCTACCGCTCAAAGCTATGCTACCCTTGAATCCGAAATCAAACACTGATACAACTTTAAATGGCCCTAACTTCTATACGGCACGTCCTACACATATCAAAGTTTGCAACATACAAATGCTTGTAACTTTTTACTGGAGCGTCATAAAACCATGAAATTTTGTAACAATAAAGTACTCGAGCCTCTTGTCCATTTAAGCTATCGCTCAAAGCTATGCTACCCTTGAATCCCAAATCAAACACTGATACAACTTCAAATGGCCCTAACTTCTATACGGTACGTCCTACACCTATCAAAGTTTGCAACATACAAATGCTTGTAACTTTTTACTGGAGCATCATAAAACCATGAAATTTTGTAACAATAAAGTACTCGAGCCTCAAAGCTATGCTACCCTTGAGTCCCAAATCAAACACTGATAAAACTTCAAATGGCTCTAACTTCTATACGGTACGTCCTACACCTATCAAAGTTTGCAACATACAAATGCTTGTAACTTTTTACTGGAGCGTCATAAAACCTTGAAATTTTGTAACAATAAAGTACTCGAGCCTCTTGTCAATTTAAGCTATCGCTCAAAGCTAGTGCTACCCTTGAGTCCCAAATCAAACACTGCTACAACTTCAAATGGCCCAAACTTCTATACGGTACGTCCTACACCTATCAAAATTTGCAACATACAAATGCTTGTAACTTTTTACTGAAGCGTCATAAAACCTTGAAATTTTGTAACAATAAAGTACTCGAGCCTCTTGTCCATTTAAGCTATCGCTCAAAGCTATGCTACCCTTGAGTCCCAAATCAAACACTGCTAAAACTTCAAATGGCCCTAACTTCTATACGGTACGTCCTACACCTATCAAAGTTTGCAACATACAAATGCTTGTAACTTTTTACTGAAGCGTCATAAAACTTCGAAATTTTGTAACAATAAAGTACTCGAGCCTCTTGTCAATTTAAGCTATCGCTCAAAGCTAGCGCTACCCTTGAGTCCCAAATCAAAAACTGATAAAACTTCAAATGGCCCTAACTTCTATACGGTACGTTCTACACCTATCAAAGTTTGCAACATACAAATACTTGCAACTGTTTACTGGAGTGTCATAAAACCTTGAAATTTTGTTACAATAAAGTATTCGAACCTCTTGTCAGTTTAAGCTATCGCTCAAAGCTATGCTATCTTTGAGTCCCAACTCAAACTCTGATAAAACTTCAAATGGCCCTGACTTCTATACGGTATGTCCTTCACCTATCAAACTTGTTGCTTGTAACTTTTTACTGGAGTGTTGCTTGTAACTTTTTACTGGAGTGTCATAAAACCTTGAAATTTTGTAACAATAAAGTACTCGCGCCTCTTGTCAATTTAAGCTATCGCTCAAAGCTAGCGCTACCCTTGAGTCCCAAATCAAACTCTGATAAAACTTCAAATGGCCCTAACTTCTATACGGTACGTCCTACACCTATCAAAGTTTGCAACATACAAATGCTTGTAACTTTTTACTGGAGCGTCATAAAACTTTGAAATTTTGTAACAATAAATTACTCGAGCCTCTTGTCGATATAAGCTATCGCTCAAAGCTAGCGCTACCCTTGAGTCCCAAGTCAAACACTGATAAAACTTCAAATGGCCCTAACTTCTATAAGGTACGTCCTACACCTATCAAAGTTTGTAACATACAAATACTTGTAACTTTTTACTGGAGCGTCATAAAACCATGAAATTTTGTAACAATAAAGTACTCGAGCATCTTGTCCATTTAAGCTATCGGTCAAAGCCCTTGAATCCCAAATCAAACACTGATACAACTTCAAATGTCCCTAACTTCTATACGGTACGTCCTACACCTATCAAAGTTTTCTACATACAAATGCTTGTAACTTTTTACTGGAGCGTCATAAAACCATGAAATTTTGTAACAATAAAGTACTCGAGCCTCTTGTCCATTTAAGCTATCGCTCAAAGCTATGCTACCCTTGAGTCCCAAATCAAACACTGCTAAAACTTCAAATGGCTCTAACTTCTATACGGTACGTCCTACACCTATCAAAGGTTGCAACATACAAATGCTTGTAACTTTTTACTGAAGCGTGATAAAACTCTGAAATTTTGTAACAATAAAGTACTCGAGCCTCTTGTCCATTTAAGCTATCGCTGAAAGCTATGCTAACCTTGAATCCCAAATCAAACACTGATAAAACTTCAAATGGCCCTAACTTCTATACGGTACGTCCTACGCCTATCAAAGTTTGCAACATACAAATGCTTGTAACTTTTTACTGGAGTGTCATAAAACCTTGAAATTTTGTGACAATAAAGTACTCGCGCCTCTTGTCAATTTAAGCTATCGCTCAAAGCTAGCGCTACCCTTGAGTCCCAAATCAAACTCTGATAAAACTTCAAATGGCCCTAACTTCTATACGGTACGTCCTACACCTATCAAAGTTTGCTACATACAAATGCTTGTAACTTTTTACTGGAGCGTCATAAAACTTTGAAATTTTGTAACAATAAAGTACTCGAGCCTCTTGTCGATATAAGCTATCGCTCACAGCTAGCGCTACCCTTGAGTCCCAAGTCAAACACTGATAAAACTTCAAATGGCCCTAATTTCTATAAGGTACGTCCTACACCTATCAAAGTTTGTAACATACAAATACTTGTAACTTTTTACTGGAGCGTCATAAAACCATGAAATTTTGTAACAATAAAGTACTCGAGCATCTTGTCCATTTAAGCTATCGCTCAAAGCCCTTGAATCCCAAATCAAACACTGATACAACTTCAAATGTCCCTCACTTCTATACGGTACGTCCTACACCTATCAAAGTTTTCTACATACAAATGCTTGTAACTTTTTACTGGAGCGTCATAAAGCCATGAAATTTTGTAACAATAAAGTACTCGAGCCTCTTGTCCCTTTAAGCTATCGCTCAAAGCTATGCTACCCTTGAATCCCAAATCAAACACTGATAAAACTTCAAATGGCCCTAACTTCTATAAGGTACGTCCTACACCTATCAAAGCTTGCAACATACAAATGCTTGTAACTTTTTACTGGAGCGTCATAAAACCTTGAAATTTTGTAACAATAAAGTACTCGAGCCTCTTGTCCATTTAAGCTATCGCTCCAAGCTATGCTACCCTTGAGTCCCAAATCAAACACTGATAAAACTTCAAATGGCCCTTACTTCTATACGGTACGTCCTACACCTATCAAAGTTTGCAACATACAAATGCTTGTAACTTTTTACTGGAGCGTCATAAAACCTTGAAATTTTGTAACAATAAAGTACTCGAGCCTCTTGTCAATTTAAGCTATCGCTCAAAGCTATGCTACCCTTGAGTCCGAAATCAAACACTGATAAAACTTCAAATGGTCCTAACTTCTATACGGTGCATCCTATACCTATCAAAGTTTGCAACATACAAATGCTTGTAACTTTTTACTGGAGCGTCATAAAACCTTGAAATTTTGTAACAATAAAGTATTCGAGCCTCTTGTCAGTTTAAGCTATCGCTCAAAGCTATGCTACCCTTGAGTCCCAACTCAAACTCTGATAAAACTTCAAATGGCCCTAACTTCTATATGGTACATCCTACATCTATCAAAGATTGCAACATACAAATGCTTGTAACTTTTAACTGGAGTGTCATAAAACTTTGAAATTTTGTAACAATAAAGTACTCGAGCCTCTTGTCGATTTAAGCTATCGCCCAAAGCTAGCGCTACCCTTGAGTCCGAAATCAAACACTGATAAAACTTCAAATGGCCCTAGCTTCTATAAGGTACGCCCTACACCTATCAAAGTTTCCAACATACAAATACTTGTAACTTTTTACTGGAGCGTCATAAAGCCATGAAATTTTGTAACAATAAAGTACTCGAGCCTCTTGTCCCTTTAAGCTATCGCTCAAAGCTATGCTACCCTTGAATCCCAAATCAAACACTGATACAACTTCAAATGGCCCTAACTTCTATACGGTACGTCCTACACCTATCAAAGTTTGCAACATACAAATGCTTGTAACTTTTTACTGGAGCGTCATAAAACCTTGAAATTTTGTAACAATAAATAACTCGAGCCTCTTGTCAATTTAAGCTATCGCTCAAATCTAGTGCTACCCTTGAGTCCCAAATCAAATACTGCTAAAAGCTCAAATGGCCCTAACTTCTATACGGTATGTCCTACACCTATCAAAGTTTGCAACATACAAATGCTTTTAACTTTTTACTGAAGCGTCATAAAACTCTGAAATTTTGTAACAATAAAGTACTCGAGCCTCTTGTCAATTTAAGCCATCGCTCAAAGCTATGCTACCCTTGAGTCCCAATACAAACACGGATAAAACTTCAAATGGCCCTGACTTCTATACGGTACGTCCTTCACCTATCACACTTGTTGCTTGTAACTTTTTACTGGAGTGTTGCTTGTAAGTTTTTACTGGAGTGTCATAAAACCTTGAAATTTTGTAACAATAAAGTACTCGAGCCTCTTGTCGATTTAAGCTACCGCTCAAAGCTATGCTACCCTTGAATCCCAAATCAAACACTGATACAACTTTAAATGGCCCTAACTTCTATACGGCACGTCCTACACATATCAAAGTTTGCAACATACAAATGCTTGTAACTTTTTACTGGAGCGTCATAAAACCATGAAATTTTGTAACAATAAAGTACTCGAGCCTCTTGTCCATTTAAGCTATCGCTCAAAGCTATGCTACCCTTGAATCCCAAATCAAACACTGATACAACTTCAAATGGCCCTAACTTCTATACGGTACGTCCTACACCTATCAAAGTTTGCAACATACAAATGCTTGTAACTTTTTACTGGAGCATCATAAAACCATGAAATTTTGTAACAATAAAGTACTCGAGCCTCAAAGCTATGCTACCCTTGAGTCCCAAATCAAACACTGATAAAACTTCAAATGGCTCTAACTTCTATACGGTACGTCCTACACCTATCAAAGTTTGCAACATACAAATGCTTGTAACTTTTTACTGGAGCGTCATAAAACCTTGAAATTTTGTAACAATAAAGTACTCGAGCCTCTTGTCAATTTAAGCTATCGCTCAAAGCTAGTGCTACCCTTGAGTCCCAAATCAAACACTGCTACAACTTCAAATGGCCCAAACTTCTATACGGTACGTCCTACACCTATCAAAATTTGCAACATACAAATGCTTGTAACTTTTTACTGAAGCGTCATAAAACCTTGAAATTTTGTAACAATAAAGTACTCGAGCCTCTTGTCCATTTAAGCTATTGCTCAAAGCTATGCTACCCTTGAGTCCCAAATCAAACACTGCTAAAAATTCAAATGGCCCTAACTTCTATACGGTACGTCCTACACCTATCAAAGTTTGCAACATACAAATGCTTGTAACTTTTTACTGAAGCGTCATAAAACTTCGAAATTTTGTAACAATAAAGTACTCGAGCCTCTTGTCAATTTAAGCTATCGCTCAAAGCTAGCGCTACCCTTGAGTCCCAAATCAAAAACTGATAAAACTTCAAATGGCCCTAACTTCTATACGGTACGTTCTACACCTATCAAAGTTTGCAACATACAAATGCTTGCAACTGTTTACTGGAGTGTCATAAAACCTTGAAATTTTGTTACAATAAAGTATTCGAGCCTCTTGTCAGTTTAAGCTATCGCTCAAAGCTATGCTACCCTTGAGTCCCAACTCAAACTCTGATAAAACTTCAAATGGCCCTGACTTCTATACGGTATGTCCTTCACCTATCAAACTTGTTGCTTGTAACTTTTTACTGGAGTGTTGCTTGTAACTTTTTACTGGAGTGTCATAAAACCTTGAAATTTTGTAACAATAAAGTACTCGCGCCTCTTGTCAATTTAAGCTATCGCTCAAAGCTAGCGCTACCCTTGAGTCCCAAATCAAACTCTGATAAAACTTCAAATGGCCCTAACTTCTATACGGTACGTCCTACACCTATCAAAGTTTGCAACATACAAATGCTTGTAACTTTTTACTGGAGCGTCATAAAACTTTGAAATTTTGTAACAATAAATTACTCGAGCCTCTTGTCGATATAAGCTATCGCTCAAAGCTAGCGCTACCCTTGAGTCCCAAGTCAAACACTGATAAAACTTCAAATGGCCCTAACTTCTATAAGGTACGTCCTACACCTATCAAAGTTTGTAACATACAAATACTTGTAACTTTTTACTAGAGCGTCATAAAACCATGAAATTTTGTAACAATAAAGTACTCGAGCATCTTGTCCATTTAAGCTATCGCTCAAAGCCCTTGAATCCCAAATCAAACACTGATACAACTTCAAATGTCCCTAACTTCTATACGGTACGTCCTACACCTATCAAAGTTTTCAACATACAAATGCTTGTAACTTTTTACTGGAGCGTCATAAAACCATGAAATTTTGTAACAATAAAGTACTCGAGCCTCTTGTCCATTTAAGCTATCGCTCAAAGCTATGCTACCCTTGAGTCCCAAATCAAACACTGCTAAAACTTCAAATGGCTCTAACTTCTATACGGTACGTCCTACACCTATCAAAGGTTGCAACATACAAATGCTTGTAACTTTTTACTGAAGCGTGATAAAACTCTGAAATTTTGTAACAATAAAGTACCCGAGCCTCTTGTCCATTTAAGCTATCGCTGAAAGCTATGCTAACCTTGAATCCCAAATCAAACACTGATAAAACTTCAAATGGCCCTAACTTCTATACGGTACGTCCTACACCTATCAAAGTTTGCAACATACAAATGCTTGTAACTTTTTACTGGAGTGTCATAAAACCTTGAAATTTTGTAACAATAAAGTACTCGCGCCTCTTGTCAATTTAAGCTATCGCTCAAAGCTAGCGCTACCCTTGAGTCCCAAATCAAACTCTGATAAAACTTCAAATGGCCCTAACTTCTATACGGTACGTCCTACACCTATCAAAGTTTGCAACATACAAATGCTTGTAACTTTTTACTGGAGCGTCATAAAACTTTGAAATTTTGTAACAATAAAGTACTCGAGCCTCTTGTCGATATAAGCTATCGCTCAAAGCTAGCGCTACCCTTGAGTCCCAAGTCAAACACTGATAAAACTTCAAATGGCCCTAATTTCTATAAGGTACGTCCTACACCTATCAAAGTTTGTAACATACAAATACTTGTAACTTTTTACTGGAGCGTCATAAAACCATGAAATTTTGTAACAATAAAGTACTCGAGCATCTTGTCCATTTAAGCTATCGCTCAAAGCCCTTGAATCCCAAATCAAACACTGATACAACTTCAAATGTCCCTAACTTCTATACGGTACGTCCTACACCTATCAAAGTTTTCTACATACAAATGCTTGTAACTTTTTACTGGAGCGTCATAAAACCATGAAATTTTGTAACAATAAAGTACTCGAGCCTCTTGTCCATTTAAGCTATTGCTCAAAGCTATGCTACCCTTGAGTCCCAAATCAAACACTGCTAAAACTTCAAATGGCTCTAACTTCTATACGGTACGTCCTACACCTATCAAAGGTTGCAACATACAAATGCTTGTAACTTTTTACTGAAGCGTGATAAAACCCTGAAATTTTGTAACAATAAAGTACTCGAGCCTCTTGTCCATTTAAGCTATCGCTCAAAGCTATGCTAACCTTGAATCCCAAATCAAACACTGATACAACTTCAAATGTCCCTAACTTCTATACGGTACGTCCTACACCTATCAAAGTTTTCTACATACAAATGCTTGTAACTTTTTACTGGAGCGTCATAAAACCTTGAAATTTTGTAACAATAAAGTACTCGAGCCTCTTGTCGATTTAAGCTATCGCTCAAAGCTGGCGCTACCCTTGAGTACCAAGTCAAATACTGATAAAACTTCAAATGGCCCTAACTTCTATAAGGTACGTCCTACACCTATCAAAATTTGTAACATACAAATACTTGTAACTTTTTACTGGAGCGTCATAAAACCATGAAATTTTGTAACAATAAAGTACTCGAGCCTCTTGTCCATTTAAGCTATCGCTCAAAGCTATGCTACCCTTGAATCCCAAATCAAACACTGATACAACTTCAAATGGCCCTAACTTCTATACGGTACGTCCTACACCTATCAAAGTTTGCTACATACAAATGCTTGTAACTTTTTACTGGAGCGTCATAAAACCATGAAATTTTGTAACAATAAAGTACTCGAGCCTCTTGTCCATTTAAGCTATCGCTCAAAGCTATGCTAACCTTGAATCCAAAATCAAACACTGCTTAAACTTCAAATGGCTCTAACTTCTATACGGTACGTCCTACACCTATCAAAGGTTGCAACATACAAATGCTTGTAACTTTTTACTGAAGCGTAATAAAACTCTGAAATTTTGTAACAATAAAGTACTCGAGCCTCTTGTCAATTTAAGCCATCGCTCAAAGCTATGCTACCCTTGAGTCCCAAATCAAACACGGATAAAACTTCAAATGGCCCTGACTTCTATACGGTACGTCCTTCACCTATCAAACTTGTTGCTTGTAACTTTTTACTGGAGAGTTGCTTGTAACTTTTTACTGGAGTGTCATAAAACCTTGAAATTTTGTAACAATAAAGTACTCGAGCCTCTTGTCAATTTAAGCTATCCCTCAAAGCTAGCGCTACCATTGAGTCCCAAATCAAACACTGATAAAACTTCAAATGGCCCTAACTTCTATACGGTACGTCCTACACCTATTAAAGTTTGCAACATACAAATGCTTGCAAGTTTTTACTGGAGCGTCATAAAACCTTGAAATTTTGTAACAATAAAGTACTCGAGCCTCTTGTCCATTTAAGCTATCGCTCAAAGCTATGCTAACCTTGAATCCCAAATCAAACACTGATAAAACTTCAAATGGCCCTAACTTCTATACGGTACGTCCTGCACATATCAAAGTTTGCAACATACAAATGCTTGTAACTTTTTACTGGAGCGTCATAAAACCTTGAAATTTTGTAACAATAAAGTACTCGAGCCTCTTGTCAATTTAAGCTATCGCTCAAAGCTAGTGCTACCCTTGAGTCCCAAATCAAACACTGCTAAAACTTCAAATGGCCCTAACTTCTATACGGTACGTCCTACACCTATTAAAGTTTGCAACATACAAATGCTAGCAAGTTTTTACTGGAGTGTCAAAAAACCTTGAACTTTTGTAACAATAAAGTACTCGAGCATCTTGTCAATTTAATCTATAGCTCAAAGCTAGCGCTACCCTTGAGTCCCAAATCAAACACTGATAAAACTTCAAATGGCCCTAAATTCTATAAGGTACGTCCTACACCTATCAAAGTTTGCAACATACAAATGCTTGTAACTTTTTACTGGAGCGTCATAAAACCTTGAAATTTTGTAACAATAAAATACTCGAGCCTCTTGTCCATTTAAGCTATCGCTCAAAGCTACACTACCCTTGAGTCCCAAATCAAACACTGATAAAACTTCAAATGGCCCTATATTCTATACGGTACGTCCTACACCTGTCAAAGTTTGCAACATACAAATACTTGTAACTTTTTACTGGAGCGTCATGAAACCTTGAAATTTTGTAACAATAAAGTACTCGAGCCTCTTGTCCATTTAAGCTATCGCTCAAAGCTATGCTAACCTTGAATCCCAAATCAAACACTGATAAAACTTCAAATGGCCCTAACTTCTATACGGTACGTCCTGCACATATCAAAGTTTGCAACATACAAATGCTTGTAACTTTTTACTGGAGCGTCATAAAACCTTGAAATTTTGTAACAATAAAATACTCGAGCCTCTTGTCCATTTAAGCTATCGCTCAAAGCTACACTACCCTTGAGTCCCAAATCAAACACTGATAAAACTTCAAATGGCCCTAACTTCTATACAGTACGTCCTACACATATCAAAGTTTGCAACATACAAATGCTTGTAACTTTTTACTGGAGCGTCATAAAACCTTGAAATTTTGTAACAATAAAGTACTCGAGCCTCTTGTCCATTTAAGCTATCGCCCAAAGCTATGGTACCCTTGAGTCCCAAATCAAACACTGATAAAACTTCAAATGGCCCTATCTTCTATACGGTATGTCCTATACCTGTCAAAGTTTGCAACATACAAATACTTGTAACTTTTTACTGGAGCGTCATAAAACCTTGAAATTTTGTAACAATAAAGTACTCGAGCCTCTTGTCCATTTAAGCTATCGCTCAAAGCTATGCTAACCTTGAATCCCAAATCAAACACTGATAAAACTTCAAATGGCCCTAACGTCTATACGGTACGTCCTACACCTATTAAAGTTTGCAACATACAAATGCTAGCAAGTTTTTACTGGAGTGTCAAAAAACCTTGAAATTTTGTAACAATAAAGTACTCGAGCATCTTGTCAATTTAATCTATAGCTCAAAGCTAGCGCTACCCTTGAGTCCCAAATCAAACACTGATAAAACTTCAAATGGCCCTAAATTCTATAAGGTACGTCCTACACCTATCAAAGTTTGCAACATACAAATGCTTGTAACTTTTTACTGGAGCGTCATAAAACCTTGAAATTTTGTAACAATAAAATACTCGAGCCTCTTGTCCATTTAAGCTATCGCTCAAAGCTACACTACCCTTGAGTCCCAAATCAAACACTGATAAAACTTCAAATGGCCCTAACTTCTATACAGTACGTCCTACACATATCAAAGTTTGCAACATACAAATGCTTGTAACTTTTTACTGGAGCGTCATAAAACCTTGAAATTTTGTAACAATAAAGTACTCGAGCCTCTTGTCCATTTAAGCTATCGCCCAAAGCTATGGTACCCTTGAGTCCCAAATCAAACACTGATAAAACTTCAAATGGCCCTATCTTCTATACGGTATGTCCTATACCTGTCAAAGTTTGCAACATACAAATACTTGTAACTTTTTACTGGAGCGTCATAAAACCTTGAAATTTTGTAACAATAAAGTACTCGAGCCTCTTGTCCATTTAAGCTATCGCTCAAAGCTATGCTAACCTTGAATCCCAAATCAAACACTGATAAAACTTCAAATGGCCCTAACGTCTATACGGTACACCTATCAAAATTTGCAACATACAAATGCTTGTAACTTTTTACTGAAGCGTCATAAAACCTTGAAATTTTGTAACAATAAAGTACTCGAGCCTCTTGTCAATTTAAGCTATCGCTCAAAGCTAGCGCTACCTGGAGTCCCAAATCAAACACTGATAAAACTTCAAATGGCCCTAACTCCTATCCGGTACGTCCTACACCTATCAAAGTTTGGAACATACAAATGCTTGTAACTTTTTACTGGAGCGTCATAAAACCTTGAAATTTTGTAACAATAAAGTACTCGAGCCTCTTGTCAATTTAAGCTATCGCTCAAAGCTCGCGATAACCTTGAGTCCCAAATCAAACACTGCTAAAACTTCAAATGGCCCTAACTTCTATACGGTACATCCTACACCTATCAAAGTTTGCAACATACAAATGCTTGTAACTTTTTACTGAAGCGTCATAAAACCTTGAAATTTTGTAACAATAAAGTACTCGATCCTCTTGTCAATTTAAGCCATCGCTCAAAGCTATGCTATCCTTGAGTCCCAAATCAAACACTGATAAAACAACAAATGGCCCTGACTTCTATACGGTACGTCCTACACCTATCAAAGTTTGCAACATACAAATGCTTGTAACTTTTTACTGGAGCGCCAAAAAACCTTGACATTTTGTAACAATAAAGTATTCCAGCCTCTTGTCAATTTAAGCTATCGCTCAAAGCTATGCTATCCTTGAGTCCCAAATCAAACACTGATAAAACTTCGAATGGTCCTAACTTCTATACGGTACGTCCTACACCTATCAAAGTTTGCAACATACAAATGCTTGTAACTTTTTACTGGAGCGTCATAAAACCTTGAAATTTTGTAACAATAAAGTACTCGAGCCTCTTGTCAATTTAAGCTATCGCTGAAAGCTATGCTACCATTGAGTCCCAAATCAAACACTAAT
The DNA here is from genome assembly GCA_920105625.2 of Clusia tigrina. NCBI lineage: Eukaryota > Metazoa > Arthropoda > Insecta > Diptera > Clusiidae > Clusia > Clusia tigrina. The sequence continues at coordinate 565,332 of CAKKTE020000064.1, read as the reverse complement.
AAAACTTCAAATGGCCCTGACTTCTATACGGTACGTCCTACACCTATCAAAGTTTGCAACATACAAATGCTGTAACTTTTTACTGGAGCGTCATAAAACCTTGAAATTTTGTAACAATAAAGTACTCGAGCCTCTTGTCAATTTAAGCTATCGCTCAAAGCTAGCGCTACCCTTGAGTCCCAAATCAAACACTGATAAAACTTCAAATGGCCCTAACTTCTATACGGTACGTCCTACACCTATTAAAGTTTGCAACATACAAATGCTAGCAAGTTTTTACTGGAGTGTCAAAAAAACTTGAAATTTTGTAACAATAAAGTACTCGAGCATCTTGTCAATTTAATCTATAGCTCAAAGCTAGCGCTACCCTTGAGTCCCAAATCAAACACTGATAAAACTTCAAATGGCCCTAAATTCTATAAGGTACGTCCTACACCTATCAAAGTTTGCAACATACAAATGCTTGTAACTTTTTACTGGAGCGTCAATAAACCTTGAAATTTTGTAACAATAAAATACTCGAGCCTCTTGTCCATTTAAGCTATCGCTCAAAGCTACACTACCCTTGAGTCCCAAATCAAACACTGATAAAACTTCAAATGGCCCTAACTTCTATACGGTACGTCCTACACATATCAAAGTTTGCAACATACAAATGCTTGTAACTTTTTACTGGAGCGACATAAAACCTTGAAATTTTGTAACAATAAAGTACTCGAGCCTCTTGTCCATTTAAGTTATCGCCCAAAGCTATGGTACCCTTGAGTCCCAAATCAAACACTGATAAAACTTCAAATGGCCCTATCTTCTATACAGTATGTCCTATACCTGTCAAAGTTTGCAACATACAAATACTTGTAACTTTTTACTGGAGCGTCATAAAACCTTGAAATTTTGTATCAATAAAGTACTCGAGCGTCTTGTCCATTTAAGCTATCGCTCAAAGCTATGCTAACCTTGAATCCCAAATCAAACACTGATAAAACTTCAAATGGCCCTTACTTCTATACGGTACGTCCTACACCTATCAAAGTTTGCAACATACAAATGCTTGTAACTTTTTACTGGAGCGTCATAAAACCTTGAAATTTTGTAACAATAAAGTACTCGAGCCTCTTGTCAATTTAAGCTATCGCTCAAAGCTAGTGCTACCCTTGAGTCCCAAATCAAACACTGCTAAAACTTCAAATGGCCCTAACTTTTATATGGTACGTCCTACACCTATCAAAATTTGCAAACATACAAATGCTTGTAACTTTTTACTGAAGCGTCATAAAACCTTGAAATTTTGTAACAATAAAGTACTCGAGCCTCTTGTCAATTTAAGCTATGGCTCAAAGCTAGCGCTACCTTGAGTCCCAAATCAAACACTGATAAAACTTCAAATGGCCCTAACTTCTATCCGGTACGTCCTACACCTATCAAAGTTTGGAACATACAAATGCTTGTAACTTTTTACTGGAGCGTCATAAAACCTTGAAATTTTGTAACAATAAAGTACTCGAGCCTCTTGTCAATTTAAGCTATCGCTCAAAGCTCGCGCTACCCTTGAGTCCCAAATCAAACACTTCTAAAACTTCAAATGGCCCTAACTTCTATACGGTACGTCCTACACCTATCAAAGTTTGCAACATACAAATGCTTGTAACTTTTTACTGAAGCGTCATAAAACCTTGAAATTTTGTAACAATAAAGTAATCGATCCTCTTGTCAATTTAAGCCATCGCTTAAAGCTATGCTATCCTTGAGTCCCAAATGAAACACTGATAAAACTTCGAATGGCGCTAACTTCTATACGGTACGTCCTACACCTATCAAAGTTTGCAACATACAAATGCTTGTAACTTTTTACTGGAGCGCCAAAAAACCTTGACATTTTGTAACAATAAAGTATTCCAGCCTCTTGTCAATTTAAGCTATCGCTCAAAGCTATGCTATCCTTGAGCCCCAAATCAAACACTGATAAAACTTCGAATGGCCCTAACTTCTATACGGTACGTCCTGCACCTATCAAAGTTTTCAACATACAAATGCTCGTAACTTTTTACTGGAGTGTCATAAAACTTTGAAATTTTGTAACAATAAAGTACTCGAGCCTCTTGTCAATTTAAGCTATCGCTCAAAGCTAGCGCTACCCTTGAGTCCCAAATCAAACACTGATAAAACTTCAAATGGCCCTAACTTCTACAAAGTACGTCCTACACCTATCAAAGTTTGCAACATACAAATACTTGTAACTTTTTACTGGAGCGGCATAAAACTTTGAAATTTTGTAACAATAAAGTACTCGAGCCTCTTGTCCATTTAAGCTATCGCTCAAAGCTATGTTACCCTTGATTCCCAAATGAAACACTGATAAAACTTCAAATGGCCCTAACTTCTGTACGGTACGTCCTACACCTATCAAAGTTTGCAACATACAAATGCTTGTAACTTTTTACTGGAGCGTCATAAAACCTTGAACTTTTGTAACAATAAAATACTCGAGCCTCTTGTCAATTTCAGCTATCGCTCAAAGCTATGCTAACCTTGAATCCCAAATCAAACACTGATAAAACTTCAAATGGCCCTAACTTCTATACGGTACGTCCTACACCTATTAAAATTTGCAACATACAAATGCTAGCAAGTTTTTACTGGAGTGTCAAAAAACCTTGAAATTTTGTAACAATAAAGTACTCGAGCCTCTTGTCCATTTAAGCTATCGCTCAAAGCTACACTACCCTTGAGTCCCAAATCAAACACTGATAAAACTTCAAATGGCCCTAGCTTCTATACGGTACGTCCTACACCTATCAAAGTTTGCAACATACAAATGCTTGTAACTTTTTACTGGAGCGTCATAAAACCTTGAAATTTTGTAACAATAAAATACTCCAGCCTCTTGTCCATTTAAGCTATCGCTCAAAGCTACACTACCCTTGAGTCCCAAATCAAACACTGATAAAACTTCAAATGGCCCTAACTTCTATACGGTACGTCCTACACCTATCAAAGTTTGCAACATACAAATGCTTGTAACTTTTTACTGGAGCGTCATAAAACCTTGAAATTTTGTAACAATAAAGTACTCGAGCCTCTTGTCCATTTAAGCTATCGCCCAAAGCTATGGTACCCTTGAGTCCCAAATCAAACACTGATAAAACTTCAAATGGCCCTATCTTCTATACGGTATGTCCTAAACCTGTCAAAGTTTGCAACATACAAACACTTGTAACTTTTTACTGGAGCGTCATAAAACCTTGAAATTTTGTAACAATAAAGTACTCGAGCCTCTTGTCCATTTAAGCTATCGCTCAAAGCTATGCTAACCTTGAATCCCAAATCAAACACTGATAAAACTTCAAATGGCCCTAACTTCTATACGGTACGTCCTACACCTATCAAAGTTTGCAACATACAAATGCTTGTAACTTTTTACTGGAGCGTCATAAAACCTTGAAATTTTGTAACAATAAAGTACTCGAGCCTCTTGTCAATTTAAGCTATCGCTCAAAGCTAGCGCTACCCTTGAGTCCCAAATCAAACACTGATAAAACTTCAAATGGCCCTAACTTCTACAAAGTACGTCCTACACCTATCAAAGTTTGCAACATACAAATGCTTGCAACTGTTTACTGGAGTGGCATAAAACCTTGAAATTTTGTAACAATAAAGTACTCGAGCCTCTTGTCAATTTCAGCTATAGCTCAAAGCTAGCGCTACCCTTGAGTCCCAAATCAAACACTGATAAAACTTCAAATGGCCCTATCTTCTATATAGTATGTCCTATACCTGTCAAAGATTGCAACATACAAATACTTGTAACTTTTTACTGGAGCGTCATAAAACCTTGAAATTTTGTAACAATAAAGTACTCGAGCCTCTTGTCCATTTAAGCTATCGCTCAAAGCTATGCTAACCTTGAATCCCAAATCAAACACTGATAAAACTTCAAATGGCCCTAACTTCTATACGGTACGTCCTACACCTATCAAAGTTTGCAACATACAAATGCTTGTAACTTTTTACTGGAGCGCCAAAAAACCTTGACATTTTGTAACAATAAAGTATTCCAGCCTCTTGTCAATTTAAGCTATCGCTCAAAGCTATGCTATCCTTGAGCCCCAAATCAAACACTGATAAAACTTCGAATGGCCCTAACTTCTATACGGTACGTCCTGCACCTATCAAAGTTTTCAACATACAAATGCTCGTAACTTTTTACTGGAGTGTCATAAAACTTTGAAATTTTGTAACAATAAAGTACTCGAGCCTCTTGTCAATTTAAGCTATCGCTCAAAGCTAGCGCTACCCTTGAGTCCCAAATCAAACACTGATAAAACTTCAAATGGCCCTAACTTCTACAAAGTACGTCCTACACCTATCAAAGTTTGCAACATACAAATACTTGTAACTTTTTACTGGAGCGGCATAAAACTTTGAAATTTTGTAACAATAAAGTACTCGAGCCTCTTGTCCATTTAAGCTATCGCTCAAAGCTATGTTACCCTTGATTCCCAAATGAAACACTGATAAAACTTCAAATGGCCCTAACTTCTGTACGGTACGTCCTACACCTATCAAAGTTTGCAACATACAAATGCTTGTAACTTTTTACTGGAGCGTCATAAAACCTTGAACTTTTGTAACAATAAAATACTCGAGCCTCTTGTCAATTTAAGCCATCGCTTAAAGCTATGCTATCCTTGAGTCCCAAATGAAACACTGATAAAACATCAAATGGCCCTGACTTCTATACGGTACGTCCTACACCTATCAAAGTTTGCAACATACAAATGCTTGTAACTTTTTACTGGAGCGCCAAAAAACCTTGACATTTTGTAACAATAAAGTATTCCAGCCTCTTGTCAATTTAAGCTATCGCTCAAAGCTATGCTATCCTTGAGCCCCAAATCAAACACTGATAAAACTTCGAATGGCCCTAACTTCTATACGGTACGTCCTACACCTATCAAAGTTTGCAACATACAAATGCTTGTAACTTTTTACTGGAGCGCCAAAAAACCTTGACATTTTGTAACAATAAAGTATTCCAGCCTCTTGTCAATTTCAGCTATCGCTCAAAGCTATGCTATCCTTGAGCCCCAAATCAAACACTGATAAAACTTCGAATGGCCCTAACTTCTATACGGTACGTCCTGCACCTATGAAAGTTTTCAACATACAAATGCTCGTAACTTTTTACTGGAGTGTCATAAAACTTTGAAATTTTGTAACAATAAAGTACTCGAGCCTCTTGTCAATTTAAGCTATCGCTCAAAGCTAGCGCTACCCTTGAGTCCCAAATCAAACACTGATAAAACTTCAAATGGCCCTAACTTCTACAAAGTACGTCCTACACCTATCAAAGTTTGCAACATACAAATACTTGTAACTTTTTACTGGAGCGGCATAAAACGTTGAAATTTTGTAACAATAAAGTACTCGAGCCTCTTGTCCATTTAAGCTATCGCTCAAAGCTATGTTACCCTTGAGTCCCAAATGAAACACTGATAAAACTTCAAGTGGCCCTAACTTCTGTACGGTACGTCCTACACCTATCAAAGTTTGCAACATACAAATGCTTGTAACTTTTTACTGGAGCGTCATAAAACCTTGAAATTTTGTAACAATAAAATACTCGAGCCTCTTGTCAATTTCAGCTATCGCTCAAAGCTATGCTAACCTTGAATCCCAAATCAAACACTGATAAAACTTCAAATGGCCCTTACTTCTATACGGTACGTCCTACACCTATTAAAGTTTGCAACATACAAATGCTAGCAAGTTTTTACTGGAGTGTCAAAAAACCTTGAAATTTTGTAACAATAAAGTACTCGAGCCTCTTGTCCATTTAAGCTATCGCTCAAAGCTACACTACCCTTGAGTCCCAAATCAAACACTGATAAAACTTCAAATGGCCCTAGCTTCTATACGGTACGTCCTACACCTATCAAAGTTTGCAACATACAAATGCTTGTAACTATTTACTGGAGCGTCATAAAACCTTGAAATTTTGTAACAATAAAATACTCCAGCCTCTTGTCCATTTAAGCTATCGCTCAAAGCTACACTACCCTTGAGTCCCAAATCAAACACTGATAAAACTTCAAATGGCCCTAACTTCTATACGGTACGTCCTACACCTATCAAAGTTTGCAACATACAAATGCTTGTAACTTTTTACTGGAGCGTCATAAAACCTTGAAATTTTGTAACAATAAAGTACTCGAGCCTCTTGTCCATTTAAGCTATCGCCCAAAGCTATGGTACCCTTGAGTCCCAAATCAAACACTGATAAAAACTTCAAATGGCCCTATCTTCTATACGGTACGTCCTAAACCTGTCAAAGTTTGCAACATACAAATACTTGTAACTTTTTACTGGAGCGTCATAAAACCTTGAAATTTTGTAACAATAAAGTACTCGAGCCTCTTGTCCATTTAAGCTATCGCTCAAAGCTACACTACCCTTGAGTCCCAAATCAAACACTGATAAAACTTCAAATGGCCCTAACTTCTATACGGTACGTCCTACACCTATCAAAGTTTGCAACATACAAATGCTTGTAACTTTTTACTGGAGCGTCATAAAACCTTGAAATTTTGTAACAATAAAGTACTCGAGCCTCTTGTCAATTTAAGCTATCGCTCAAAGCTAGCGCTACCCTTGAGTCCCAAATAAAACACTGATAAAACTTCAAATGGCCCTAACTTCTACAAAGTACGTCCTACACCTATCAAAGTTTGCAACATACAAATACTTGTAACTTTTTACTGGAGCGGCATAAAACGTTGAAATTTTGTAACAATAAAGTACTCGAGCCTCTTGTCCATTTAAGCTATCGCTCAAAGCTATGTTACCCTTGAGTCCCAAATGAAACACTGATAAAACTTCAAATGGCCCTAACTTCTATACGGTACGTCCTACACCTATCAAAGTTTGCAACATACAAATGCTTGCAACTGTTTACTGGAGTGGCATAAAACCTTGAAATTTTGTAACAATAAAGTACTCGAGCCTCTTGTCAATTTCAGCTATCGCTCAAAGCTATGCTAACCTTGAATCCCAAATCAAACACTGATAAAACTTCAAATGGCCCTAACTTCTATACGGTACGTCCTACACCTATTAAAGTTTGCAACATACAAATGCTAGCAAGTTTTTACTGGAGTGTCAAAAAACCTTGAAATTTTGTAACAATAAAGTACTCGAGCCTCTTGTCCATTTAAGCTATCGCTCAAAGCTACACTACCCTTGAGTCCCAAATCAAACACTGATAAAACTTCAAATGGCCCTGACTTCTATACGGTACGTCCTACACCTATCAAAGTTTGCAACATACAAATGCTTGTAACTTTTTACTGGAGCGCCAAAAAACCTTGACATTTTGTAACAATAAAGTATTCCAGCCTCTTGTCAATTTAAGCTATCGCTCAAAGCTATGCTATCCTTGAGCCCCAAATCAAACACTGATAAAACTTCGAATGGCCCTAACTTCTATACGGTACGTCCTACACCTATCAAAGTTTGCAACATACAAATGCTTGTAACTTTTTACTGGAGCGCCAAAAAACCTTGACATTTTGTAACAATAAAGTATTCCAGCATCTTGTCAATTTAAGCTATCGCTCAAAGCTATGCTATCCTTGAGCCCCAAATCAAACACTGATAAAACTTCGAATGGCCCTAACTTCTATACGGTACGTCCTGCACCTATCAAAGTTTTCAACATACAAATGCTCGTAACTTTTTACTGGAGTGTCATAAAACTTTGAAATTTTGTAACAATAAAGTACTCGAGCCTCTTGTCAATTTAAGCTATCGCTCAAAGCTAGCGCTACCCTTGAGTCCCAAATCAAACACTGATAAAACTTCAAATGGCCCTAACTTCTACAAAGTACGTCCTACACCTATCAAAGTTTGCAACATACAAATACTTGTAACTTTTTACTGGAGCGGCATAAAACGTTGAAATTTTGTAACAATAAAGTACTCGAGCCTCTTGTCCATTTAAGCTATCGCTCAAAGCTATGTTACCCTTGAGTCCCAAATGAAACACTGATAAAACTTCAAATGGCCCTAACTTCTGTACGGTACGTCCTACACCTATCAAAGTTTGCAACATACAAATGCTTGTAACTTTTTACTGGAGCGTCATAAAACCTTGAACTTTTGTAACAATAAAATACTCGAGCCTCTTGTCAATTTCAGCTATCGCTCAAAGCTATGCTAACCTTGAATCCCAAATCAAACACTGATAAAACTTCAAATGGCCCTAACTTCTATACGGTACGTCCTACACATATTAAAGTTTGCAACATACAAATGCTAGCAAGTTTTTACTGGAGTGTCAAAAAACCTTGAAATTTTGTAACAATAAAGTACTCGAGCCTCTTGTCCATTTAAGCTATCGCTCAAAGCTACACTACCCTTGAGTCCCAAATCAAACACTGATAAAACTTCAAATGGCCCTAGCTTCTATACGGTACGTCCTACACCTATCAAAGTTTGCAACATACAAATGCTTGTAACTTTTTACTGGAGCGTCATAAAACCTTGAAATTTTGTAACAATAAAATACTCCAGCCTCTTGTCCATTTAAGCTATCGCTCAAAGCTACACTACCCTTGAGTCCCAAATCAAACACTGATAAAACTTCAAATGGCCCTAACTTCTATACGGTACGTCCTACACCTATCAAAGTTTGCAACATACAAATGCTTGTAACTTTTTACTGGAGCGTCATAAAACCTTGAAATTTTGTAACAATAAAGTACTCGAGCCTCTTGTCCATTTAAGCTATCGCCCAAAGCTATGGTACCCTTGAGTCCCAAATCAAACACTGATAAAACTTCAAATGGCCCTATCTTCTATACGGTACGTCCTAAACCTGTCAAAGTTTGCAACATACAAATACTTGTAACTTTTTACTGGAGCGTCATAAAACCTTGAAATTTTGTAACAATAAAGTACTCGAGCCTCTTGTCCATTTAAGCTATCGCTCAAAGCTATGCTAACCTTGAATCCCAAATCAAACACTGATAAAACTTCAAATGGCCCTAACTTCTATACGGTACGTCCTACACCTATCAAAGTTTGCAACATACAAATGCTTGTAACTTTTTACTGGAGCGTCATAAAACCTTGAAATTTTGTAACAATAAAGTACTCGAGCCTCTTGTCAATTTAAGCTATCGCTCAAAGCTAGCGCTACCCTTGAGTCCCAAATCAAACACTGATAAAACTTCAAATGGCCCTAACTTCTACAAAGTACGTCCTACACCTATCAAAGTTTGCAACATACAAATACTTGTAACTTTTTACTGGAGCGGCATAAAACGTTGAAATTTTGTAACAATAAAGTACTCGAGCCTCTTGTCCATTTAAGCTATCGCTCAAAGCTATGTTACCCTTGAGTCCCAAATGAAACACTGATAAAACTTCAAATGGCCCTAACTTCTATACGGTACGTCCTACACCTATCAAAGTTTGCAACATACAAATGCTTGCAACTGTTTACTGGAGTGGCATAAAACCTTGAAATTTTGTAACAATAAAGTACTCGAGCCTCTTGTCAATTTCAGCTATAGCTCAAAGCTAGCGCTACCCTTGAGTCCCAAATCAAACACTGATAAAACTTCAAATGGCCCTAAATTCTATAAGGTACGTCCTACACCTATCAAAGTTTGCAACATACAAATGCTTGTAACTTTTTACTGGAGCGTCATAAAACCTTGAAATTTTGTAACAATAAAATACTCGAGCCTCTTGTCCATTTAAGCTATCGCTCAAAGCTACACTACCCTTGAGTCCCAAATCAAACACTGATAAAACTTCAAATGGCCCTAACTTCTATACGGTACGTCCTACACATATCAAAGTTTGCAACATACAAATGCTTGTAACTTTTTACTGGAGCGTCATAAAACCTTGAAATTTTGTAACAATAAAGTACTCGAGCCTCTTGTCCATTTAAGTTATCGCCCAAAGCTATGGTACCCTTGAGTCCCAAATCAAACACTGATAAAACTTCAAATGGCCCTATCTTCTATACAGTATGTCCTATACCTGTCAAAGTTTGCAACATACAAATACTTGTAACTTTTTACTGGAGCGTCATAAAACCTTGAAATTTTGTAACAATAAAGTACTCGAGCCTCTTGTCCATTTAAGCTATCGCTCAAAGCTATGCTAACCTTGAATCCCAAATCAAACACTGATAAAACTTCAAATGGCCCTAACTTCTATACGGTACGTCCTACACCTATCAAAGTTTGCAACATACAAATGCTTGTAACTTTTTACTGGAGCGTCATAAAACCTTGAAATTTTGTAACAATAAAGTACTCGAGCCTCTTGTCAATTTAAGCTATCGCTCAAAGCTAGTGCTACCCGTGAGTCCCAAATCAAACACTGCTAAAACTTCAAATGGCCCTAACTTCTATCCGGTACGTCCTACACCTATCAAAGTTTGGAACATACAAATGCTTGTAACTTTTTACTGGAGCGTCATAAAACCTTGAAATTTTGTAACAATAAAGTACTCGAGCCTCTTGTCAATTTAAGCTATCGCTCAAAGCTCGCGCTACCCTTGAGTCCCAAATCAAACACTTCTAAAACTTCAAATGGCCCTAACTTCTATACGGTACGTCCTACACCTATCAAAGTTTGCAACATACAAATGCTTGTAACTTTTTACTGAAGCGTCATAAAACCTTGAAATTTTGTAACAATAAAGTAATCGATCCTCTTGTCAATTTAAGCCATCGCTTAAAGCTATGCTCTCCTTGAGTCCCAAATGAAACACTGATAAAACATCAAATGGCCCTGACTTCTATACGGTACGTCCTACACCTATCAAAGTTTGCAACATACAAATGCTTGTAACTTTTTACTGGAGCGCCAAAAAACCTTGACATTTTGTAACAATAAAGTATTCCAGCCTCTTGTCAATTTAAGCTATCGCTCAAAGCTATGCTATCCTTGAGCCCCAAATCAAACACTGATAAAACTTCGAATGGCCCTAACTTCTATACGGTACGTCCTACACCTATCAAAGTTTGCAACATACAAATGCTTGTAACTTTTTACTGGAGCGCCAAAAAACCTTGACATTTTGTAACAATAAAGTATTCCAGCCTCTTGTCAATTTAAGCTATCGCTCAAAGCTATGCTATCCTTGAGCCCCAAATCAAACACTGATAAAACTTCGAATGGCCCTAACTTCTATACGGTACGTCCTGCACCTATCAAAGTTTTCAACATACAAATGCTCGTAACTTTTTACTGGAGTGTCATAAAACTTTGAAATTTTGTAACAATAAAGTACTCGAGCCTCTTGTCAATTTAAGCTATCGCTCAAAGCTAGCGCTACCCTTGAGTCCCAAATCAAACACTGATAAAACTTCAAATGGCCCTAACTTCTACAAAGTACGTCCTACACCTATCAAAGTTTGCAACATACAAATACTTGTAACTTTTTACTGGAGCGGCATAAAACGTTGAAATTTTGTAACAATAAAGTACTCGAGCCTCTTGTCCATTTAAGCTATCGCTCAAAGCTATGTTACCCTTGAGTCCCAAATGAAACACTGATAAAACTTCAAATGGCCCTAACTTCTGTACGGTACGTCCTACACCTATCAAAGTTTGCAACATACAAATGCTTGTAACTTTTTACTGGATCGTCATAAAACCTTGAACTTTTGTAACAATAAAGTACTCGAGCCTCTTGCCAATTTAAGCTATCGCTCAAAGCTAGTGCTACCCTTGAGTCCCAAATCAAACACTGCTAAAACTTCAAATGGCCCTAACTTCTATCCGGTACGTCCTACACCTATCAAAGTTTGCAACATACAAATGCTTGTAACTTTTTACTGGAGCGTCATAAAACCTTGAAATTTTGTAACAATAAAGTACTCGAGCCTCTTGTCAATTTAAGCTATCGCTCAAAGCTAGTGCTACCCTTGAGTCCCAAATCAAACACTGCTAAAACTTCAAATGGCCCTAACTTCTATCCGGTACGTCCTACACCTATCAAAGTTTGGAACATACAAATGCTTGTAACTTTTTACTGGAGCGTCATAAAACCTTGAAATTTTGTAACAATAAAGTACTCGAGCCTCTTGTCAATTTAAGCTATCGCTCAAAGCTCGCGCTACCCTTGAGTCCCAAATCAAACACTTCTAAAACTTCAAATGGCCCTAACTTCTATACGGTACGTCCTACACCTATCAAAGTTTGCAACATACAAATGCTTGTAACTTTTTACTGAAGCGTCATAAAACCTTGAAATTTTGTAACAATAAAGTAATCGATCCTCTTGTCAATTTAAGCCATCGCTTAAAGCTATGCTCTCCTTGAGTCCCAAATGAAACACTGATAAAACATCAAATGGCCCTGACTTCTATACGGTACGTCCTACACCTATCAAAGTTTGCAACATACAAATGCTTGTAACTTTTTACTGGAGCGCCAAAAAACCTTGACATTTTGTAACAATAAAGTATTCCAGCCTCTTGTCAATTTAAGCTATCGCTCAAAGCTATGCTATCCTTGAGCCCCAAATCAAACACTGATAAAACTTCGAATGGCCCTAACTTCTATACGGTACGTCCTACACCTATCAAAGTTTGCAACATACAAATGCTTGTAACTTTTTACTGGAGCGCCAAAAAACCTTGACATTTTGTAACAATAAAGTATTCCAGCCTCTTGTCAATTTAAGCTATCGCTCAAGGCTATGCTATCCTTGAGCCCCAAATCAAACACTGATAAAACTTCGAATGGCCCTAACTTCTATACGGTACGTCCTGCACCTATCAAAGTTTTCAACATACAAATGCTCGTAACTTTTTACTGGAGTGTCATAAAACTTTGAAATTTTGTAACAATAAAGTACTCGAGCCTCTTGTCAATTTAAGCTATCGCTCAAAGCTAGCGCTACCCTTGAGTCCCAAATCAAACACTGATAAAACTTCAAATGGCCCTAACTTCTACAAAGTACGTCCTACACCTATCAAAGTTTGCAACATACAAATACTTGTAACTTTTTACTGGAGCGGCATAAAACGTTGAAATTTTGTAACAATAAAGTACTCGAGCCTCTTGTCCATTTAAGCTATCGCTCAAAGCTATGTTACCCTTGAGTCCCAAATGAAACACTGATAAAACTTCAAATGGCCCTAACTTCTGTACGGTACGTCCTACACCTATCAAAGTTTGCAACATACAAATGCTTGTAACTTTTTACTGGAGCGTCATAAAACCTTGAACTTTTGTAACAATAAAATACTCGAGCCTCTTGTCAATTTCAGCTATCGCTCAAAGCTATGCTAACCTTGAATCCCAAATCAAACACTGATAAAATTTCAAATGGCCCTAACTTCTATACGGTACGTCCTACACATATTAAAGTTTGCAACATACAAATGCTAGCAAGTTTTTACTGGAGTGTCAAAAAACCTTGAAATTTTGTAACAATAAAGTACTCGAGCCTCTTGTCCATTTAAGCTATCGCTCAAAGCTACACTACCCTTGAGTCCCAAATCAAACACTGATAAAACTTCAAATGGCCCTAGCTTCTATACGGTACGTCCTACACCTATCAAAGTTTGCAACATACAAATGCTTGTAACTTTTTACTGGAGCGTCATAAAACCTTGAAATTTTGTAACAATAAAATACTCCAGCCTCTTGTCCATTTAAGCTATCGCTCAAAGCTACACTACCCTTGAGTCCCAAATCAAACACTGATAAAACTTCAAATGGCCCTAACTTCTATACGGTACGTCCTACACCTATCAAAGTTTGCAACATACAAATGCTTGTAACTTTTTACTGGAGCGTCATAAAACCTTGAAATTTTGTAACAATAAAGTACTCGAGCCTCTTGTCCATTTAAGCTATCGCCCAAAGCTATGGTACCCTTGAGTCCCAAATCAAACACTGATAAAACTTCAAATGGCCCTATCTTCTATACGGTACGTCCTAAACCTGTCAAAGTTTGCAACATACAAATACTTGTAACTTTTTACTGGAGCGTCATAAAACCTTGAAATTTTGTAACAATAAAGTACTCGAGCCTCTTGTCCATTTAAGCTATCGCTCAAAGCTATGCTAACCTTGAATCCCAAATCAAACACTGATAAAACTTCAAATGGCCCTAACTTCTATACGGTACGTCCTACACCTATCAAAGTTTGCAACATACAAATACTTGTAACTTTTTACTGGAGCGGCATAAAACGTTGAAATTTTGTAACAATAAAGTACTCGAGCCTCTTGTCCATTTAAGCTATCGCTCAAAGCTATGTTACCCTTGAGTCCCAAATGAAACACTGATAAAACTTCAAATGGCCCTAACTTCTATACGGTACGTCCTACACCTATCAAAGTTTGCAACATACAAATGCTTGCAACTGTTTACTGGAGTGGCATAAAACCTTGAAATTTTGTAACAATAAAGTACTCGAGCCTCTTGTCAATTTCAGCTATAGCTCAAAGCTAGCGCTACCCTTGAGTCCCAAATCAAACACTGATAAAACTTCAAATGGCCCTAAATTCTATAAGGTACGTCCTACACCTATCAAAGTTTGCAACATACAAATGCTTGTAACTTTTTACTGGAGCGTCATAAAACCTTGAAATTTTGTAACAATAAAATACTCGAGCCTCTTGTCCATTTAAGCTATCGCTCAAAGCTACACTACCCTTGAGTCCCAAATCAAACACTGATAAAACTTCAAATGGCCCTAACTTCTATACGGTACGTCCTACACATATCAAAGTTTGCAACATACAAATGCTTGTAACTTTTTACTGGATCGTCATAAAACCTTGAAATTTTGTAACAATAAAGTACTCGAGCCTCTTGTCCATTTAAGTTATCGCCCAAAGCTATGGTACCCTTGAGTCCCAAATCAAACACTGATAAAACTTCAAATGGCCCTATCTTCTATACAGTATGTCCTATACCTGTCAAAGTTTGCAACATACAAATACTTGTAACTTTTTACTGGAGCGTCATAAAACCTTGAAATTTTGTAACAATAAAGTACTCGAGCCTCTTGTCCATTTAAGCTATCGCTCAAAGCTATGCTAACCTTGAATCCCAAATCAAACACTGATAAAACTTCAAATGGCCCTAACTTCTATACGGTACGTCCTACACCTATCAAAGTTTGCAACATACAAATGCTTGTAACTTTTTACTGGAGCGTCATAAAACCTTGAAATTTTGTAACAATAAAGTACTCGAGCCTCTTGTCAATTTAAGCTATCGCTCAAAGCTAGTGCTACTCTTGAGTCCCAAATCAAACACTGCTAAAACTTCAAATGGCCCTAACTTTTATATGGTACGTCCTACACCTATCAAAATTTGCAAACATACAAATGCTTGTAACTTTTTACTGAAGCGTCATAAAACCTTGAAATTTTGTAACAATAAAGTACTCGAGCCTCTTGTCAATTTAAGCTATCGCTCAAAGCTAGCGCTACCTTGAGTCCCAAATCAAACACTGATAAAACTTCAAATGGCCCTAACTTCTATCCGGTACGTCCTACACCTATCAAAGTTTGGAACATACAAATGCTTGTAACTTTTTACTGGAGCGTCATAAAACCTTGAAATTTTGTAACAATAAAGTACTCGAGCCTCTTGTCAATTTAAGCTATCGCTCAAAGCTCGCGCTACCCTTGAGTCCCAAATCAAACACTTCTAAAACTTCAAATGGCCCTAACTTCTATACGGTACGTCCTACACCTATCAAAGTTTGCAACATACAAATGGTTGTAACTTTTTATTGAAGCGTCATAAAACCTTGAAATTTTGTAACAATAAAGTAATCGATCCTCTTGTCAATTTAAGCCATCGCTTAAAGCTATGCTATCCTTGAGTCCCAAATGAAACACTGATAAAGCATCAAATGGCCCTGACTTCTATACGGTACGTCCTACACCTATCAAAGTTTGCAACATACAAATGCTTGTAACTTTTTACTGGAGCGCCAAAAAACCTTGACATTTTGTAACAATAAAGTATTCCAGCCTCTTGTCAATTTAAGCTATCGCTCAAAGCTATGCTATCCTTGAGCCCCAAATCAAACACTGATAAAACTTCGAATGGCCCTAACTTCTATACGGTACGTCCTACACCTATCAAAGTTTGCAACATACAAATGCTTGTAACTTTTTACTGGAGCGCCAAAAAACCTTGACATTTTGTAACAATAAAGTATTCCAGCCTCTTGTCAATTTCAGCTATCGCTCAAAGCTATGCTATCCTTGAGCCCCAAATCAAACACTGATAAAACTTCGAATGGCCCTAACTTCTATACGGTACGTCCTGCACCTATCAAAGTTTTCAACATACAAATGCTCGTAACTTTTTACTGGAGTGTCATAAAACTTTGAAATTTTGTAACAATAAAGTACTCGAGCCTCTTGTCAATTTAAGCTATCGCTCAAAGCTAGCGCTACCCTTGAGTCCCAAATCAAACACTGATAAAACTTCAAATGGCCCTAACTTCTACAAAGTACGTCCTACACCTATCAAAGTTTGCAACATACAAATACTTGTAACTTTTTACTGGAGCGGCATAAAACGTTGAAATTTTGTAACAATAAAGTACTCGAGCCTCTTGTCCATTTAAGCTATCGCTCAAAGCTACACTACCCTTGAGTCCCAAATCAAACACTGATAAAACTTCAAATGGCCCTAGCTTCTATACGGTACGTCCTACACCTATCAAAGTTTGCAACATACAAATGCTTGTAACTTTTTACTGAAGCGTCATAAAACCTTGAAATTTTGTAACAATAAAGTAATCGATCCTCTTGTCAATTTAAGCCATCGCTTAAAGCTATGCTCTCCTTGAGTCCCAAATGAAACACTGATAAAACATCAAATGGCCCTGACTTCTATACGGTACGTCCTACACCTATCAAAGTTTTCAACATACAAATGCTTGTAACTTTTTACTGGAGCGTCATAAAACCTTGAAATTTTGTAACAATAAAGTACTCGAGCCTCTTGTCCATTTAAGCTATCGCTCAAAGCTACACTACCCTTGAGTCCCAAATCAAACACTGATAAAACTTCAAATGGCCCTAGCTTCTATACGGTACGTCCTACACCTATCAAAGTTTTCAACATACAAATGCTTGTAACTTTTTACTGGAGCGTCATAAAACCTTGAAATTTTGTAACAATAAAATACTCCAGCCTCTTGTCCATTTAAGCTATCGCTCAAAGCTCGCGCTACCCTTGAGTCCCAAATCAAACACTTCTAAAACTTCAAATGGCCCTAACTTCTATACGGTACGTCCTACACCTATCAAAGTTTGCAACATACAAATGCTTGTAACTTTTTACTGAAGCGTCATAAAACCTTGAAATTTTGTAACAATAAAGTAATCGATCCTCTTGTCAATTTAAGCCATCGCTTAAAGCTATGCTCTCCTTGAGTCCCAAATGAAACACTGATAAAACATCAAATGGCCCTGACTTCTATACGGTACGTCCTACACCTATCAAAGTTTTCAACATACAAATGCTTGTAACTTTTTACTGGAGCGTCATAAAACCTTGAAATTTTGTAACAATAAAATACTCCAGCCTCTTGTCCATTTAAGCTATCGCTCAAAGCTCGCGCTACCCTTGAGTCCCAAATCAAACACTTCTAAAACTTCAAATGGCCCTAACTTCTATACGGTACGTCCTACACCTATCAAAGTTTGCAACATACAAATGCTTGTAACTTTTTACTGGAGCGCCAAAAAACCTTGACATTTTGTAACAATAAAGTATTCCAGCCTCTTGTCAATTTAAGCTATCGCTCAAAGCTATGCTATCCTTGAGCCCCAAATTAAACACTGATAAAACTTCGAATGGCCCTAACTTCTATACGGTACGTCCTGCACCTATCAAAGTTTTCAACATACAAATGCTCGTAACTTTTTACTGGAGTGTCATAAAACTTTGAAATTTTGTAACAATAAAGTACTCGAGCCTCTTGTCAATTTAAGCTATCGCTCAAAGCTAGCGCTACCCTTGAGTCCCAAATCAAACACTGATAAAACTTCAAATGGCCCTAACTTCTACAAAGTACGTCCTACACCTATCAAAGTTTGCAACATACAAATACTTGTAACTTTTTACTGGAGCGGCATAAAACGTTGAAATTTTGTAACAATAAAGTACTCGAGCCTCTTGTCCATTTAAGCTATCGCTCAAAGCTATGTTACCCTTGAGTCCCAAATGAAACACTGATAAAACTTCAAATGGCCCTAACTTCTGTACGGTACGTCCTACACCTATCAAAGTTTGCAACATACAAATGCTTGTAACTTTTTACTGGAGCGTCATAAAACCTTGAACTTTTGTAACAATAAAGTACTCGAGCCTCTTGTCAATTTAAGCTATCGCTCAAAGCTAGTGCTACCCTTGAGTCCCAAATCAAACACTGCTAAAACTTCAAATGGCCCTAACTTCTATCCGGTACGTCCTACACCTATCAAAGTTTGCAACATACAAATGCTTGTAACTTTTTACTGGAGCGTCATAAAACCTTGAAATTTTGTAACAATAAAGTACTCGAGCCTCTTGTCAATTTAAGCTATCGCTCAAAGCTAGTGCTACCCTTGAGTCCCAAATCAAACACTGCTAAAACTTCAAATGGCCCTAACTTCTATCCGGTACGTCCTACACCTATCAAAGTTTGGAACATACAAATGCTTGTAACTTTTTACTGGAGCGTCATAAAACCTTGAAATTTTGTAACAATAAAGTACTCGAGCCTCTTGTCAATTTAAGCTATCGCTCAAAGCTCGCGCTACCCTTGAGTCCCAAATCAAACACTTCTAAAACTTCAAATGGCCCTAACTTCTATACGGTACGTCCTACACCTATCAAAGTTTGCAACATACAAATGCTTGTAACTTTTTACTGAAGCGTCATAAAACCTTGAAATTTTGTAACAATAAAGTAATCGATCCTCTTGTCAATTTAAGCCATCGCTTAAAGCTATGCTCTCCTTGAGTCCCAAATGAAACACTGATAAAACATCAAATGGCCCTGACTTCTATACGGTACGTCCTACACCTATCAAAGTTTGCAACATACAAATGCTTGTAACTTTTTACTGGAGCGCCAAAAAACCTTGACATTTTGTAACAATAAAGTATTCCAGCCTCTTGTCAATTTAAGCTATCGCTCAAAGCTATGCTATCCTTGAGCCCCAAATCAAACACTGATAAAACTTCGAATGGCCCTAACTTCTATACGGTACGTCCTACACCTATCAAAGTTTGCAACATACAAATGCTTGTAACTTTTTACTGGAGCGCCAAAAAACCTTGACATTTTGTAACAATAAAGTATTCCAGCCTCTTGTCAATTTAAGCTATCGCTCAAAGCTATGCTATCCTTGAGCCCCAAATCAAACACTGATAAAACTTCGAATGGCCCTAACTTCTATACGGTACGTCCTGCACCTATCAAAGTTTTCAACATACAAATGCTCGTAACTTTTTACTGGAGTGTCATAAAACTTTGAAATTTTGTAACAATAAAGTACTCGAGCCTCTTGTCAATTTAAGCTATCGCTCAAAGCTAGCGCTACCCTTGAGTCCCAAATCAAACACTGATAAAACTTCAAATGGCCCTAACTTCTACAAAGTACGTCCTACACCTATCAAAGTTTGCAACATACAAATACTTGTAACTTTTTACTGGAGCGGCATAAAACGTTGAAATTTTGTAACAATAAAGTACTCGAGCCTCTTGTCCATTTAAGCTATCGCTCAAAGCTATGTTACCCTTGAGTCCCAAATGAAACACTGATAAAACTTCAAATGGCCCTAACTTCTGTACGGTACGTCCTACACCTATCAAAGTTTGCAACATACAAATGCTTGTAACTTTTTACTGGAGCGTCATAAAACCTTGAACTTTTGTAACAATAAAATACTCGAGCCTCTTGTCAATTTCAGCTATCGCTCAAAGCTATGCTAACCTTGAATCCCAAATCAAACACTGATAAAACTTCAAATGGCCCTAACTTCTATACGGTACGTCCTACACATATTAAAGTTTGCAACATACAAATGCTAGCAAGTTTTTACTGGAGTGTCAAAAAACCTTGAAATTTTGTAACAATAAAGTACTCGAGCCTCTTGTCCATTTAAGCTATCGCTCAAAGCTACACTACCCTTGAGTCCCAAATCAAACACTGATAAAACTTCAAATGGCCCTAGCTTCTATACGGTACGTCCTACACCTATCAAAGTTTGCAACATACAAATGCTTGTAACTTTTTACTGGAGCGTCATAAAACCTTGAAATTTTGTAACAATAAAATACTCCAGCCTCTTGTCCATTTAAGCTATCGCTCAAAGCTACACTACCCTTGAGTCCCAAATCAAACACTGATAAAACTTCAAATGGCCCTAACTTCTATACGGTACGTCCTACACCTATCAAAGTTTGCAACATACAAATGCTTGTAACTTTTTACTGGAGCGTCATAAAACCTTGAAATTTTGTAACAATAAAGTACTCGAGCCTCTTGTCCATTTAAGCTATCGCCCAAAGCTATGGTACCCTTGAGTCCCAAATCAAACACTGATAAAACTTCAAATGGCCCTATCTTCTATACGGTACGTCCTAAACCTGTCAAAGTTTGCAACATATAAATACTTGTAACTTTTTACTGGAGCGTCATAAAACCTTGAAATTTTGTAACAATAAAGTACTCGAGCCTCTTGTCCATTTAAGCTATCGCTCAAAGCTATGCTAACCTTGAATCCCAAATCAAACACTGATAAAACTTCAAATGGCCCTAACTTCTATACGGTACGTCCTACACCTATCAAAGTTTGCAACATACAAATGCTTGTAACTTTTTACTGGAGCGTCATAAAACCTTGAAATTTTGTAACAATAAAGTACTCGAGCCTCTTGTCAATTTAAGCTATCGCTCAAAGCTAGCGCTACCCTTGAGTCCCAAATCAAACACTGATAAAACTTCAAATGGCCCTAACTTCTACAAAGTACGTCCTACACCTATCAAAGTTTGCAACATACAAATACTTGTAACTTTTTACTGGAGCGGCATAAAACGTTGAAATTTTGTAACAATAAAGTACTCGAGCCTATTGTCCATTTAAGCTATCGCTCAAAGCTATGTTACCCTTGAGTCCCAAATGAAACACTGATAAAACTTCAAATGGCCCTAACTTCTATACGGTACGTCCTACACCTATCAAAGTTTGCAACATACAAATGCTTGCAACTGTTTACTGGAGTGGCATAAAACCTTGAAATTTTGTAACAATAAAGTACTCGAGCCTCTTGTCAATTTCAGCTATAGCTCAAAGCTAGCGCTACCCTTGAGTCCCAAATCAAACACTGATAAAACTTCAAATGGCCCTAAATTCTATAAGGTACGTCCTACACCTATCAAAGTTTGCAACATACAAATGCTTGTAACTTTTTACTGGAGCGTCATAAAACCTTGAAATTTTGTAACAATAAAATACTCGAGCCTCTTGTCCATTTAAGCTATCGCTCAAAGCTACACTACCCTTGAGTCCCAAATCAAACACTGATAAAACTTCAAATGGCCCTAACTTCTATACGGTACGTCCTACACATATCAAAGTTTGCAACATACAAATGCTTGTAACTTTTTACTGGAGCGTCATAAAACCTTGAAATTTTGTAACAATAAAGTACTCGAGCCTCTTGTCCATTTAAGTTATCGCCCAAAGCTATGGTACCCTTGAGTCCCAAATCAAACACTGATAAAACTTCAAATGGCCCTATCTTCTATACAGTATGTCCTATACCTGTCAAAGTTTGCAACATACAAATACTTGTAACTTTTTACTGGAGCGTCATAAAACCTTGAAATTTTGTAACAATAAAGTACTCGAGCCTCTTGTCCATTTAAGCTATCGCTCAAAGCTATGCTAACCTTGAATCCCAAATCAAACACTGATAAAACTTCAAATGGCCCTAACTTCTATACGGTACGTCCTACACCTATCAAAGTTTGCAACATACAAATGCTTGTAACTTTTTACTGGAGCGTCATAAAACCTTGAAATTTTGTAACAATAAAGTACTCGAGCCTCTTGTCAATTTAAGCTATCGCTCAAAGCTAGTGCTACTCTTGAGTCCCAAATCAAACACTGCTAAAACTTCAAATGGCCCTAACTTTTATATGGTACGTCCTACACCTATCAAAATTTGCAAACATACAAATGCTTGTAACTTTTTACTGTAGCGTCATAAAACCTTGAAATTTTGTAACAATAAAGTACTCGAGCCTCTTGTCAATTTAAGCTATCGCTCAAAGCTAGCGCTACCTTGAGTCCCATATCAAACACTGATAAAACTTCAAATGGCCCTAACTTCTATCCGGTACGTCCTACACCTATCAAAGTTTGGAACATACAAATGCTTGTAACTTTTTACTGGAGCGTCATAAAACCTTGAAATTTTGTAACAATAAAGTACTCGAGCCTCTTGTCAATTTAAGCTATCGCTCAAAGCTCGCGCTACCCTTGAGTCCCAAATCAAACACTTCTAAAACTTCAAATGGCCCTAACTTCTATACGGTACGTCCTACACCTATCAAAGTTTGCAACATACAAATGGTTGTAACTTTTTATTGAAGCGTCATAAAACCTTGAAATTTTGTAACAATAAAGTAATCGATCCTCTTGTCAATTTAAGCCATCGCTTAAAGCTATGCTATCCTTGAGTCCCAAATGAAACACTGATAAAGCATCAAATGGCCCTGACTTCTATACGGTACGTCCTACACCTATCAAAGTTTGCAACATACAAATGCTTGTAACTTTTTACTGGAGCGCCAAAAAACCTTGACATTTTGTAACAATAAAGTATTCCAGCCTCTTGTCAATTTAAGCTATCGCTCAAAGCTATGCTATCCTTGAGCCCCAATTCAAACACTGATAAAACTTCGAATGGCCCTAACTTCTATACGGTACGTCCTACACCTATCAAAGTTTGCAACATACAAATGCTTGTAACTTTTTACTGGAGCGCCAAAAAACCTTGACATTTTGTAACAATAAAGTATTCCAGCCTCTTGTCAATTTCAGCTATCGCTCAAAGCTATGCTATCCTTGAGCCCCAAAACAAACACTGATAAAACTTCGAATGGCCCTAACTTCTATACGGTACGTCCTGCACCTATCAAAGTTTTCAACATACAAATGCTCGTAACTTTTTACTGGAGTGTCATAAAACTTTGAAATTTTGTAACAATAAAGTACTCGAGCCTCTTGTCAATTTAAGCTATCGCTCAAAGCTAGCGCTACCCTTGAGTCCCAAATCAAACACTGATAAAACTTCAAATGGCCCTAACTTCTACAAAGTACGTCCTACACCTATCAAAGTTTGCAACATACAAATACTTGTAACTTTTTACTGGAGCGGCATAAAACGTTGAAATTTTGTAACAATAAAGTACTCGAGCCTCTTGTCCATTTAAGCTATCGCTCAAAGCTATGTTACCCTTGAGTCCCAAATGAAACACTGATAAAACTTCAAATGGCCCTAACTTCTGTACGGTACGTCCTACACCTATCAAAGTTTGCAACATACAAATGCTTGTAACTTTTTACTGGAGCGTCATAAAACCTTGAAATTTTGTAACAATAAAATACTCGAGCCTCTTGTCAATTTCAGCTATCGCTCAAAGCTATGCTAACCTTGAATCCCAAATCAAACACTGATAAAACTTCAAATGGCCCTAACTTCTATACGGTACGTCCTACACCTATTAAAGTTTGCAACATACAAATGCTAGCAAGTTTTTACTGGAGTGTCAAAAAACCTTGAAATTTTGTAACAATAAAGTACTCGAGCCTCTTGTCCATTTAAGCTATCGCTCAAAGCTACACTACCCTTGAGTCCCAAATCAAACACTGATAAAACTTCAAATGGCCCTAGCTTCTATACGGTACGTCCTACACCTATCAAAGTTTTCAACATACAAATGCTTGTAACTTTTTACTGGAGCGTCATAAAACCTTGAAATTTTGTAACAATAAAATACTCCAGCCTCTTGTCCATTTAAGCTATCGCTCAAAGCTACACTACCCTTGAGTCCCAAATCAAACACTGATAAAACTTCAAATGGCCCTAACTTCTATACGGTACGTCCTACACCTATCAAAGTTTGCAACATACAAATGCTTGTAACTTTTTACTGGAGCGTCATAAAACCTTGAAATTTTGTAACAATAAAGTACTCGAGCCTCTTGTCCATTTAAGCTATCGCCCAAAGCTATGGTACCCTTGAGTCCCAAATCAAACACTGATAAAACTTCAAATGGCCCTATCTTCTATACGGTACGTCCTAAACCTGTCAAAGTTTGCAACATACAAATACTTGTAACTTTTTACTGGAGCGTCATAAAACCTTGAAATTTTGTAACAATAAAGTACTCGAGCCTCTTGTCCATTTAAGCTATCGCTCAAAGCTACACTACCCTTGAGTACCAAATCAAACACTGATAAAACTTCAAATGGCCCTAACTTCTATACGGTACGTCCTACACCTATCAAAGTTTGCAACATACAAATGCTTGTAACTTTTTACTGGAGCGTCATAAAACCTTGAAATTTTGTAACAATAAAGTACTCGAGCCTCTTGTCAATTTAAGCTATCGCTCAAAGCTAGCGCTACCCTTGAGTCCCAAATAAAACACTGATAAAACTTCAAATGGCCCTAACTTCTACAAAGTACGTCCTACACCTATCAAAGTTTGCAACATACAAATACTTGTAACTTTTTACTGGAGCGGCATAAAACGTTGAAATTTTGTAACAATAAAGTACTCGAGCCTCTTGTCCATTTAAGCTATCGCTCAAAGCTATGTTACCCTTGAGTCCCAAATGAAACACTGATAAAACTTCAAATGGCCCTAACTTCTATACGGTACGTCCTACACCTATCAAAGTTTGCAACATACAAATGCTTGCAACTGTTTACTGGAGTGGCATAAAACCTTGAAATTTTGTAACAATAAAGTACTCGAGCCTCTTGTCAATTTCAGCTATCGCTCAAAGCTATGCTAACCTTGAATCCCAAATCAAACACTGATAAAACTTCAAATGGCCCTAACTTCTATACGGTACGTCCTACACCTATTAAAGTTTGCAACATACAAATGCTAGCAAGTTTTTACTGGAGTGTCAAAAAACCTTGAAATTTTGTAACAATAAAGTACTCGAGCCTCTTGTCCATTTAAGCTATCGCTCAAAGCTACACTACCCTTGAGTCCCAAATCAAACACTGATAAAACTTCAAATGGCCCTAACTTCTATACGGTACGTCCTACACCTATCAAAGTTTGCAACATACAAATGCTTGTAACTTTTTACTGGAGCGTCATAAAACCTTGAAATTTTGTAACAATAAAATACTCGAGCCTCTTGTCCATTTAAGCTATCGCTCAAAGCTACACTACCCTTGAGTCCCAAATCAAACACTGATAAAACTTCAAATGGCCCTAACTTCTATACGGTACGTCCTACACCTATCAAAGTTTGCAACATACAAATGCTTGTAACTTTTTACTGGAGCGTCATAAAACCTTGAAATTTTGTAACAATAAAGTATTCGAGCCTCTTGTCCATTTAAGCTATCGCCCAAAGCTATGGTACCCTTGAGTCCCAAATCAAACACTGATAAAACTTCAAATGGCCCTATCTTCTATATGGTACGTCCTATACCTGTCAAAGTTTGCAACATACAAATACTTGTAACTTTTTACTGGAGCGTCATAAAACCTTGAAATTTTGTAACAATAAAGTACTCGAGCCTCTTGTCCATTTAAGCTATCGCTCAAAGCTATGCTAACCTTGAATCCCAAATCAAACACTGATAAAACTTCAAATGGCCCTAACTTCTATACGGTACGTCCTACACCTATCAAAGTTTGCAACATACAAATGCTTGTAACTTTTTACTGGAGCGTCATAAAACCTTGAAATTTTGTAACAATAAAGTACTCGAGCCTCTTGTCAATTTAAGCTATCGCTCAAAGCTAGTGCTACCCTTGAGTCCCAAATCAAACACTGCTAAAACTTCAAATGGCCCTAACTTCTATACGGTACGTCCTACACCTATCAAAATTTGCAACATACAAATGCTTGTTACTTTTTACTGAAGCGTCATAAAACCTTGAAATTTTGTAACAATAAAGTACTCGAGCCTCTTGTCAATTTAAGCAATCGCTCAAAGCTAGCGCTACCTTGAGTCCCAAATCAAACACTGATAAAACTTCAAATGGCCCTAACTTCTATCCGGTACGTCCTACACCTATCAAAGTTTGGAACATACAAATGCTTGTAACTTTTTACTGGAGCGTCATAAAACCTTGAAATTTTGTAACAATAAAGTACTCGAGCCTCTTGTCAATTTAAGCTATCGCTCAAAGCTCGCGCTACCCTTGAGTCCCAAATCAAACACTGCTAAATCTTCAAATGGCCCTAACTTCTATACGGTACGTCCTACACCTATCAAAGTTTGCAACATACAAATGCTTGTAACTTTTTACTGAAGCGTCATAAAACCTTGAAATTTTGTAACAATAAAGTAATCGATCCTCTTGTCAATTTAAGCCATCGCTCAAAGCTATGCTATCCTCGAGTCCCAAATGAAACCCTGATAAAACATCAAATGGCCCTGACTTCTATACGGTACGTCCTACACCTATCAAAGTTTACAACATACAAATGCTTGTAACTTTTTACTGGAGCGCCAAAAAACCTTGACATTTTGTAACAATAAAGTATTCCAGCCTCTTGTCAATTTAAGCTATCGCTGAAAGCTATGCTACCCTTGAGTCCCAAATCAAACACTAATAAAACTTCAAATGGCCCTGACTTCTATACGGTATGTCCTACACCTATCAAAGTTTGCAACATACAAATGCTGTAACTTTTTACTGAAGCGTCATAAAACCTTGAAATTTTGTAACAATAAAGTACTCGAGCCTCTTGTCAATTTCAGCTATCGCTTAAAGCTATGCTACCCTTGAGTCCCAACTCAAACACTGATAAAACTTCAAATGGCCCTAACTTCTATACGGTACGTCCTGCACCTATCAAAGTTTTCAACATACAAATGCTCGTAACTTTTTACTGGAGTGTCATAAAACTTTGAAATTTTGTAACAATAAAGTACTCGAGCCTCTTGTCAATTTAAGCTACCGCTCAAAGCTAGCGCTACCCTTGAGTCCCAAATCAAACACTGATAAAACTTTAAATGGCCCTAACTCCTACAAAGTACGTCCTACACCTATCAAAGTTTGCAACATACAAATGCTTGGAACTGTTTACTGCAGTGGTATAAAACCTTGAAATTTTGTAACAATAAAGTACTCGAGCCTCTTGACAATTTAAGCTATCGCTCAAAGCTAGCGCTACCCTTGAGTCCCAAATCAAACACCGATAAAACTTCAAATGGCCCTAACGTCTATACGGTACGTCCTACACCTATCAAAGTTTGCAACATACAAATGCTAGCAAGTTTTTACTGGAGTGTCAAAAATCCTTGAAATTTTGTAACAATAAAGTACTCGAGCATCTTGTCAATTTAATCTATAGCTCAAAGCTAGCGCTACCCTTGAGTCCCAAATCAAACACTGATAAAACATCAAATTGCCCTGACTTCTATACGGTACATCCTACACCTATCAAAGTTTACAACATACAAATGCTTGTAACTTTTTACTGGAGCGCCAAAAAACCTTGACATTTTGTAACAATAAAGTATTCCAGCCTCTTGTCAATTTAAGCTATCGCTGAAAGCTATGCTACCCTTGAGTCCCAAATCAAACACTAATAAAACTTCAAATGGCCCTGACTTCTATACGGTATGTCCTACACCTATCAAAGTTTGCAACATACAAATGCTGTAACTTTTTACTGAAGCGTCATAAAACCTTGAAATTTTGTAACAATAAAGTACTCGAGCCTCTTGTCAATTTCAGCTATCGCTCAAAGCTATGCTACCCTTGAGTCCCAACTCAAACACTGATAAAACTTCAAATGGCCCTAACTTCTATACGGTACGTCCTGCACCTATCAAAGTTTTCAACATACAAATGCTCGTAACTTTTTACTGGAGTGTCATAAAACTTTGAAATTTTGTAACAATAAAGTACTCGAGCCTCTTGTCAATTTAAGCTACCGCTCAAAGCTAGCGCTACCCTTGAGTCCCAAATCAAACACTGATAAAACTTTAAATGGCCCTAACTCCTACAAAGTACGTCCTACACCTATCAAAGTTTGCAACATACAAATACTTGTAACTTTTTACTGGAGCGGCATAAAACGTTGAAATTTTGTAACAATAAAGTACTCGAGCCTCTTGTCCATTTAAGCTATCGCTCAAAGCTATGTTACCCTTGAGTCCCAAATCAAACACTGATAAAACTTCAAATGGCCTTAACTTCTGTACGGTACGTCCTACACCTATCAAAGTTTGCAACATACAAATGCTTGTAACTTTTTACTGGAGCGTCATAAAACCTTGAAATTTTGTAACAATAAAGTACTCGAGCCTCTTGTCAATTTAAGCTATCGCTCAAAGCTAGCACTACCCTTGAGTCCCAAATCAAACACTGATAAAACTTAAAATGGCCCTAGCTTCTATACGGTACGTCCTACACCTATCAAAGTTTGGAACATACAAATGCTTGTAACTTTTTACTGGAGCGTCATAAAACCTTGAAATTTTGTAACAATAAAATACTCGAGCCTCTTGTCAATTTAAGCTATCGCTCAAAGCTCGCGCTACCCTTGAGTCCCAAATCAAACACTGCTAAATCTTCAAATGGCCCTAACTTCTATACGGTACGTCCTACACCTATCAAAGTTTGCAACATACAAATGCTTGTAACTTTTTACTGAAGCGTCATAAAACCTTGAAATTTTGTAACAATAAAGTAATCGATCCTCTTGTCAATTTAAGCCATCGCTCAAAGCTATGCTATCCTCAAGTCCCAAATGAAACCCTGATAAAACATCAAATGGCCCTGACTTCTATACGGTACGTCCTACACCTATCAAAGTTTACAACATACAAATGCTTGTAACTTTTTACTGGAGCGCCAAAAAACCTTGACATTTTGTAACAATAAAGTATTCCAGCCTCTTGTCAATTTAAGCTATCGCTGAAAGCTATGCTACCCTTGAGTCCCAAATCAAACACTAATAAAACTTCAAATGGCCCTGACTTCTATACGGTATGTCCTACACCTATCAAAGTTTGCAACATACAAATGCTGTAACTTTTTACTGGAGCGTCATAAAACCTTGAAATTTTGTAACAATAAAGTACTCGAGCCTCTTGTCAATTTCAGCTATCGCTCAAAGCTATGCTACCCTTGAGTCCCAACTCAAACACTGATAAAACTTCAAATGGCCCTAACTTCTATACGGTACGTCCTGCACCTATCAAAGTTTTCAACATACAAATGCTCGTAACTTTTTACTGGAGTGTCATAAAACTTTGAAATTTTGTAACAATAAAGTACTCGAGCCTCTTGTCAATTTAAGCTACCGCTCAAAGCTAGCGCTACCCTTGAGTCCCAAATCAAACACTGATAAAACTTTAAATGGCCCTAACTCTTACAAAGTACGTCCTACACCTATCAAAGTTTGCAACATACAAATACTTGTAACTTTTTACTGGAGCGGCATAAAACGTTGAAATTTTGTAACAATAAAGTACTCGAGCCTCTTGTCCATTTAAGCTATCGCTCAAAGCTATGTTACCCTTGAGTCCCAAATCAAACACTGATAAAACTTCAAATGGCCCTAACTTCTGTACGGTACGTCCTACACCTATCAAAGTTTGCAACATACAAATGCTTGTAACTTTTTACTGGAGCGTCATAAAACCTTGAAATTTTGTAACAATAAAGTACTCGAGCCTCTTGTCAATTTAAGCTATCGCTCAAAGCTAGCACTACCCTTGAGTCCCAAATCAAACACTGATAAAACTTAAAATGGCCCTAGCTTCTATACGGTACGTCCTACACCTATCAAAGTTTACAACATACAAATGCTTGGAACTGTTTACTGCAGTGGCATAAAACCTTGAAATTTTGTAACAATAAAGTACTCGAGCCTCTTGACAATTTAAGCTATCGCTCAAAGCTAGCGCTACCCTTGAGTCCCAAATCAAACACCGATAAAACTTCAAATGGCCCTAACGTCTATACGGTACGTCCTACACCTATCAAAGTTTGCAACATACAAATGCTAGCAAGTTTTTACTGGAGTGTCAAAAATCCTTGAAATTTTGTAACAATAAAGTACTCGAGCATCTTGTCAATTTAATCTATAGCTCAAAGCTAGCGCTACCCTTGAGTCCCAAATCAAACACTGATAAAACATCAAATGGCCCTGACTTCTATACGGTACGTCCTACACCTATCAAAGTTTACAACATACAAATGCTTGTAACTTTTTACTGGAGCGCCAAAAAACCTTGACATTTTGTAACAATAAAGTATTCCAGCCTCTTGTCAATTTAAGCTATCGCTGAAAGCTATGCTACCCTTGAGTCCCAAATCAAACACTAATAAAACTTCAAATGGCCCTGACTTCTATACGGTATGTCCTACACCTATCAAAGTTTGCAACATACAAATGCTGTAACTTTTTACTGAAGCGTCATAAAACCTTGAAATTTTGTAACAATAAAGTACTCGAGCCTCTTGTCAATTTCAGCTATCGCTCAAAGCTATGCTACCCTTGAGTCCCAACTCAAACACTGATAAAACTTCAAATGGCCCTAACTTCTATACGGTACGTCCTGCACCTATCAAAGTTTTCAACATACAAATGCTCGTAACTTTTTACTCGAGTGTCATAAAACTTTGAAATTTTGTAACAATAAAGTACTCGAGCCTCTTGTCAATTTAAGCTACCGCTCAAAGCTAGCGCTACCCTTGAGTCCCAAATCAAACACTGATAAAACTTTAAATGGCCCTAACTCCTACAAAGTACGTCCTACACCTATCAAAGTTTGCAACATACAAATACTTGTAACTTTTTACTGGAGCGGCATAAAACGTTGAAATTTTGTAACAATAAAGTACTCGAGCCTCTTGTCCATTTAAGCTATCGCTCAAAGCTATGTTACCCTTGAGTCCCAAATCAAACACTGATAAAACTTCAAATGGCCCTAACTTCTGTACGGTACGTCCTACACCTATCAAAGTTTGCAACATACAAATGCTTGTAACTTTTTACTGGAGCGTCATAAAACCTTGAAATTTTGTAACAATAAAGTACTCGAGCCTCTTGTCAATTTAAGCTATCGGCCAAAGCTAGCACTACCCTTGAGTAACAAATCAAACACTGATAAAACTTAAAATGGCCCTAGCTTCTATACGGTACGTCCTACACCTATCAAAGTTTACAACATACAAATGCTTGGAACTGTTTACTGCAGTGGCATAAAACCTTGAAATTTTGTAACAATAAAGTACTCGAGCCTCTTGACAATTTAAGCTATCGCTCAAAGCTAGCGCTACCCTTGAGTAGCAAATCAAACACCGATAAAACTTCAAATGGCCCTAACGTCTATACGGTACGTCCTACACCTATCAAAGTTTGCAACATACAAATGCTAGCAAGTTTTTACTGGAGTGTCAAAAATCCTTGAAATTTTGTAACAATAAAGTACTCGAGCATCTTGTCAATTTAATCTATAGCTCAAAGCTAGCGCTACCCTTGAGTCCCAAATCAAACACTGATAAAACTTCAAATGGCCCTATCTTCTATACGGTACGTCCTATACCTGTCAAAGTTTGCAACATACAAATACTTGTAACTTTTTACTGGAGCGTCATAAAACCTTGAAATTTTGTAACAATAAAGTACTCGAGCCTCTTGTCCATTTAAGCTATCGCTCAAAGCTATGCTAACCTTGAATCCCAAATCAAACACTGATAAAACTTCAAATGGCCCTAACTTCTATACGGTACGTCCTACACCTATCAAAGTTTGCAACATACAAATGCTTGTAACTTTTTACTGGAGCGTCATAAAACCTTGAAATTTTGTAACAATAAAGTACTCGAGCCTCTTGTCCATTTAAGCTATCGCCCAAAGCTATGCTAATCTTGAATCCCAAATCAAACACTGATAAAACTTCAAATGGCCCTAACTTCTATACGGTACGTCCTACACCTATTAAAGTTTGCAACATACAAATGCTAGCAAGTTTTTACTGGAGTGTCAAAAAACCTGGAAATTTTGTAACAATAAAGTACTCGATCCTCTTGTCCATTTAAGCTATCGCTCAAAGCTACACTACCCTTGAGTCCCAAATCAAACACTGATAAAACTTCAAATGGCCCTAGCTTCTATACGGTACGTCCTACACCTATCAAAGTTTGCAACATACAAATGATTGTAACTTTTTACTGGAGCGTCATAAAACCTTGAAATTTTGTAACAATAAAATACTCCAGAATCTTGTCCATTTAAGCTATCGCTCAAAGCTACACTACCCTTGAGTCCCAAATCAAACACTGATAAAACTTCAAATGGCCCTAACTTCTATACGGTACGTCCTACACCTATCAAAGTTTGCAACATACATACAAATGCTTGTAACTTTTTACTGGAGCGTCATAAAACCTTGACATTTTGTAACAATAAAGTACTCGAGCCTCTTGTCCATTTAAGCTATCGCCCAAAGCTATGGTACCCTTGAGTCCCAAATCAAACACTGATAAAACTTCAAATGGCCCTATCTTCTATACGGTATGTCCTATACCTGTCAAAGTTTGCAACATACAAATACTTGTAACTTTTTACTGGAGCGTCATAAAACCTTGAAATTTTGTAACAATAAAGTACTCGAGCCTCTTGTCAATTTCAGCTATCGCTCAAAGCTAGCGCTACCCTTGAGTCCCAAATCAAACACTGATAAAACTTCAAATGGCCCTAACTTCTACAAAGTACGTCCTACACCTATCAAAGTTTGCAACATACAAATACTTGTAACTTTTTACTGGAGCGGCATAAAACGTTGAAATTTTGTAACAATAAAGTACTCGAGCCTCTTGTCCATTTAAGCTATCGCTCAAAGCTATGTTACCCTTGAGTCCCAAATGAAACACTGATAAAACTTCAAATGGCCCTAACTTCTGTACGGTACGTCCTACACCTATCAAAGTTTGCAACATACAAATGCTTGTAACTTTTTACTGGAGCGTCATAAAACCTTGAAATTTTGTAACAATAAAATACTCGAGCCTCTTGTCCATTTAAGCTATCGCTCAAAGCTACACTACCCTTGAGTCCCAAATCAAACACTGATAAAACTTCAAATGGCCCTAACTTCTATACGGTACGTCCTACACCTATTAAAGTTTGCAACATACAAGTGCTAGCAAGTTTTTACTGGAGTGTCAAAAAACCTTGAAATTTTGTAACAATAAAGTACTCGAGCCTCTTGTCAATTTAAGCTATCGCTCAAAGCTAGTGCTACCCTTGAGTCCCAAATCAAACACTGCTAAAACTTCAAATGGCCCTAACTTCTATACGGTACGTCCTACACCTATCAAAATTTGCAACATACAAATGCTTGTAACTTTTTAATGAAGCGTCATAAAACCTTGAAATTTTGTAACAATAAAGTACTCGAGCCTCTTGTCAATTTAAGCTATCGCTCAAAGCTAGCGCTACCTTGAGTCCCAAATCAAACACTGATAAAACTTCAAATGGCCCTAACTTCTATCCGGTACGTCCTACACCTATCAAAGTTTGGAACACACAAATGTTTGTAACTTTTTACTGGAGCGTCATAAAACCTTGAAATTTTGTAACAATAAAGTACTCGAGCCTCTTGTCAATTTCAGCTATCGCTCAAAG
The DNA here is from genome assembly GCA_920105625.2 of Clusia tigrina. NCBI lineage: Eukaryota > Metazoa > Arthropoda > Insecta > Diptera > Clusiidae > Clusia > Clusia tigrina. Next base: position 531,401 of record CAKKTE020000064.1, on the reverse strand, counting down.
CTATGCTACCCTTGAGTCCCAAATCAAACACTGATAAAACCTGAAATGGCCCTAGCTTCTATACGGTACGTCTTACACCTATCAAAGTTTGCAACATACAAGTGCTTGCAACTCTTTACTGGAGTGTCATAAAACCTTGAAATTTTGTAACACTAAAGTACTCGAGCCTCTTGTCAATTTAAGCTATCGCTCAAAGCTAGCGCTACCCTTGAGTCCCAAATCAAACACTGATAAAACTTCAAATGGCCCTAACTTCTACAAAGTACGTCCTACACCTATCAAAGTTTGCAACATACAAATACTTGTAACTTTTTACTGGAGCGGCATAAAACGTTGAAATTTTGTAACAATAAAGTACTCGAGCCTCTTGTCCATTTAAACTATCGCTCAAAGCTATGTTACCCTTGAGTCCCAAATGAAACACTGATAAAACTTCAAATGGCCCTAACTTCTGTACGGTACGTCCTACACCTATCAAAGTTTGCAACATACAAATGCTTGTAACTTTTTACTGGAGCGTCATAAAACCTTGAAATTTTGTAACAATAAAATACTCGAGCCTCTTGTCCATTTAAGCTATCGCTCAAAGCTACACTACCCTTGAGTCCCAAATCAAACACTGATAAAACTTCAAATGGCCCTAACTTCTATACGGTACGTCCTACACCTATTAAAGTTTGCAACATACAAATGCTAGCAAGTTTTTACTGGAGTGTCAAAAAACCTTGAAATTTTGTAACAATAAAGTACTCGAGCCTCTTGTCCATTTAAGCTATCGCTCAAAGCTATGTTACCCTTGAGTCCCAAATGAAACACTGATAAAACTTCATATGGCCCTAACTTCTGTACGGTACGTCCTACACCTATCAAAGTTTGCAACATACAAATGTTTGTAACTTTTTACTGGAGCGTCATAAAACCTTGAAATTTTGTAACAATAAAATACTCGAGCCTCTTGTCCATTTAATCTATCGCTCAAAGCTACACTACCCTTGAGTCCCAAATCAAACACTGATAAAACTTCAAATGGCCCTAACTTCTATACGGTACGTCCTACACCTATTAAAGTTTGCAACATACAAATGCTAGCAAGTTTTTACTGGAGTGTCAAAAACCTTGAAATTTTGTAACAATAAAGTACTCGAGCCTCTTGTCAATTTAAGCTATCGCTCAAAGCTAGCGCTACCTTGAGTCCCAAATCAAACACTGATAAAACTTCAAATGGCCCTAACTTCTATCCGGTACGTCCTACACCTATCAAAGTTTGGAACATACAAATGCTTGTAACTTTTTACTGGAGCGACATAAAACCTTGAAATTTTGTAACAATAAAGTACTCGAGCCTCTTGTCAATTTCAGCTATCGCTCAAAGCTATGCTACCCTTGAGTCCCAACTCAAACACTGATAAAACTTCAAATGGCCCTAACTTCTATACGGTACGTCCTGCACCTATCAAAGTTTTCAACATACAAATGCTCGTAACTTTTTACTGGAGTGTCATAAAACTTTGAAATTTTGCAACAATAAAGTACTCGAGCCTCTTGTCAATTTAAGCTATCGCTCAAAGCTAGCGCTACCCTTGAGTCCCAAATCAAACACTGATAAAACTTCAAATGGCCCTAACTTCTACAAAGTACGTCCTACACCTATCAAAGTTTGCAACATTCAAATACTTGTAACTTTTTACTGGAGCGGTATAAAACGTTGAAATTTTGTAACAATAAAGTACTCGAGCCTCTTGTCCATTTAAGCTATCGCTCAAAGCTATGTTACCCTTGAGTCCCAAATGAAACACTGATAAAACTTCAAATGGCCCTAACTTCTGTACGGTACGTCCTGCACCTATCAAAGTTTGCAACATACAAATGCTTGTAACTTTTTACTGGAGCGTCATAAAACCTTGAAATTTTGTAACAATAAAAAACTCGAGCCTCTTGTCCATTTAAGCTATCGCTCAAAGCTACACTACCCTTGAGTCCCAAATCAAACACTGATAAAACTTCAAATGGCCCTAACTTCTATACGGTACGTCCTACACCTATCAAAGTTTGCAACATACATACAAATGCTTGTAACTTTTTACTGGAGCGTCATAAAACCTTGAAATTTTGTAACAATAAAGTACTCGAGCCTCTTGTCCATTTAAGCTATCGCCCAAAGCTATGGTACCCTTGAGTCCCAAATCAAACACTGATAAAACTTCAAATGGCCCTATCTTCTATACGGTATGTCCTATACCTGTCAAAGTTTGCAACATACAAATACTTGTAACTTTTTACTGGAGCGTCATAAAACCTTGAAATTTTGTAACAATAAAGTACTCGAGCCTCTTGTCAATTTCAGCTATCGCTCAAAGCTATGCTACCCTTGAGTCCCAACTCAAACACTGATAAAACTTTAAATGGCCTAACTTCTATACGGTACGTCCTGCACCTATCAAAGTTTTCAACATACAAATGCTCGTAACTTTTTACTGTAGTGTCATAAAACTTTGAAATTTTGTAACAATAAAGTACTCGAGCCTCTTGTCAATTTAACCTATCGCTCAAAGCTAGCGCTACCCTTGAGTCCCAAATCAAACACTGATAAAACTTCAAATGGCCCTAACTTCTACAAAGTACGTCCTACACCTATCAAAGTTTGCAACATACAAATACTTGTAACTTTTTACTGGAGCGGCATAAAACGTTGAAATTTTGTAACAATAAAGTACTCGAGCCTCTTGTCCATTTAAGCTATCGCTCAAAGCTATGTTACCCTTGAGTCCCAAATGAAACACTGATAAAACTTCAAATGGCCCTAACTTCTGTACGGTACGTCCTACACCTATCAAAGTTTGCAACATACAAATGCTTGTAACTTTTTACTGGAGCGTCATAAAACCTTGAAATTTTGTAACAATAAAATACTCGAGCCTCTTGTCCATTTAAGCTATCGCTCAAAGCTACACTACCCTTGAGTCCCAAATCAAACACTGATAAAACTTCAAATGGCCCTAACTTCTATACGGTACGTCCTACACCTATTAAAGTTTGCAACATACAAATGCTAGCAAGTTTTTACTGGAGTGTCAAAAAACCTTGAAATTTTGTAACAATAAAGTACTCGAGCCTCTTGTCAATTTAAGCTATCGCTCAAAGCTAGCGCTACCTTGAGTCCCAAATCAAACACTGATAAAACTTCAAATGGCCCTAACTTCTATCCGGTACGTCCTACACCTATCAAAGTTTGGAACATACAAATGCTTGTAACTTTTTACTGGAGCGTCATAAAACCTTGAAATTTTGTAACAATAAAGTACTCGAGCCTCTTGTCAATTTCAGCTATCGCTCAAAGCTATGCTACCCTTGAGTCCCAAATCAAACACTGATAAAACCTGAAATGGCCCTAGCTTCTATACGGTACGTCTTACACCTATCAAAGTTTGCAACATACAAATGCTTGCAACTCTTTACTGGAGTGTCATAAAACCTTGAAATTTTGTAACAATAAAGTACTCGAGCCTCTTGTCAATTTAAGCTATCGCTCAAAGCTAGCGCTACCCTTGAGTCCCAAATCAAACACTGATAAAACTTCAAATGGCCCTAACTTCTACAAAGTACGTCCTACACCTATCAAAGTTTGCAACATACAAATACTTGTAACTTTTTACTGGAGCGGCATAAAACGTTGAAATTTTGTAACAATAAAGTACTCGAGCCTCTTGTCCATTTAAACTATCGCTCAAAGCTATGTTACCCTTGAGTCCCAAATGAAACACTGATAAAACTTCAAATGGCCCTAACTTCTGTACGGTACGTCCTACACCTATCAAAGTTTGCAACATACAAATGCTTGTAACTTTTTACTGGAGCGTCATAAAACCTTGAAATTTTGTAACAATAAAATACTCGAGCCGCTTGTCCATTTAAGCTATCGCTCAAATTTACACTACCCTTGAGTCCCAAATCAAACACTGATAAAACTTCAAATGGCCCTAACTTCTATACGGTACGTCCTGCACCTATTAAAGTTTGCAACATACAAATGCTAGCAAGTTTTTACTGGAGTGTCAAAAAACCTTGAAATTTTGTAACAATAAAGTACTCGAGCCTCTTGTCCATTTAAGCTATCGCTCAAAGCTATGTTACCCTTGAGTCCCAAATGAAACACTGATAAAACTTCAAATGGCCCTAACTTCTGTACGGTACGTCCTACACCTATCAAAGTTTGCAACATACAAATGTTTGTAACTTTTTACTGGAGCGTCATAAAACCTTCAAATTTTGTAACAATAAAATACTCGAGCCTCTTGTCCATTTAAGCTATCGCTCAAAGCTACACTACCCTTGAGTCCCAAATCAAACACTGATAAAACTTCAAATGGCCCTAACTTCTATACGGTACGTCCTACACCTATTAAAGTTTGCAACATACAAATGCTAGCAAGTTTTTACTGGAGTGTCAAAAACCTTGAAATTTTGTAACAATAAAGTACTCGAGCCTCTTGTCAATTTAAGCTATCGCTCAAAGCTAGTGCTACCCTTGAGTCCCAAATCAAACACTGCTAAAACTTCAAATGGCCCTAACTTCTATACGGTACGTCCTACACCTATCAAAATTTGCAACATACAAATGCTTGTAACTTTTTAATGAAGCGTCATAAAACCTTGAAATTTTGTAACAATAAAGTACTCGAGCCTCTTGTCAATTTAAGCTATCGCTCAAAGCTAGCGCTACCTTGAGTCCCAAATCAAACACTGATAAAACTTCAAATGGCCCTAACTTCTATCCGGTACGTCCTACACCTATCAAAGTTTGGAACATACAAATGCTTGTAACTTTTTACTGGAGCGACATAAAACCTTGAAATTTTGTAACAATAAAGTACTCGAGCCTCTTGTCAATTTCAGCTATCGCTCAAAGCTATGCTACCCTTGAGTCCCAACTCAAACACTGATAAAACTTCAAATGGCCCTAACTTCTATACGGTACGTCCTGCACCTATCAAAGTTTTCAACATACAAATGCTCGTAACTTTTTACTGGAGTGTCATAAAACTTTGAAATTTTGCAACAATAAAGTACTCGAGCCTCTTGTCAATTTAAGCTATCGCTCAAAGCTAGCGCTACCCTTGAGTCCCAAATCAAACACTGATAAAACTTCAAATGGCCCTAACTTCTATACGGTACGTCCTACACCTATTAAAGTTTGCAACATACAAATGCTAGCAAGTTTTTACTGGAGTGTCAAAAAACCTTGAAATTTTGTAACAATAAAGTACTCGAGCCTCTTGTCCATTTAAGCTATCGCTCAAAGCTATGTTACCCTTGAGTCCCAAATGAAACACTGATAAAACTTCAAATGGCCCTAACTTCTGTACGGTACGTCCTACACCTATCAAAGTTTGCAACATACAAATGCTTGTAACTTTTTACTGGAGCGTCATAAAACCTTGAAATTTTGTAACAATAAAGTACTCGAGCCTCTTGTCAATTTAAGCTATCGCTCAAAGCTAGTGCTACCCTTGAGTCCGAAATCAAACATTGATAAAACTTCAAATGGCCCTAAATTCTATAAGGTACGTCCTACACCTATCAAAGTTTGCAACATACAAATGCTTGTAACTTTTTACTGGAGCGTCATAAAACCTTGAAATTTTGTAACAATAAAGTACTCGAGCCTCTTGTCCATTTAAGCTATCGCTCAAAGCTATGCTAAACTTGAATCCCAAATCAAACACTGATAAAACTTCAAATGACCCTAACTTCTATACGGTACGTCCTACACCTATCAAAGTTTGCAACATACAAATGCTTGTAACTTTTTACTGGAGCGTCATAAAACCTTGAAATTTTGTAACAATAAAGTACTCGAGCCTCTTGTCCATTTAAGCTATCGCCCAAAGCTATGGTACCCTTGAGTCCCAAATCAAACACTGATAAAACTACAAGTGGCCCTATCTTCTATACGGTACGTCCTATACCTGTCAAAGTTTGCAACATACAAATACTTGTAACTTTTTACTGGAGCGTCATAAAACCTTGAAATTTTGTAACAATAAAGTACTCGAGCCTCTTGTCAATTTCAGCTATCGCTCAAAGCTATGCTACCCTTGAGTCCCAAATCAAACACTGATAAAACCTGAAATGGCCCTAGCTTCTATACGGTACGTCTTACACCTATCAAAGTTTGCAACATACAAATGCTTGCAACTCTTTACTGGAGTGTCATAAAACCTTGAAATTTTGTAACAATAAAGTACTCGAGCCTCTTGTCAATTTAAGCTATCGCTCAAAGCTAGCGCTACCCTTGAGTCCCAAATCAAACACTGATAAAACTTCAAATGGCCCTAACTTCTACAAAGTACGTCCTACACCTATCAAAGTTTGCAACATACAAATACTTGTAACTTTTTACTGGAGCGGCATAAAACGTTGAAATTTTGTAACAATAAAGTACTCGAGCCTCTTGTCCATTTAAACTATCGCTCAAAGCTATGTTACCCTTGAGTCCCAAATGAAACACTGATAAAACTTCAAATGGCCCTAACTTCTGTACGGTACGTCCTACACCTATCAAAGTTTGCAACATACAAATGCTTGTAACTTTTTACTGGAGCGTCATAAAACCTTGAAATTTTGTAACAATAAAATACTCGAGCCTCTTGTCCATTTAAGCTATCGCTCAAAGCTACACTACCCTTGAGTCCCAAATCAAACACTGATAAAACTTCAAATGGCCCTAACTTCTATACGGTACGTCCTACACCTATTAAAGTTTGCAACATACAAATGCTAGCAAGTTTTTACTGGAGTGTCAAAAAACCTTGAAATTTTGTAACAATAAAGTACTCGAGCCTCTTGTCCATTTAAGCTATCGCCCAAAGCTATGGTACCCTTGAGTCCCAAATGAAACACTGATAAAACTTCAAATGGCCCTAACTTCTGTACGGTACGTCCTACACCTATCAAAGTTTGCAACATACAAATGTTTGTAACTTTTTACTGGAGCGTCATAAAACCTTGAAATTTTGTAACAATAAAATACTCGAGCCTCTTGTCCATTTAAGCTATCGCTCAAAGCTACACTACCCTTGAGTCCCAAATCAAACACTGATAAAACTTCAAATGGCCCTAACTTCTATACGGTACGTCCTACACCTATTAAAGTTTGCAACATACAAATGCTAGCAAGTTTTTACTGGAGTGTCAAAAACCTTGAAATTTTGTAACAATAAAGTACTCGAGCCTCTTGTCAATTTAAGCTATCGCTCAAAGCTAGTACTACCCTTGAGTCCCAAATCAAACACTGCTAAAACTTCAAATGGCCCTAACTTCTATACGGTACGTCCTACACCTATCAAAATTTGCAACATACAAATGCTTGTAACTTTTTAATGAAGCGTCATAAAACCTTGAAATTTTGTAACAATAAAGTACTCGAGCCTCTTGTCAATTTAAGCTATCGCTCAAAGCTAGCGCTACCTTGAGTCCCAAATCAAACACTGATAAAACTTCAAATGGCCCTAACTTCTATCCGGTACGTCCTACACCTATCAAAGTTTGGAACATACAAATGCTTGTAACTTTTTACTGGAGCGACATAAAACCTTGAAATTTTGTAACAATAAAGTACTCGAGCCTCTTGTCAATTTCAGCTATCGCTCAAAGCTATGCTACCCTTGAGTCCCAACTCAAACACTGATAAAACTTCAAATGGCCCTAACTTCTATACGGTACGTCCTGCACCTATCAAAGTTTTCAACATACAAATGCTCGTAACTTTTTACTGGAGTGTCATAAAACTTTGAAATTTTGCAACAATAAAGTACTCGAGCCTCTTGTCAATTTAAGCTATCGCTCAAAGCTAGCGCTACCCTTGAGTCCCAAATCAAACACTGATAAAACTTCAAATGGCCCTAACTTCTACAAAGTACGTCCTACACCTATCAAAGTTTGCAACATTCAAATACTTGTAACTTTTTACTGGAGCGGCATAAAACGTTGAAATTTTGTAACAATAAAGTACTCGAGCCTCTTGTCCATTTAAGCTATCGCTCAAAGCTATGTTACCCTTGAGTCCCAAATGAAACACTGATAAAACTTCAAATGGCCCTAACTTCTGTACGGTACGTCCTACACCTATCAAAGTTTGCAACATACAAATGCTTGTAACTTTTTACTGGAGCGTCATAAAACCTTGAAATTTTGTAACAATAAAATACTCGAGCCTCTTGTCCATTTAAGCTATCGCTCAAAGCTACACTACCCTTGAGTCCCAAATCAAACACTGATAAAACTTCAAATGGCCCTAACTTCTATACGGTACGTCCTACACCTATTAAAGTTTGCAACATACAAATGCTAGCAAGTTTTTTCTGGAGTGTCAAAAAACCTTGAAATTTTGTAACAATAAAGTACTCGAGCCTCTTGTCCATTTAAGCTATCGCTCAAAGCTATGTTACCCTTGAGTCCCAAATGAAACACTGATAAAACTTCAAATGGCCCTAACTTCTGTACGGTACGTCCTACACCTATCAAAGTTTGCAACATACAAATGCTTGTAACTTTTTACTGGAGCGTCATAAAACCTTGAAATTTTGTAACAATAAAGTACTCGAGCCTCTTGTCAATTTAAGCTATCGCTCAAAGCTAGTGCTACCCTTGAGTCCCAAATCAAACATTGATAAAACTTCAAATGGCCCTAAATTCTATAAGGTACGTCCTACACCTATCAAAGTTTGCAACATACAAATGCTTGTAACTTTTTACTGGAGCGTCATAAAACCTTGAAATTTTGTAACAATAAAGTACTCGAGCCTCTTGTCCATTTAAGCTATCGCTCAAAGCTATGCTAACCTTGAATCCCAAATCAAACACTGATAAAACTTCAAATGACCCTAACTTCTATACGGTACGTCCTACACCTATCAAAGTTTGCAACATACAAATGCTTGTAACTTTTTACTGGAGCGTCATAAAACCTTGAAATTTTGTAACAATAAAGTACTCGAGCCTCTTGTCCATTTAAGCTATCGCCCAAAGCTATGGTAACCTTGAGTCCCAAATCAAACACTGATAAAACTACAAGTGGCCCTATCTTCTATACGGTACGTCCTATACCTGTCAAAGTTTGCAACATACAAATACTTGTAACTTTTTACTGGAGCGTCATAAAACCTTGAAATTTTGTAACAATAAAGTACTCGAGCCTCTTGTCCATTTAAGCTATCGCTCAAAGCTATGCTAACCTTGAATCCCAAATCAAACACTGATAAAACTTCAAATGGCCCTAACTTCTATACGGTACGTCCTACACCTATCAAAGTTTGCAACATACAAATGCTTGTAACTTTTTACTGGAGCGTCATAAAACCTTGAAATTTTGTAACAATAAAGTACTCGAGCCTCTTGTCCATTTAAGCTATCGCCCAAAGCTATGCTAACCTTGAATCCCAAATCAAACACTGATAAAACTTCAAATGGCCCAAACTTCTATACGGTACGTCCTACACCTATTAAAGTTTGCAACATACAAATGCTAGCAAGTTTTTACTGGAGTGTCAAAAAACCTGGAAATTTTGTAACAATAAAGTACTCGATCCTCTTGTCCATTTAAGCTATCGCTCAAAGCTACACTACCCTTGAGTCCCAAATCAAACACTGATAAAACTTCAAATGGCCCTAGCTTCTATACGGTACGTCCTACACCTATCAAAGTTTGCAACATACAAATGCTTGTAACTTTTTACTGGAGCGTCATAAAACCTTGAAATTTTGTAACAATAAAATATTCCAGCCTCTTGTCCATTTAAGCTATCGCTCAAAGCTACACTACCCTTGAGTCCCAAATCAAACACTGATAAAACTTCAAATGGCCCTAACTTCTATACGGTACGTCCTACACCTATCAAAGTTTGCAACATACATACAAATGCTTGTAACTTTTTACTGGAGCGTCATAAAACCTTGAAATTTTGTAACAATAAAGTACTCGAGCCTCTTGTCCATTTAAGCTATCGCCCAAAGCTATGGTACCCTTGAGTCCCAAATCAAACACTGATAAAACTTCAAATGGCCCTATCTTCTATACGGTACGTCCTATACCTGTCAAAGTTTGCAACATACAAATACTTGTAACTTTTTACTGGAGCGTCATAAAACCTTGAAATTTTGTAACAATAAAGTACTCGAGCCTCTTGTCAATTTCAGCTATCGCTCAAAGCTATGCTACCCTTGAGTCCCAACTCAAACACTGATAAAACTTCAAATGGCCTAACTTCTATACGGTACGTCCTGCACCTATCAAAGTTTTCAACATACAAATGCTCGTAACTTTTTACTGGAGTGTCATAAAACTTTGAAATTTTGTAACAATAAAGTACTCGAGCCTCTTGTCAATTTAAGCTATCGCTCAAAGCTAGCGCTACCCTTGAGTCCCAAATCAAACACTGATAAAACTTCAAATGGCCCTAACTTCTACAAAGTACGTCCTACACCTATCAAAGTTTGCAACATACAAATACTTGTAACTTTTTACTGGAGCGGCATAAAACGTTGAAATTTTGTAACAATAAAGTACTCGAGCCTCTTGTCCATTTAAACTATCGCTCAAAGCTATGTTACCCTTGAGTCCCAAATGAAACACTGATAAAACTTCAAATGGCCCTAACTTCTGTACGGTACGTCCTACACCTATCAAAGTTTGCAACATACAAATGCTTGTAACTTTTTACTGGAGCGTCATAAAACCTTGAAATTTTGTAACAATAAAATACTCGAGCCTCTTGTCCATTTAAGCTATCGCTCAAAGCTACACTACCCTTGAGTCCCAAATCAAACACTGATAAAACTTCAAATGGCCCTAACTTCTATACGGTACGTCCTACACCTATTAAAGTTTGCAACATACAAATGCTAGCAAGTTTTTACTGGAGTGTCAAAAAACCTTGAAATTTTGTAACAATAAAGTACTCGAGCCTCTTGTCAATTTAAGCTATCGCTCAAAGCTAGTGCTACCCTTGAGTCCCAAATCAAACACTGCTAAAACTTCAAATGGCCCTAACTTCTATACGGTACGTCCTACACCTATCAAAATTTGCAACATACAAATGCTTGTAACTTTTTAATGAAGCGTCATAAAACCTTGAAATTTTGTAACAATAAAGTACTCGAGCCTCTTGTCAATTTAAGCTATCGCTCAAAGCTAGCGCTACCTTGAGTCCCAAATCAAACACTGATAAAACTTCAAATGGCCCTAACTTCTATCCGGTACGTCCTACACCTATCAAAGTTTGGAACATACAAATGCTTGTAACTTTTTACTGGAGCGTCATAAAACCTTGAAATTTTGTAACAATAAAGTACTCGAGCCTCTTGTCAATTTCAGCTATCGCTCAAAGCTATGCTACCCTTGAGTCCCAACTCAAACACTGATAAAACTTCAAATGGCCCTAACTTCTATACGGTACGTCCTGCACCTATCAAAGTTTTCAACATACAAATGCTCGTAACTTTTTACTGGAGTGTCATAAAACTTTGAAATTTTGTAACAATAAAGTACTCGAGCCTCTTGTCAATTTAAGCTATCGCTCAAAGCTAGCGCTACCCTTGAGTCCCAAATCAAACACTGATAAAACTTCAAATGGCCCTAACTTCTACAAAGTACGTCCTACACCTATCAAAGTTTGCAACATACAAATACTTGTAACTTTTTACTGGAGCGGCATAAAACGTTGAAATTTTGTAACAATAAAGTACTCGAGCCTCTTGTCCATTTAAGCTATCGGTCAAAGCTATGTTACCCTTGAGTCCCAAATGAAACACTGATAAAACTTCAAATGGCCCTAACTTCTGTACGGTACGTCCTACACCTATCAAAGTTTGCAACATACAAATGCTTGTAACTTTTTACTGGAGCGTCATAAAACCTTAAAATTTTGTAACAATAAAATACTCGAGCCTCTTGTCCATTTAAGCTATCGCTCAAAGCTACACTACCCTTGAGTCCCAAATCAAACACTGATAAAACTTCAAATGGCCCTAACTTCTATACGGTACGTCCTACACCTATTAAAGTTTGCAACATACAAATGCTAGCAAGTTTTTACTGGAGTGTCAAAAAACCTTGAAATTTTGTAACAATAAAGTACTCGAGCCTCTTGTCCATTTAAGCTATCGCTCAAAGCTATGTTACCCTTGAGTCCCAAATGAAACACTGATAAAACTTCAAATGGCCCTAACTTCTGTACGGTACGTCCTACACCTATCAAAGTTTGCAATATACAAATGCTTGTAACTTTTTACTGGAGCGTCATAAAACCTTGAAATTTTGTAACAATAAAGTACTCGAGCCTCTTGTCAATTTAAGCTATCGCTCAAAGCTAGTGCTACCCTTGAGTCCCAAATCAAACACTGCTAAAACTTCAAATGGCCCTAACTTCTATACGGTATGTCCTACACCTATCAAAATTTGCAACATACAAATGCTTGTAACTTTTTACTGAAGCGTCATAAAACCTTGAAATTTTGTAACAATAAAGTACTCGAGCCTCTTGTCAATTTAAGCTATCGCTCAAAGCTAGCGCTACCTTGAGGCCCAAATCAAACACTGATAAAACTTCAAATGGCCCTAACTTCTATCCGGTACGTCCTACACCTATCAAAGTTTGGAACATACAAATGCTTGCAACTTTTTACTGGAGCGTCATAAAACCTTGAAATTTTGTAACAATAAAGTACTCGAGCCTCTTGTCAATTTCAGCTATCGCTCAAAGCTATGCTACCCTTGAGTCCCAACTCAAACACTGATAAAACTTCAAATGGCCCTAACTTCTATACGGTACGTCCTGCACCTATCAAAGTTTTCAACATACAAATGCTCGTAACTTTTTACTGGAGTGTCATAAAACTTTGAAATTTTGTAACAATAAAGTACTCGAGCCTCTTGTCAATTTAAGCTATCGCTCAAAGCTAGCGCTACCCTTGAGTCCCAAATCAAACACTGATAAAACTTCAAATGGCCCTAACTTCTACAAAGTACGTCCTACACCTATCAAAGTTTGCAACATACAAATACTTGTAACTTTTTACTGGAGCGGCATAAAACGTTGAAATTTTGTAACAATAAAGTACTCGAGCCTCTTGTCCATTTAAGCTATCGCTCAAAGCTATGTTACGCTTGAGTCCCAAATGAAACACTGATAAAACTTCAAATGGCCCTAACTTCTGTACGGTACGTCCTACACCTATCAAAGTTTGCAACATACAAATGCTTGTAACTTTTTACTGGAGCGTCATAAAACCTTGAAATTTTGTAACAATAAAATACTCGAGCCTCTTGTCCATTTAAGCTATCGCTCAAAGCTACACTACCCTTGAGTCCCAAATCAAACACTGATAAAACTTCAAATGGCCCTAACTTCTATACGGTACGTCCTACACCTATTAAAGTTTGCAACATACAAATGCTAGCAAGTTTTTACTGGAGTGTCAAAAAACCTTGAAATTTTGTAACAATAAAGTACTCGAGCCTCTTATCCATTTAAGCTATCGCTCAAAGCTACACTACCCTTGAGTCCCAAATCAAACACTGATAAAACTTCAAATGGCCCTAACTTCTATACGGTACGTCCTACACCTATTAAAGTTTGCAACATACAAATGCTTGCAACTGTTTACTGGAGTGGCATAAAACCTTGAAATTTTGTAACAATAAAGTACTCGAGCCTCTTGTCAATTTCAGCTATCGCTCAAAGCTACGCTAACTTTGAATCCCAAATCAAACACTGATAAAACTTCAAATGGCCCTAACTTCTATACGGTACGTCCTACACCTATTAAAGTTTGCAACATACAAATTCTAGCAAGTTTTTACTGGAGTGTCAAAAAACCTTGAAATTTTGTAACAATAAAGTACTCGAGCCTCTTATCCATTTAAGCTATCGCTCAAAGCTACACTACCCTTGAGTCCCAAATCAAACACTGATAAAACTTCAAATGGCCCTAACTTCTATACGGTACGTCCTACACCTATCAAAGTTTGCAACATACAAATGCTTGTAACTTTTTACTGGAGCGTCATAAAACCTTGAAATTTTGTAACAATAAAATACTCGAGCCTCTTTTCCATTTAAGCTATCGCTCAAAGCTACACTACCCTTGAGTCTTAAATCAAACACTGATAAAACTTCAAATGGCCCTAACTTCTATACGGTACATCCTACACCTATCAAAGTTTGCAACATACAAATGCTTGTAACTTTTTACTGGAGCGTCATAAAACCTTGAAATTTTGTTACAATAAAGTACTCGAGCCTCTTGTCCATTTAAGCTATCGCTCAAAGCTACACTACCCTTGAGTCCCAAATGAAACACTGATAAAACTTCAAATGGCCCTAACTTCTGTACGGTACGTCCTACACCTATCAAAGTTTGCAACATACAAATGCTTGTAACTTTTTACTGGAGCGTCATAAAACCTTGAAATTTTGTAACAATAAAATACTCGAGCCTCTTGTCCATTTAAGCTATCGCTCAAAGCTACACTACCCTTGAGTCCCAAATCAAACACTGATAAAACTTCAAATGGCCCTAACTTCTATACGGTACGTCCTACACCTATTAAAGTTTGCAACATACAAATGCTAGCAAGTTTTTACTGGAGTGTCAAAAAACCTTGAAATTTTGTAACAATAAAGTACTCGAGACTCTTATCCATTTAAGCTATCGCTCAAAGCTACACTACCCTTGAGTCCCAAATCAAACACTGATTAAACTTCAAATGACCCTAACTTCTATACGGTACGTCCTACACCTATCAAAGTTTGCAACATACAAATGCTTGCAACTGTTTACTGGAGTGGCATAAAACCTTGAAATTTTGTAACAATAAAGTACTCGAGCCTCTTGTCAATTTCAGCTATCGCTCAAAGCTACGCTAACCTTGAATCCCAAATCAAACACTGATAAAACTTCAAATGGCCCTAACTTCTATACGGTACGTCCTACACCTATTAAAGTTTGCAACATACAAATGCTAGCAAGTTTTTACTGGAGTGTCAAAAAACCTTGAAATTTTGTAACAATAAAGTACTCGAGCCTCTTATCCATTTAAGCTATCGCTCAAAGCTACACTACCGTTGAGTCCCAAATCAAACACTGATAAAACTTCAAATGGCCCTAACTTCTATACGGTACGTCCTACACCTATCAAAGTTTGCAACATACAAATGCTTGTAACTTTTTACTGGAGCGTCATAAAACCTTGAAATTTTGTAACAATAAAATACTCGAGCCTCTTGTCCATTTAAGCTATCGCTCAAAGCTACACTACCCTTGAGTCCCAAATCAAACACTGATAAAACTTCAAATGGCCCTAACTTCTATACGGTACGTCCTACACCTATCAAAGTTTGCAACATACAAATGCTTGTAACTTTTTACTGGAGCGTCATAAAACCTTGAAATTTTGTAACAATAAAGTACTCGAGCCTCTTGTCCATTTAAGCTATCGCCCAAAGCTATGGTACCCTTGAGTCCCAAATGAAACACTGATAAAATTTCAAATGGCCCTATCTTCTATACGGTACGTCCTATACCTGTCAAAGTTTGCAACATACAAATACTTGTAACTTTTTACTGGAGCGTCATAAAACCTTGAAATTTTGTAACAATAAAGTACTCGAGCCTCTTGTCCATTTAAGCTATCGCTCAAAGCTATGCTAACCTTGAATCCCAAATCAAACACTGATAAAACTTCAAATGGCCCTAACTTCTATACGGTACGTCCTACACCTATCAAAGTTTGCAACATACAAATGTTGTAACTTTTTACTGGAGCGTCATAAAACCTTGAAATTTTGTAACAATAAAGTAATCGATCCTCTTGTCAATTTAAGCCATCGCTCAAAGCTATGCTATCCTCGAGTCCCAAATGAAACCCTGATAAAACATCAAATGGCCCTGACTTCTATACGGTACGTCCTACACCTATCAAAGTTTACAACATACAAATGCTTGTAACTTTTTACTGGAGCGCCAAAAAACCTTGACATTTTGTAACAATAAAGTATTCCAGCCTCTTGTCAATTTAAGCTATCGCTGAGAGCTATGCTACCCTTGAGTCCTAAATCAAACACTAATAAAACTTCAAATGGCCCTGACTTCTATACGGTATGTCCTACACCTATCAAAGTTTGCAACATACAAATGCTGTAACTTTTTACTGGAGCGTCATAAAACCTTGAAATTTTGTAACAATAAAGTACTCGAGCCTCTTGTCAATTTCAGCTATCGCTCAAAGCTATGCTACCCTTGAGTCCCAACTCAAACACTGATAAAACTTCAAATGGCCCTAACTTCTATACGGTACGTCCTGCACCTATCAAAGTTTTCAACATACAAATGCTCGTAACTTTTTACTGGAGTGTCATAAAACTTTGAAATTTTGTAACAATAAAGTACTCGAGCCTCTTGTCAATTTAAGCTACCGCTCAAAGCTATCGCTACCCTTGAGTCCCAAATCAAACACTGATAAAACTTTAAATGGCCCTAACTCCTACAAAGTACGTCCTACACCTATCAAAGTTTGCAACATACAAATACTTGTAACTTTTTACTGGAGCGGCATAAAACGTTGAAATTTTGTAACAATAAAGTACTCGAGCCTCTTGTCCATTTAAGCTATCGCTCAAAGCTATGTTACCCTTGAGTCCCAAATCAAACACTGATAAAACTTCAAATGGCCCTAACTTCTGTACGGTACGTCCTACACCTATCAAAGTTTGCAACATACAAATGCTTGTAACTTTTTACTGGAGCGTCATAAAACCTTGAAATTTTGTAACAATAAAGTACGCGAGCCTCTTGTCAATTTAAGCTATCGCTCAAAGCTAGCACTACCCTTGAGTCCCAAATCAAACACTGATAAAACTTAAAATGGCCCTAGCTTCTATACGGTACGTCCTACACCTATCAAAGTTTACAACATACAAATGCTTGGAACTGTTTACTGGAGTGGCATAAAACCTTGAAATTTTGTAACAATAAAGTACTCGAGCCTCTTGACAATTTAAGCTATCGCTCAAAGCTAGCGCTACCCTTGAGTCCCAAATCAAACACCGATAAAACTTCAAATGGCCCTAACGTCTATACGGTACGTCCTACACCTATCAAAGTTTGCAACATACAAATGCTAGCAAGTTTTTACTGGAGTGTCAAAAAACCTTGAAATTTTGTAACAATAAAGTACTCGAGCATCTTGTCAATTTAATCTATAGCTCAAAGCTAGCGCTACCCTTGAGTCCCAAATCAAACACTGATAAAACTTCAAATGGCCCTAAATTCTATAAGGTACGTCCTACACCTATCAAAGTTTGCAACATACAAATGCTTGTAACTTTTTACTGGAGCGTCATAAAACCTTGAAATTTGGTAACAATAAAATACTCGAGCCTCTTGTCCATTTAAGCTATCGCTCAAAGCTACACTACCCTTGAGTCCCAAATCAAACACTGATAAAACTTCAAATGGCCCTAACTTCTATACGGTACGTCCTACACCTATCAAAGTTTGCAACATACAAATGCTTGCAACTGTTTACTGGAGTGGCATAAAACCTTGAAATTTTGTAACAATAAAGTACTCGAGCTTCTTGTCAATTTCAGCTATCGCTCAAAGCTATGCTAACCTTGAATCCCAAATCAAACACTGATAAGACTTCAAATGGCCCTAACTTCTATACGGTACGTCCTACACCTATTAAAGTTTGCAACATACAAATGCTAGCAAGTTTTTACTGGAGTGTCAAAAAACCTTGAAATTTTGTAACAATAAAGTACTCGAGCATCTTGTCAATTTAATCTATAGCTCAAAGCTAGCGCTACCCTTGAGTCCCAAATCAAACACTGATAAAACTTCAAATGGCCCTAAATTCTATAAGGTACGTCCTACACCTATCAAAGTTTGCAACATACAAATGCTTGTAACTTTTTACTGGAGCGTCATAAAACCTTGAAATTTTGTAACAATAAAGTACTCGAGCCTCTTGTCCATTTAAGCTATCGCTCAAAGCTATGCTAACCTTGAATCCCAAATCAAACACTGATAAAACTTCAAATGGCCCTAACTTCTATACGGTACGTCCTGCACCTATCAAAGTTTTCAACATACAAATGCTCGTAACTTTTTACTGGAGTGTCATAAAACTTTGAAATTTTGTAACAATAAAGTACTCGAGCCTCTTGTCAATTTAAGCTATCGCTCAAATCTAGCGCTACCCTTGAGTCCCAAATCAAACACTGATAAAACTTTAAATGGCCCTAACTTCTACAAAGTACGTCCTACACCTATCAAAGTTTGCAACATACAAATACTTGTAACTTTTTACTGGAGCGGCATAAAACGTTGAAATTTTGTAACAATAAAGTACTCGAGCCTCTTGTCCATTTAAGCTATCGCTCAAAGCTATGTTACCATTGAGTCCCAAATCAAACCTGGATAAAACTTAAAATGGCCCTAGCTTCTATACGGTACGTCCTACAGCTATCAAAGTTTGCAACATACAAATGCTTGCAACTGTTTACTGGAGTGGCATAAAACCTTGAAATTTTGTAACAATAAAGTACTCGAGCCTCTTGACAATTTAAGCTATCGCTCAAAGCTAGCGCTACCCTTGAGTCCCAAATCAAACACCGATAAAACTTCAAATGGCCCTAACGTCTATACGGTACGTCCTACACCTATCAAAGTTTGCAACATACAAATGCTAGCAAGTTTTTACTGGAGTGTCAAAAAACCTTGAAATTTTGTAACAATAAAGTACTCGAGCATTTTGTCAATTTAATCTATAGCTCAAAGCTAGCGCTACCCTTGAGTCCCAAATCAAACACTGATAAAACTTCAAATGGCCCTAAATTCTATAAGGTACGTCCTACACCTATCAAAGTTAGCAACATACAAATGCTTGTAACTTTTTACTGGAGCGTCATAAAACCTTGAAATTTTGTAACAATAAAATACTCGAGCCTCTTGTCCATTTAAGCTATCGCTCAAAGCTACACTACCCTTGAGTCCCAAATCAAAAACTGATAAAACTTCAAATGGCCCTAACTTCTATACGGTACGTCCTACACCTATCAAAGTTTACAACATACAAATG
The DNA here is from genome assembly GCA_920105625.2 of Clusia tigrina. Classification (NCBI taxonomy): domain Eukaryota; kingdom Metazoa; phylum Arthropoda; class Insecta; order Diptera; family Clusiidae; genus Clusia; species Clusia tigrina. Next base: position 512,260 of record CAKKTE020000064.1, on the reverse strand, counting down.
CTTGGAACTGTTTACTGGAGTGGCATAAAACCTTGAAATTTTGTAACAATAAAGTACTCGAGCCTCTTGACAATTTAAGCTATCGCTCAAAGCTAGCGCTACCCTTGAGTCCCAAATCAAACACCGATAAAACTTCAAATGGCCCTAACGTCTATACGGTACGTCCTACACCTATCAAAGTTTCCAACATACAAATGCTAGCAAGTTTTTACTGGAGTGTCAAAAAACCTTGAAATTTTGTAACAATAAAGTACTCGAGCATCTTGTCAATTTAATCTATAGCTCAAAGCTAGCGCTACCCTTGAGTCCCAAATCAAACACTGATAAAACTTCAAATGGCCCTAAATTCTATAAGGTACGTCCTACATCTATCAAAGTTTGCAACATACAAATGCTTGTAACTTTTTACTGGAGCGTCATAAAACCTTGAAATTTGGTAACAATAAAATACTCGAGCCTCTTGTCCATTTAAGCTATCGCTCAAAGCTACACTACCCTTGAGTCCCAAATCAAACACTGATAAAACTTCAAATGGCCCTAACTTCTATACGGTACGTCCTACACCTATCAAAGTTTGCAACATACAAATGCTTGCAACTGTTTACTGGAGTGGCATAAAACCTTGAAATTTTGTAACAATAAAGTACTCGAGCTTCTTGTCAATTTCAGCTATCGCTCAAAGCTATGCTAACCTTGAATCCCAAATCAAACACTGATAAGACTTCAAATGGCCCTAACTTCTATACGGTACGTCCTACACCTATTAAAGTTTGCAACATACAAATGCTAGCAAGTTTTTACTGGAGTGTCAAAAAACCTTGAAATTTTGTAACAATAAAGTACTCGAGCATCTTGTCAATTTAATCTATAGCTCAAAGCTAGCGCTACCCTTGAGTCCCAAATCAAACACTGATAAAACTTCAAATGGCCCTAAATTCTATAAGGTACGTCCTACACCTATCAAAGTTTGCAACATACAAATGCTTGTAACTTTTTACTGGAGCGTCATAAAACCTTGAAATTTTGTAACAATAAAGTACTCGAGCCTCTTGTCCATTTAAGCTATCGCTCAAAGCTATGCTAACCTTGAATCCCAAATCAAACACTGATAAAACTTCAAATGGCCCTAACTTCTATACGGTACGTCCTGCACCTATCAAAGTTTTCAACATACAAATGCTCGTAACTTTTTACTGGAGTGTCATAAAACTTTGAAATTTTGTAACAATAAAGTACTCGAGCCTCTTGTCAATTTAAGCTATCGCTCAAATCTAGCGCTACCCTTGAGTCCCAAATCAAACACTGATAAAACTTTAAATGGCCCTAACTTCTACAAAGTACGTCCTACACCTATCAAAGTTTGCAACATACAAATACTTGTAACTTTTTACTGGAGCGGCATAAAACGTTGAAATTTTGTAACAATAAAGTACTCGAGCCTCTTGTCCATTTAAGCTATCGCTCAAAGCTATGTTACCCTTGAGTCCCAAATCAAACCTGGATAAAACTTAAAATGGCCCTAGCTTCTATACGGTACGTCCTACAGCTATCAAAGTTTGCAACATACAAATGCTTGCAACTGTTTACTGGAGTGGCATAAAACCTTGAAATTTTGTAACAATAAAGTACTCGAGCCTCTTGACAATTTAAGCTATCGCTCAAAGCTAGCGCTACCCTTGAGTCCCAAATCAAACACCGATAAAACTTCAAATGGCCCTAACGTCTATACGGTACGTCCTACACCTATCAAAGTTTGCAACATACAAATGCTAGCAAGTTTTTACTGGAGTGTCAAAAAACCTTGAAATTTTGTAACAATAAAGTACTCGAGCATTTTGTCAATTTAATCTATAGCTCAAAGCTAGCGCTACCCTTGAGTCCCAAATCAAACACTGATAAAACTTCAAATGGCCCTAAATTCTATAAGGTACGTCCTACACCTATCAAAGTTAGCAACATACAAATGCTTGTAACTTTTTACTGGAGCGTCATAAAACCTTGAAATTTTGTAACAATAAAATACTCGAGCCTCTTGTCCATTTAAGCTATCGCTCAAAGCTACACTACCCTTGAGTCCCAAATCAAAAACTGATAAAACTTCAAATGGCCCTAACTTCTATACGGTACGTCCTACACCTATCAAAGTTTACAACATACAAATGCTTGGAACTGTTTACTGGAGTGGCATAAAACCTTGAAATTTTGTAACAATAAAGTACTCGAGCCTCTTGACAATTTAAGCTATCGCTCAAAGCTAGCGCTACCCTTGAGTCCCAAATCAAACACCGATAAAACTTCAAATGGCCCTAACGTCTATACGGTACGTCCTACACCTATCAAAGTTTGCAACATACAAATGCTAGCAAGTTTTTACTGGAGTGTCAAAAAACCTTGAAATTTTGTAACAATAAAGTACTCGAGCATCTTGTCAATTTAATCTATAGCTCAAAGCTAGCGCTACCCTTGAGTCCCAAATCAAACACTGATAAAACTTCAAATGGCCCTAAATTCTATACGGTACGTCCTACACCTATCAAAGTTTGCAACATACAAATGCTTGTAACTTTTTACTGGAGCGTCATAAAACCTTGAAATTTGGTAACAATAAAATACTCGAGCCTCTTGTCCATTTAAGCTATCGCTCAAAGCTACACTACCCTTGAGTCCCAAATCAAACACTGATAAAACTTCAAATGGCCCTAACTTCTATACGGTACGTCCTACACCTATCAAAGTTTGCAACATACAAATGCTTGCAACTGTTTACTGGAGTGGCATAAAACCTTGAAATTTTGTAACAATAAAGTACTCGAGCTTCTTGTCAATTTCAGCTATCGCTCAAAGCTATGCTAACCTTGAATCCCAAATCAAACACTGATAAGACTTCAAATGGCCCTAACTTCTATACGGTACGTCCTACACCTATTAAAGTTTGCAACATACAAATGCTAGCAAGTTTTTACTGGAGTGTCAAAAAACCTTGAAATTTTGTAACAATAAAGTACTCGAGCATCTTGTCAATTTAATCTATAGCTCAAAGCTAGCGCTACCCTTGAGTCCCAAATCAAACACTGATAAAACTTCAAATGGCCCTAAATTCTATAAGGTACGTCCTACACCTATCAAAGTTTGCAACATACAAATGCTTGTAACTTTTTACTGGAGCGTCATAAAACCTTGAAATTTTGTAACAATAAAGTACTCGAGCCTCTTGTCCATTTAAGCTATCGCTCAAAGCTATGCTAACCTTGAATCCCAAATCAAACACTGATAAAACTTCAAATGGCCCTAACTTATATACGGTACGTCCTGCACCTATCAAAGTTTTCAACATACAAATGCTCGTAACTTTTTACTGGAGTGTCATAAAACTTTGAAATTTTGTAACAATAAAGTACTCGAGCCTCTTGTCAATTTAAGCTATCGCTCAAATCTAGCGCTACCCTTGAGTCCCAAATCAAACACTGATAAAACTTTAAATGGCCCTAACTTCTACAAAGTACGTCCTACACCTATCAAAGTTTGCAACATACAAATACTTGTAACTTTTTACTGGAGCGGCATAAAACGTTGAAATTTTGTAACAATAAAGTACTCGAGCCTCTTGTCCATTTAAGCTATCGCTCAAAGCTATGTTACCCTTGAGTCCCAAATCAAACCTGGATAAAACTTAAAATGGCCCTAGCTTCTATACGGTACGTCCTACAGCTATCAAAGTTTGCAACATAGAAATGCTTGCAACTCTTTACTGGAGTGGCATAAAACCTTGAAATTTTGTAACAATAAAGTACTCGAGCCTCTTGACAATTTAAGCTATCGCTCAAAGCTAGCGCTACCCTTGAGTCCCAAATCAAACACCGATAAAACTTCAAATGGCCCTAACGTATATACGGTACGTCCTACACCTATCAAAGTTTGCAACATACAAATGCTAGCAAGTTTTTACTGGAGTGTCAAAAAACCTTGAAATTATGTAACAATAAAGTACTCGAGCATCTTGTCAATTTAATCTATAGCTCAAAGCTAGCGCTACCCTTGAGTCCCAAATCAAACACTGATAAAACTTCAAATGGCCCTAAATTCTATAAGGTACGTCCTACACCTATCAAAGTTAGCAACATACAAATGCTTGTAACTTTTTACTGGAGCGTCATAAAACCTTGAAATTTTGTAACAATAAAATACTCGAGCCTCTTGTCCATTTAAGCTATCGCTCAAAGCTACACTACCCTTGAGTCCCAAATCAAAAACTGATAAAACTTCAAATGGCCCTAACTTCTATACGGTACGTCCTACACCTATCAAAGTTTGCAACATACAAATGCTTGCAACTGTTTACTGGAGTGGCATAAAACCTTGAAATTTTGTAACAATAAAGTACTCGAGCCTCTTGTCAATTTCATCTATCGCTCAAAGCTATGCTAACCTTGAATCCCAAATCAAACACTGATAAAACTTCAAATGGCCCTATACGGTACGTCCTACACCTATTAAAGTTTGCAACATACAAATGCTAGCAAGTTTTTACTGGAGTGTCAAAAAACCTTGAAATTTTGTAACAATAAAGTACTCGAGCATCTTGTCAATTTAATCTATAGCTCAAAGCTAGCGCTACCCTTGAGTCCCAAATCAAACACTGATAAAACTTCAAATGGCCCTAAATTCTATAAGGTACGTCCTACACCTATCAAAGTTTGCAACATACAAATGCTTGTAACTTTTTACTGGAGCGTCATAAAACCTTGAAATTTTGTAACAATAAAATACTCGAGCCTCTTGTCCATTTAAGCTATCGCTCAAAGCTACACTACCCTTGAGTCCCAAATCAAACACTGATAAAACTTCAAATGGCCCTAACTTCTATACGGTACGTCCTACACCTATCAAAGTTTGCAACATACAAATGCTTGTAACTTTTTACTGGAGCGTCATAAAACCTTGAAATTTTGTAACAATAAAGTACTCGAGCCTCTTGTCCATTTAAGCTATCGCCCAAAGCTATGGTACCCTTGAGTCCCAAATCAAACACTGATAAAACTTCAAATGGCCCTATCTTCTATACGGTACGTCCTATACCTGTCAAAGTTTGCAACATACAAATACTTGTAACTTTTTACTGGAGCGTCATAAAACCTTGAAATTTTGTAACAATAAAGTACTCGAGCCTCTTGTCCATTTAAGCTATCGCTCAAAGCTATGCTAACCTTGAATCCCAAATCAAACACTGATAAAACTTCAAATGGCCCTAACTTCTATACGGTACGTCCTACACCTATCAATGTTTGCAACATACAAATGCTTGTAACTTTTTACTGGTGTTGGGGTATTGTCCTTGTTTGACGGGGGACGTCCTTCTGCTGCGCGCGTGTATCTGAAAAGCCTAAACCACTCTTTGTAAAAATCACTACATTCCACTGTTTTAAAATCACAAGCCTTTATTACTTAGAATACTAACTCTTATATACTATTTAAAATTCATAATTACAATACAAAAACTGACCTTTCTGGTGTTCCAGTTTCGCACCTGTTAATTGGTGTCAGTTGGTCAAGCCAACTGACCTACGCCAATCTGAAATGTTGATGGTGCATTCTAACTTTGAATGCCCTTCGGCGGCTCGACTGCAAAACTGTAGCACCCTAAAAGTTTACATAATAAATATTACATAGGTAATATTAATTCTAAGTACTCGCACCCTAAAAATATGTGCTTTCTTAAGTAACTTTAACACATGCTAATCACACAGAATGTGTGGCATCTGTTAGGAGTCGATGATGTGAGACACTACGCGCAGGCAGCTTGATTCTAGCTCACAACATCCCTCCCCTCTTTCTAAAAGAAGTTAGTGCAACTAACTTCTAATGAATCTTACAGTATTTTTCTCTTTTCTGCACTTTAAACTATCTGTGCATTTTCTTAAACCTATAGTACATATGTATAGTTTTTTTCTTTTTTCAAATTCGCCTTATTTGGGTTCAATTGTTGTATTCTTTTCTTTTTACTTTTGTGTTCTTTTCTTTTTTCCTCTTTTGTTTTATTTTGTTCCTTTATTTCTATCTTTTTTTCTCCTTTTTTTTCTTTGTTTTATTCTGTTCTTTTATTTCTATCTTTTTTTTTATATTCCCCTTTTTATATTTGGTCTTTCCTCGACACTTTTCTCACTGGCGTATATACAATTTGCAACAACTAGCGATAATACAATTAATCCTATACTTAAGATCTTATATTCTACTATGATATTTATATCTAAAATATTACGTTATACTTCTGCTAACTGCTGATCCGGTTGACGGCTGCCGTTGACGGAGTGAAATCCCTCGATGAACTCTGCATACCCCTCCATTCTTTCTGGATCAGTACGTACAAAGATGTTATAGGTTGGCGATCTGGTTTGCCATTAAAACTTTGCTTTTAGTGGCCTTCTTCTATCCATTTATGTAGTGTGCCCCACGGCTGTAAGTGGTACTCCCTCTGCTTATAGTATTCAACTTGTAAAAATAAACATTTGGTATACATGAGAGATTACAATACACCTTCTTCCTTTGCAGCAATGCGTTTTATGGTGGAAGTGTTTCTCTTGAGCTTCTTCATAATGGTATTTGACATCGTTTGGCTTTGATGTGGAGACAATCGGTATTTCTCTGAGACACGTAATTTGTGTACTCTGATCGGTAACCAGTCTCTGTGTCCTCTTGTATTAAATCATATTTCCTATGTAAATCATATTCCATATGTTCATACTCTAGATTGGACATACACTTCAATGAAGCAATTAACTTCCGTGAGCCAAATTTCCTCTGCTTATTATATTTGGTGGTGGTTTCAGTCACCCACCCTAAGCTTTTACCCATCTTCAACTTCTCCAAAATCGATTCTGTTGAGATTGTGATACACTCGGTGGACATTGTACTATAATTGTCCAATTCAAAACATGACTCCGCAAGGAAACTTGTTCTTTTTTCGTTGCTTGTCAATAACTTATCCGCAACGCATTCAAATGCTGCGGCCATATGCCGTTTCGCAAAACTAAAATTACATCCGTCGCCATTCATCCCCAATCTAATATGTTGGCATCTTTGGGGTCACAAACCTTAGATAACTGCCAAAAATCTTTGTTTTTCAAAAACGCATCTTTCCGAATACTACGTTGGTCTTTTAGTCCGCACCGCCTTCCGATATCCGCTGTTCCCGGAACTTCCTGCTTCGCTTCACATCATCAGAGCTATATATAGAACACCTATAATAATTTTCCTAATTTTCTAGTATACATTTTAGTTTGATATTTCTTCTATGTTTAATTTTTGCCGAACATTTCAGTCAACTTAATAAATGAATTTAAAAATTATATAACATTTAAATAAATACACTATATGTACTATATATACTCTTCGGTATAATTTTCCAATTTAGTATGATTTTTGTTTTTTTTATTACAAATTTATATTTTAAATAATTAATTTTTGTAACTCTAATTATTTTCTAAACTACTTTTGATTCTAATGTGAACTTTGCACAGATTATAATTTTTTAATTTATAACTTTTCTTAAACATAAGCTATTCCAAAAAACAATATTTCTACAACATGCTTTTTTATAATTGAATGCTGTATCATTCAATTTGCCATCCACTCGTCTTCTCCCCTCACATTATCGGATTCGCTACCGTATCCTGGAGGAAAAGAGGACTGGACTATGCGTTTTCATAGCCATATAGGGCATCAGTTTTGCTCTGATTAATTTTTCGTGCTCTTTTTCAACACGTGAGTTATCACTCATTTCAACTTTGAACCAATTCATTGGCCCTCCGACAAAAACCAGAATATTTAAGATAAACCCGTTTGTGTCAAAACTTTGTCCATTGCATGACCATACCTTTCATCGCATAGAATTACTTTTTATTTAAATTTACTTCTAGCCTGATATGTATATATCCATTAACGTTTCTATATTCCATCCTGTAATTAGCTCGTATATGGCTACATACATACATTCAAGGCGCTTTAAATTACCTAGAATTAATTGCTTATTTTCCCAATCAACCTATACTTTTTTTTATACCCCAACATATACATTTATTCAAATTTTCATACGCTAATTTCCTAATCAATTAACAGTTAAAACCTATGTACGAGTATATCTACATATAGCCTGCTGCAGTATCTGCAAATTCCCAATATTTAATCATATGTCCCTACATACTTACTTATATGGCCATACCCATTCCTATAACTAGAATACTTACTTCTTTAAATATTCCCTCGTACATTCATTCTGTATATTATACAGTTACATACATATATATTTACTTCACCAACGGTGCCGGCGCTACTGCTTTCATTTCATTAACCGCCGTATGTATGTATGTACATATTTGAAGTTAAGTTTTATATTACTTGCCCATGACTGTCTTACTATTTTTATTTATTTTTTAAATACGTGCAATATTTATAATTTAATATTTAAAAAATATTTTTCCCTACTGTGCTTCGTTCGGCCATAGTGCATAATAAGCACATTTTTATTGCGTCAACTTTACTTGCTCGAGTTTAATTGGCACACTTCTGCTGGCCTTGACTTTGAAAATCGGAGCTGTGTGTGTTATTTGATACACACACGTACATGTTTACGTTGTTATTCTTGTGTTTACACTTGTAAAACACTGTCAACACATGTCTTTAGTTGTGTGGTCTTGTATGGAATAATTTTAACAAATTATTATGTAGCTTTTTATTCTTGCCCTTAATCGTTACAACTGTTGTAACTGGGCTTCGGATCTCTGCTACCATATACGGACCTATCCACACAGGTGAGAATTTATTTCTCCTGGCTTGATTCCTCATGAGTACCTGATCACCCACGTTCAAAACGACTGGGTTTAGTACCTTGTTATAGGCCTCCCTGGCTACTCGTTTAGCGCAATCCTGGTTTTCTCTGACCAACTCGTGCGCTCGCTGTAGCTGATACTTTTGCACTTTATTCGGGTCATCAGCATTGTACACTGGCGCACATTTGCGCTTCAGATTTGCTGGCATATTAAAATCAAACCCGTAGAGCGTCCTGAACGGAGTTTGCTTCGTTGATACATGTACCGTATTATTGTGTACATGCATTGCAGTGGTCAACCATTGATCCCAATTCGAGCCGTCTTCTTTGGCAAAACTGCGCAAGTACTCGGCCAAAGGTCGATGACTACGTTCCAATGAGCCATTTGCCTGTGGATGATATGGTGTTATGTGCAACTGCTTGATTCCCAGCATTTTACACGTTTCTGAGAATAGTTTTGATACGAAATTTGAACCATTGCCGGTTATCAAAACCTTAGGTATGTTGTAACGTGCTATAATTTCATCAAGAATGCTTTGGCTACCGTACCTGCTTCCGCATCAGGTATAGCCACGCACGCCATATACTTTGAGAAATCATCTTGGAACGTCAAGATGTATTTATTGCCCGAAACAGTCTCAGGTAAAATACCTACAATATCCATATGAACTTTATCAAATGGCTGTTTTGGTGTGTCAGTTAGCACCATGGGCATCTTGGTTAGCCTTGAACTTTTGTTGGCCTGGCACTTTGGGCAACTTCTTACATATTTTTTTATGTCTTTGAGCATACCTTTCCATCCGTATACTCGCCTAATCCTATCATGGGTTTTCCAGAATCCCTGGTGTCCACCTAGAGTGAATCATGGAAACCCTTTAACACAGCCTGGATATCCTTTATATCCTTCAGCCATTCCACACTACTGGCGATTTGTTCATTAGCAGCGTCACCCGCATTGCTAACATTTCCTGTTGCATCAATTTTATCCCCTTGAATTCTCTCGGTCTTCTCCTTATCTGACCGTGCTTTGGCCCTCGTTTGCACTACTGATACCTTCTGTGCCTGCGGTACTCTGCTGAGTGCGTCCGCATTCAGATTCTTCTTCCCAGGTTTGATTTCAAAATCATAGTCATACAATTTGTGTCTGAACCTGGCTAGCCTAGACGTTTGGTCTTTCAAATTGGCTATGCCTCTCAACGGCTGGTGATCAGTATATATCTTATATGGGCGTCCTAGCAGATATGCTCTAAAATTCTTCGTAGCCCACACTATGGCTAGAAATTCCTTCTCTATTGTGGAGTATCTCTTCTCCGTGTCGCTAAGCGCTCTGCTTGCGAATGCTATTGGTCGGTCATCACCGACTTCCCCTTGTGACAATACTGCCCCTAATGCTTCATTGCTAGCATCAGTGGTCAACAAAAAAGTTTGCTCAAAGTCGGGGTACGCCAAAATTGGTGGCGAGCTAATTATCTCCTTTAGCCTCTCGAATGCTTGCTGACAGCTCTCTGTTCATTCGAACTCTGCTTCTTTTTGTAGCAACTTATTAATGGGCAAAGCAATTCCGGCTAGTCCTTCCACGAACTTTCTATAATAGTTCACTAGTCCTAGGAATGCTTGCACTTCCTTTCTGTTTCTCGGAATCGCTTGATTTTTAACGCATTCCACCTTCTGCGGGTCAGGCAGTGCTCCTGCATCTGAGCAACGATGGCCTAAATAAACCACCTCTCTTCGCAAAAATTGACACTTCTCCGTGTTCAATTTCAAATTGTGTTCTCGTAATTTCTGGAGCACCTTGCACAAGCGTTGCGAATGCTCCTGCAAGTTCTTCCCATAAATTACAATATCATCGAGGTACACAAAACAATCTAACCCTTGTAAGCCTGTTAGCACATGGTTCATTGGCCGTTGGAAAGTAGCCGGTGCTCCTGTTAATCCAAATGGCATTCTATTAAACTCATAATGCCCTAAACCGGTGCTGAACGCGGTTTTCTGCTTATCTTGGGTATCCACCAGAACTTGGTGGTAGGCACTCGCTAAATCAAGTGTAGAAAAATATCTTCTGTGTCCCAATTGATCCAGTATCTCTTCTATCCTTGGTATTGGGAACACCTGCTTGATAGTGGCGTCGTTCAATTTCCTAAAATCAACGACCATTCTCCACTTCTTCTGACCCTGAGCACCTCCCTTCTTTGGCACCAAAATTATTGGTGAATTCCAAGGCGAGATACTCGGCGAAATAATGTTATCTTTCAACATTCCCTCCACTTGCCTATTTACCTCATCTTTGTGAGCTTGCGGCAATCTCTATTGCTTCTGGTTAATTGGTGCTTGATCCACCCTAGTAGGTATTTCATGCTCTACCTCTGGTGTATATGTTAACTGGTCTCCTTCCAGCAAAAATATGTCATGGAATGACGCACAAATGGCTTCTATTGATGCCTTCTCTTCTGAATTCACGCTTGGCTCCAACTTCAAGGATTCTAGCACCCTCTCCATTCTTTTTCTTATATCTACCTGCTTAATCTGATTCACCGATCTATAATTCGGTTCCTTAAAATTATCATAACTAGTGAATTTGGGCCTAAAATGCTCCTCCATCAGGTATTCCTTTTCCGATGCGTTGAGTACGCAAGCGTACACCTTACCCTTGTCAACGTGCGTTATGGTTTCTCCCATATATACGCCCTCCGCTAGCTGCTGCTTGTGCAAAACAAGAGTCCTAAGTTTTGTGTTTACATGCATAGTAACTACTCTGGTTGACCTTGGATTCACTACCTCCATACAATTCTTAACCTTACTCACGGTTCCTTCCTGCCATGACATTAATGGAAAAGTAAGGATTCTATGCTTATTGTTATCATAGAATGATAACTGCTTGTCGAGCGCATCCAGTATGGTGCGTCCCCAAAGATTATCGCGGCCAATTATCCCATCAGCCGGGATACCTTTCCTATCGACTTCCACTGCGTGCATTCTAAAACTCATACCCTTAACTCCACTGTGCCCTATTCTGAGCGACCCCAATGTCCTAATGCACCCTTCAAACGCTCCGTTAAGCGTTCTTAATTCCATTTGATTAATGTCTAGCCCCTTCCGTAAAACACTAGATTTTACGAGGCTAGTGTCCGCCCCTGAATCTACTAATAGCACTAGCTTTCCACTCGCTGCCTCCTCGCAGGGTATCTCGATGAAGGCATCACCTATCCTGCTCATAGCGAAGCAACCTCCTTTTGTTCCCAATATGGACGTGTATCCACTCCCTAACTCTTCGTGATACTGGAGAGCCTCTTGCTCCTCCTTCTCCTGGACTGTAGTTCCTATATTACTAGTCCCACGTACTTCCGGCCTTATTATTACTTCCTTTCTTTTGGCTTTCCAGTCTATTGGCCTCGACTGGGCCGCTGGAAGTTTCCCTGGTTCCTTTGTTGGGATTGTCTATCCCTGCATTCCGCTGCCCGATGTCCCATTCGTCCACATGAGAAGCATCTCAATCCCTGTATGTTATTGCCTATCCTTGGTTCACTTCTAGAATCCCAACTTGGTCGCTGCTGACCACTCCCAGTTTTGAAAGGATTTCTTCCTTGGTTAATTCCTTCTGTTGAATTAACTCTGGGACTACTGAAGTTACCCCTGCTGTCCCTCAAGGTTGGAACCGGGCGACTCGTTGCTGGCTGCCTTTTACTCTGATTCCATTTAGTGTCTACTTGGCACTGTCTACTTGCCTCATGACCATATGTTTGGCACTCCATACAATAGGGCGTGTTTTTCCGTGTAACGCATTCATCCCTTGTATGCCCTGGATTATCACAGAATGAGCAAATGGGTTTCCTTGGCTTAAACCTCTCAACCAAGAATTCTTTGTCTCTTTGTTGCGGAAATTGGCCCATCAATCTACCGAATCCACATCTGTTTTGCTGCTGTACTGTTCCTACCTCTGCAGGAGCATCAGTCCAGCAGATTCCACCTGTTGTCGTTCGCTGTTGTATTGCTGCTTCAGCTAAAGAGACCGCCTCCACTAACTCTGCCATACTCCTCGGCGTGAGAGTAAGAGTATAATTAGCTAAATCCCTATTTATCAGGCCTGCCTTGAACACAGAAATCATAGTCCGTTCTACTTGAGCCTTGTATGCTGCAACATTTTCTGGAAACTGCCTGTTGGCTTCCGTCTCAGCAGCGTTCCCGAGAGACTGGAGCCTTTGTCCCCAGGCTCTCAATTCCTCCCCCGGTGTCTGAGTTAATTCCTGTATTTCCCGTACAAGACAGTCGTACGACTTTTGTTTCAAATATGTCCGATCCAAAAGTACATATAATTCTGCCAGGGTGCTTACTGAGCTATGCACCAGTAAATCAAACGCATCACCTGTGGTTCTTTGCCTAATACACTTTATTAAGTGTTCCCCGTCCGCTTCCGGAACACTCTGTTGCGCTAGCTCACAACCTTCTTTGAAGCGCCGGATCTCAGTTCTCAGATCATACAACTCGACTCCTGAGAACATGGGCACCAACTTCTCCACCGCATGAGCAACTTGCAGAATGCCCATTTTATAGCTTTGTGTTTTCTCAATTGCTGGTAAAACTTTAGCTTTATTAATCTCTTTGGTAGTTTCCAAATTCTCTTCTCCCAGATCTGAGAGGTAATTGGTCAGTGACGGATTTAAACTAATTAGTCTTCGATCGTTTGTTCGTGCAGGCGAAATACTGCCTACAGTATCGGAACTTTGCTGCACGGGTACTGCTTCCGGCTCCTTTGGCGGATATCCCTGATTTTTATTATTTATCGGGCTTCCCGGAGAAAAAGGCTCGACACCGACTTCAGATGCGCCAAACAAAAATTCCGCTTGCTTTTCTTCATTAAGTACTAATTTTGGCTTCACCATGCGGCTTATCCCTTCTGGTGTTAAATATTCCGGCCAACGTACTTCAGGAGGCAATGTCAATACTGTCTGTGTAAATCCAGCCGATGCTGATTTTGATCTCTCCTTTCTATGTGGGTTGCTATTGGTCGCCCGTCCTCTTTTCAATCCTGCACACTCCTTCTCCAACAGCGCTGCTGCTTCCTCTGTTTCCGACAATCTCTGAGAAAGTTCCTTTACCTTATTCTCAAGGTACTTTTTTTGTGCTTTCCAATCTTCTGCTTTCTTATGAAAACTGAACAACTTTTCTTCAGTTCTTTTTTGAATTTCCGTTAAGGCTTGATCCGCTACTTCTAATGGTGACACAGCCCCTCCGGCATTCGCCTGCTTCCACAATTCCTGAGCTTCTTCCCTGCTCGTACTCGCTTCGAACTGGTCAATTATTTTCCCAATAAACAGTTCCATCTCTGACTGCATTGATTTCAATCTGTTCCTTACTTCCTCGTCTGGCGAAACCAAACTCACTGTTTGTTGCCCTAGTCCTTCTAATTCAGAACTAAATGTATCTGCCCATTCGTTGACCAGACTATTTATGTAGTCTGCGTAATTTTCCGCAAAATATTTTCCCTTGCCGTACTCAACTGCGTGAGGCAACAACAGTCCGTGATTATTGTTGAACTCTCTCCCTAGATTTTGCAACTGAGTTATTCGCTTGCGGTAATACACGTTGTCCTTACGTAAACTGCCGTCTTTCTTAAAGTTACGGACCAGCTTTTCAATCGTTTCGCCAATTTGCCCCTGCCTCAGCAGTAATCCTTGCGCTTCCTTCGTCATATCCCAAATGCCAGAACAGATGTCGTATCCCAATTACAAATAAAAATCCAATAATTGATAAAACTTGTTATTAACTTATCAAAATATTTTATTCCATCTTACTTATTGATAAATACCAATTTAAAAAAAACATTCCACCGTAAATTCTATATTTATATACATATTCTGCTATACTTGTTTTCCATCACAAAGTTCCGCTGTCTACCGGCGTCCATTAAGTCCTTCCATCGATGCAAAGTGGTCCTTGACTTCCTCACAAATACTCCTTGTTTTCCTCTCACCATCCTTAATACTCCCAAAAATCCATAAAAAAGGCGATATGTTTGTAAAAACCGAAATTTGCTTTACCGGCAAAAGTGTCTTGATTCATTCCGGGAAATTTGAATCCATGTTTAAAAATAAACCCGTAACGTATGCGCCACATAATAGCAGCATTTAGCTGTTATCTTCAACATTGCTACGCAAATTGTAGTTTCCGAACTACAAAAAACTTTTATGCAACAACACATGTTGTCTGCACCTCTTCAAATATTTTTTCCTAATACCCTAAGCTCAAAAGCCAATCATTTAAATCAAACAAGAAAAACTCAGAACTTCAGAATTTAAACAATACAAAAACAATTTAACTTTCTCAACGTAGACCACATGGCCTTATAAACAATATAAATGTCCCTCACGACAAACAAATTCAAATCCACTACAAAAAAAATCCTCACAGCTAGGATGAACATACATAGACCGTCCGATCATACTGACGGTTTATGGTTGCCATTCAAAGCTGCGTGCAACAGCGCAAACGCGCCTGTAGGTTGCAACTTCTTTGACTAGCGCTACGGCGCTTTCAGGGTCGCAGAAGTATCTACTTAGATTACGCTATTATACACTCTACTCAACCAAAATTTTTTTTCGATGTCATCTTTATTCCACAGTGTCCTTCGATGAGGTCCTTCGAATTCGTTGCAGGATGCCTCTCTGCTTCAGGGTTTCTTGCCCTGGGATTACTCCAATAGGTCCTTTAGACCGGCTGCGCCAAAATGTTGGGGTATTGTCCTTGTTTGACGGGGGACGTCCTTCTGCTGCGCGCGTGTATCTGAAAAGCCTAAACCACTCTTTGTAAAAATCACTACATTCCACTGTTAGTTTTAAAATCACAAGCCTTTATTACTTAGAATACTAACTCTTATATACTATTTACAATTCAGAATTACAATACAAAAACTGACCTTTCTGGTGTTCCAGTTTCGCACCTGTTAATTGGTGTCAGTTGGTCAAGCCAACTGACCTACGCCAATCTGAAATGTTGATGGTGCATTCTAACTTTGAATGCCCTTCGGTGGCTCGACTGCAAAACTGTAGCACCCTAAAAGTTTACATAATAAATATTACATAGGTAATATTAATTCTAAATACTCGCACCCTAAAAATATGTGCTTTCTTAAGTAACTTTAACACATGCTAATCACACAGAATGTGTGGCATCTGTTAGGAGTCGATGATGTGAGACACTACGCGCAGGCAGCTTGATTCTAGCTCACAACACTGGAGCGTCATAAAACCTTGAAATTTTGTAACAATAAAGTACTCGAGCCTCTTGTCAATTTAAGCTATCGCTCAAAGCTAGTGCTACCCTTGAGTCCCAAATCAAACACTGCTAAAACTTCAAATGGCCCTAACTTCTATACGGTACGTCCTACACCTATCAAAATTTGCAACATACAAATGCTTGTAACTTTTTACTGAAGCGTCATAAAACCTTGAAATTTTGTAACAATAAAGTACATACTCGAGCCTCTTGTCAATTTAAGCTATCGCTCAAAGCTAGCGCTACCTTGAGTCCCAAATCAAACACTGATAAAACTTCAAATGGCCCTAACTTCTATCCGGTACGTCCTACACCTATCAAAGTTTGGAAGATACAAATGCTTGTAACTTTTTACTGGAGCGTCATAAAACCTTGAAATTTTGTAACAATAAAGTACTCGAGCCTCTTGTCAATTTAAGCTATCGCTCAAAGCTCGCGCTACCCTTGAGTCCCAAATCAAACACTGCTAAAACTTCAAATGGCCCTAACTTCTATACGGTACGTCCTACACCTATCAAAGTTTGCAACATACAAATGCTTGTAACTTTTTACTGAAGCGTCATAAAACCTTGAAATTTTGTAACAATAAAGTAATCGATCCTCTTGTTAATTTAAGCCATCGCTCAAAGCTATGCTATCCTTGAGTCCCAAATGAAACACTGATAAAACATCAAATGGCCCTGACTTCTATACGGTACGTCCTACACCTATCAAAGTTTGCAACATACAAATGCTTGTAACTTTTTACTGGAGCGCCAAAAAACCTTGACATTTTGTAACAATAAAGTATTCCAGCCTCTTGTCAATTAAAGCTATCGCTGAAAGCTATGCTACCCTTGAGTCCCAAATCAAACACTAATAAAACTTCAAATGGCCCGACTTCTATACGGTATGTCCTACACCTATCAAAGTTTGGAACATACAAATGCTGTAACTTTTTACTGGAGCGTCATAAAACCTTGAAATTTTGTAACAATAAAGTACTCGAGCCTCTTGTCAATTTCAGCTATCGGTCAAAGCTATGCTACCCTTGAGTCCCAACTCAAACACTGATAAAATTTCAAATGGCCCTAACTTCTATACGGTACGTCCTGCACCTATCAAAGTTTTCAACATACAAATGCTCGTAACTTTTTACTGGAGTGTCATAAAACTTTGAAATTTTGTAACAATAAAGTACTTGAGCCTCTTGTCAATTTAAGCTATCGCTCAAAGCTAGCGCTACCCTTGAGTCCCAAATCAAACACTGATAAAACTTCAAATGGCCCTAACTTCTACAAAGTACGTCCTAAACCTATCAAAGTTTGCAACATACAAATACTTGTAACTTTTTACTGGAGCGGCATAAAACGTTGAAATTTTGTAACAATAAAGTACTCGAGCCTCTTGTCCATTTAAGCTATCGCTCAAAGCTATATTACCCTTGAGTCCCAAATCAAACACTGATAAAACTTCAAATGGCCCTAACTTCTGTACGGTACGTCCTACACCTATCAAAGTTTGCAACATACAAATGCTTGTAACTTTTGACTGGAGCGTCATAAAACCTTGAAATTTTGTAACAATAAAGTACTCGAGCCTCTTGTCAATTTAAGCTATCGCTCAAAGCTAGCACTACCCTTGAGTCCCAAATCAAACACTGATAAAACTTAAAATGGCCCTAGCTTCTATACGGTACGTCCTACACCTATCAAAGTTTGCAACATACAAATGCTTGCAACTGTTTACTGGTGTGGCATAAAACCTTGAAATTTTGTAACAATAAAGTACTCGAGCCTCTTGACAATTTAAGCTATCGCTCAAAGCTAGCGCTACCCTTGAGTCCCAAATCAAACACCGATAAAACTTCAAATGGCCCTAACGTCTATACGGTACGTCCTACAACTATCAAAGTTTGCAACATACAAATGCTAGCAAGTTTTTACTGGAGTGTCAAAAAACCTTGAAATTTTGTAACAATAAAGTACTCGAGCATCTTGTCAATTTAATCTATAGCTCAAAGCTAGCGCTACCCTTGAGTCCCAAATCAAACACTGATAAAACTTCAAATGGCCCTAAATTCTAAAAGGTACGTCCTACACCTATCAAAGTTTTCAACATACAAATGCTTGTAACTTTTTACTGGAGCATCATAAAACCTTGAAATTTTGTAACAATAAAATACTCGAGCCTCTTGACCATTTAAGCTATCGCTAAAAGCTACACTACCCTTGAGTCCCAAATCAAACACTGATAAGACTTCAAATGGCCCTAACTTCTACGGTACGTCCTACACCTATCAAAGTTTGCAACATACAAATTCTTGCAACTGTTTACTGGAGTGGCATAAAACCTTGAAATTTTGTAACAATAAAGTACTCGAGCCTCTTGTCAATTTCAGCTATCGCTCAAAGCTAGCACTACCCTTGAGTCCCAAATCAAACACTGATAAAACTTCAAATGGCCCTAAATTCTATAAGGTACGTCCTACAACTATCAAAGTTTGCAACATACAAATGCTTGTAACTTTTTACTGGAGCGTCATAAAACCTTGAAATTTTGTAACAATAAAATACTCGAGCCTCTTGTCCATTTAAGCTATCGCTCAAAGCTACACTACCCTTGAGTCCCAAATCAAACACTGATAAAACTTCAAATGGCCCTAACTTCTATACGGTACGTTCTACACCTATCAAAGTTTGCAACATACAAATGCTTGTAACTTTTTACTGGAGCGTCATAAAACCTTGAAATTTTGTAACAATAAAGTACTCGAGCCTCTTGTCCATTTAAGCTATCGCCCAAAGCTATGGTACCCTTGAGTCCCAAATCAAACACTGATAAAACTTCAAATGGCCCTATCTTCTATACGGTACGTCCTATACCTGTCAAAGTTTGCAACATACAAATACTTGTAACTTTTTACTGGAGCGTCATAAAACCTTGAAATTTTGTAACAATAAAGTACTCGAGCCTCTTGTCCATTTAAGCTATCGCTCAAAGCTATGCTAACCTTGAATCCCAAATCAAACACTGATAAAACTTCAAATGGCCCTAACTTCTATACGGTACGTCCTACACCTATCAAAGTTTGCAACATACAAAAGCTTGTAACTTTTTACTGGAGCGTCATAAAACCTTGAAATTTTGTAACAATAAAGTACTCGAACCTCTTGTCAATTTAAGCTATCGCTCAAAGCTCGCGCTACCCTTGAGTCCCAAATCAAACACTGCTAAAACTTCAAATGGCCCTAACTTCTATACGGTACGTCCTACACTTATCAAAGTTTGCAACATACAAATGCTTGTAACTTTTTACTGAAGCGTCATAAAACCTTGAAATTTTGTAACAATAAAGTAATCGATCCTCTTGTCAATTTAAGCCATCGCTCAAAGCTATGCTATCCTTGAGTCCAAATGAAACACTGATAAAACATCAAATGGCCCTGACTTCTATACGGTACGTCCTACACCTATCAAAGTTTGCAACATACAAATGCTTGTAACTTTTTACTGGAGCGCCAAAAAACCTTGACATTTTGTAACAATAAAGTATTCCAGCCTCTTGTCAATTTAAGCTATCGCTCAAAGCTATGCTATCCTTGAGTCCCAAATCAAACACTGATAAAACTTCGAATGGCCCTAACTTCTATACGGTACATCCTACACCTATCAAAGTTTGCAACATACAAATGCTTGTAACTTTTTACTGGAGCGTCATAAAACCTTGAAATTTTGTAACAATAAAGTACTCGAGCCTCTTGTCAATTTAAGCTATCGCTGAAAGCTATGCTACCCTTGAGTCCCAAATCAAACACTAATAAAACTTCAAATAGCCCTGACTTCTATACGGTATGTCCTACACCTATCAAAGTTTGCAACATACAAATGCTGTAACTTTTTACTGGAGCGTCATAAAACCTTGAAATTTTGTATCAATAAAGTACTCGAGCCTCTTGTCAATTTCAGCTATCGCTCAAAGCTATGCTACCCTTGAGTCCCAAATCAAACACTAATAAAACTTCAAATGGCCCTGACACTTCTATACGGTATGTCCTACACCTATCAAAGTTTGCAACATACAAATGCTGTAACTTTTTACTGGAGCGTCATAAAACCTTGAAATTTTGTAACAATAAAGTACTCGAGCCTCTTGTCAATTTAAGCTATCGCTCAAAGCTAGCGCTACCCTTGAGTCCCAAATCAAACACTGATAAAACTTTAAATGGCCCTAACTTCTACAAAGTACGTCCTACACCTATCAAAGTTTGCAACATACAAATACTTGTAACTTTTTACTGGAGCGGAATAAAACGTTGAAATTTTGTAACAATAAAGTACTCGAGCCTCTTGTCCATTTAAGCTATCGCTCAAAGCTATGTTACCCTTGAGTCCCAAATCAAACACTGATAAAACTTCAAATGGCCCTAACTTCTGTACGGTACGTCCTACACCTATTAAAGTTTGCAACATACAAATGCTAGCAAGTTTTTACTGGAGTGTCAAAAAACCTTGAAATTTTGTAACAATAAAGTACTCGAGCATCTTTTCAATTTAATCTATAGCTCAAAGCTAGCGCTACCCTTGAGTCCCAAATCAAACACTGATAATACTTAAAATGGCCCTAGCTTCTATACGGTACGTCCTACACCTATCAAAGTTTGCAACATACAAATGCTTGCAACTGTTTACTGGAGTGGCATAAAACCTTGAAATTTTGTAACAATAAAGTACTCGAGCCTCTTGACAATTTAAGCTATCGCTCAAAGCTAGCGCTACCCTTGAGTCCCAAATCAAACACCGATAAAACTTCAAATGGCCCTAACGTCTATACGGTACGTCCTACACCTATCAAAGTTTGCACCATACAAATGCTTGCAACTTTTTACTGGAGTGTCATAAAACCTTGAAATTTTGTAACAATAAAGTACTCGAGCCTCTTGTCAATTTCAGCTATCGCTCAAAGCTAGCGCCACCTTGAGTCCCAAATCAAACACTGATAAAACTTCAAATGGCCCTATCTTCTATACGGTACGTCCTATACCTGTCAAAGTTTGCAACATACAAATACTTGTAACCTTTTACTGGAGCGTCATAAAACCTTGAAATTTTGTAACAATAAAGTACTCGAGCCTCTTGTCCATTTAATCTATAGCTCAAAGCTAGCGCTACCCTTGAGTCCCAAATCAAACACTGATAAAACTTCAAATGGCCCTAAATTCTATAAGGTACGTCCTACACCTATCAAAGTTTGCAACATAAAAATGCTTGTAACTTTTTACTGGAGCGTCATAAAACCTTGAAATTTTGTAACAATAAAATACTCGAGCCTCTTGTCCATTTTAGCTATCGTTCAAAGCTACACTACCCTTGAGTCCCAAATCAAACACTGATAAAACTTCAAATGGCCCTAACTTCTATACGGTACGTCCTACACCTATCAAAGTTTGCAACATACAAATGCTTGCAACTGTTTACTGGAGTGGCATAAAACCTTGAAATTTTGTAACAATAAAGTACTCGAGCCTCTTGTCAATTTCAGCTATCGCTCAAAGCTATGCTAACCTTGAATCCCAAATCAAACACTGATAAAACTTCAAATGGCCCTAACTTCTATACTGTACGTCCTACACCTATTAAAGTTTGCAACATACAAATGCTAGCAAGTTTTTACTGGAGTGTCAAAAAACCTTGAAATTTTGTAACAATAAAGTACTCGAGCATCTTGTCAATTTAATCTATAGCTCAAAGCTAGCGCTACCCTTGAGTCCCAAATCAAACACTGATAAAACTTCAAATGGCCCTAAATTCTATAAGGTACGTCCTACACCTATCAAAGTTTGCAACATACAAATGCTTGTAACTTTTTACTGGAGCGTCATAAAACCTTGAAATTTTGTAACAATAAAATACTCGAGCCTCTTGTCCATTTAAGCTATCGCTCAAAGCTACACTACCCTTGAGTCCCAAATCAAACACTGATAAAACTTCAAATGGCCCTAACTTCTATACGGTACGTCCTACACCTATCAAAGTTTGCAACATACAAATGCTTGCAACTGTTTACTGGAGTGGCATAAAACCTTGAAATTTTGTAACAATAAAGTACTCGAGCCTCTTGACAATTTCAGCTATCGCTCAAAGCTATGCTAACCTTGAATCCCAAATCAAACACTGATAAAACTTCAAATGGCCCTAACTTCTATACGGTACGTCCTACACCTATTAAAGTTTGCAACATACAAATGCTAGCAAGTTTTTACTGGAGTGTCAAAAAACCTTGAAATTTTGTAACAATAAAGTACTCGAGCATCTTGTCAATTTAATCTATAGCTTAAAGGTAGCGCTACCCTTGAGTCCCAAATCAAACACTGATAAAACTTCAAATGGCCCTAAATTCTATAAGGTACGTCCTACACCTATCAAAGTTTGCAACATACAAATGCTGTAACTTTTTACTGGAGCGTCATAAAACCTTGAAATTTTGTAACAATAAAGTACTCGAGCCTCTTGTCAATTTCAGCTATCGCTCAAAGCTATGCTACCCTTGAGTCCCAACTCAAACACTGATAAAACTTCGAATGGCCCTAACTTCTATACGGTACGTCCTACACCTATCAAAGTTTGCAACATACAAATGCTTGTAACTTTTTACTGGAGCGTCATAAAACCTTGAAATTTTGTAACAATAAAGTACTCGAGCCTCTTGTCAATTTAAGATATCGCTGAAAGCTATGCTACCCTTGAGTCCCAAATCAAACACTAATAAAACTTCAAGTGGCCCTGACTTCTATACGGTATGTCCTACACCTAGCAACATACAAATGCTGTAACTTTTTACTGGAGCGTCATAAAACCTTGAAATTTTGTAACAATAAAGTACTCGAGCCTCTTGTCAATTTCAGCTATCGCTCAAAGCTATGCTACCCTTGAGTCCCAACTCAAACACTGATAAAACTTCAAATGGCCCTAACTTCTATACGGTACGTCCTGCACCTATCAAAGTTTTCAACATACAAATGCTCGTAACTTTTTACTGGAGTGTCATAAAACTTTGAAATTTTGTAACAATAAAGTACTCGAGCCTCTTGTCAATTTAAGCTATCGCTCAAAGCTAGCGCTACCCTTGAGTCCCAAATCAAACACTGATAAAACTTCAAATAGCCCTAACTTCTACAAAGTACGTCCTACACCTATCAAAGTTTGCAACATACAAATACTTGTAACTTTTTACTGGAGCGGCATAAAACGTTGAAATTTTGTAACAATAAAGTACTCGAGCATCTTGTCAATTTAATCTATAGCTTAAAGCTAGCGCTACCCTTGAGTCCCAAATCAAACACTGCTAAAACTTCAAATGGCCCTAAATTCTATAAGGTACGTTCTACACCTATCAAAGTTTGCAACATACAAATGCTTGTAACTTTTTACTGGAGCGTCATAAAACCTTGAAATTTTGTAACAATAAAATACTCGAGCCTCTTGTCCATTTAAGCTATCGCTCAAAGCTACACTACCCTTGAGTCCCAAATCAAACACTGATAAAACTTCAAATGGCCCTAACTTCTATACGGTACGTCCTACACCTATCAAAGTTTGCAACATACAAATGCTTGTAACTTTTTACTGGAGCGTCATAAAACCTTGAAACTTTGTAACAATAAAGTACTCGAGCCTCTTGTCCATTTAAGCTATCGCCCAAAGCTTTGGTACCCTTGAGTCCCAAATCAAACACTGATAAAACTTCAAATGGCCCTATCTTCTATACGGTACGTCCTATACCTGTCAAAGTTTGCAACATACAAATATTTGTAACTTTTTACTGGAGCGTCATAAAACCTTGAAATTTTGTAACAATAAAGTACTCGAGCCTCTTGTCAATTTAAGATATCGCTCAAAGCTACACTACCCTTGAGTCCCAAATCAAACACTGATAAAACTTCAAATGGCCCTAACTTCTATACGGTACGTCCTACACCTATCAAAGTTTGCAACATACAAATGCTTGTAACTTTTTACTGGAGCGTCATAAAACCTTGAAACTTTGTAACAATAAAGTACTCGAGTATACGGTACGTCCTGCACCTATCAAAGTTTTCAACATACAAATGCTCGTAACTTTTTACTGGAGTGTCATAAAACTTTGAAATTTTGTAACAATAAAGTACTCGAGCCTCTTGTCAATTTAAGCTATCGCTCAAAGCTAGCGCTACCCTTGAGTCCCAAATCAAACACTGATAAAACTTCAAATAGCCCTAACTTCTACAAAGTACGTCCTACACCTATCAAAGTTTGCAACATACAAATACTTGTAACTTTTTACTGGAGCGGCATAAAACGTTGAAATTTTGTAACAATAAAGTACTCGAGCCTCTTGTCCATTTAAGCTATCGCTCAAAGCTATGTTACCCTTGAGTCCCAAATCAAACACTGATAAAACTTCAAATGGCCCTAACTTCTATACGGTACGTCCTACACCTATTAAAGTTTGCAACATACAAATGCTAGCAAGTTTTTACTGGAGCGTCATAAAACCTTGAAACTTTGTAACAATAAAGTACTCGAGCCTCTTGTCCATTTAAGCTATCGCCCAAAGCTATGGTACCCTTGAGTCCCAAATCAAACACTGATAAAACTTCAAATGGCCCTATCTTCTATACGGTACGTCCTATACCTGTCAAAGTTTGCAACATACAAATATTTGTAACTTTTTACTGGAGCGTCATAAAACCTTGAAATTTTGTAACAATAAAGTACTCGAGCCTCTTGTCCATTTAAGCTATCGCTCAAAGCTATGTTACCCTTGAGTCCCAAATCAAACACTGATAAAACTTCAAATGGCCCTAACTTCTGTACGGTACGTCCTACACCTATCAAAGTTTGCAACATACAAATGCTTGTAACTTTTTACTGGAGCGTCATAAAACCTTGAAATTTTGTAACAATAAAGTACTCGAGCCTCTTGTCAATTTAAGCTATCGCTCAAAGCTAGCACTACCCTTGAGTCCCAAATCAAACACTGATAAAACTTCGAATGGCCCTAACTTCTATACGGTACGTCCTACACCTATCAAAGTTTGCAACATACAAATGCTTGTAACTTTTTACTGGAGCGTCATAAAACCTTGAAATTTTGTAACAATAAAGTACTCGAGCCTCTTGTCAATTTAAGATATCGCTGAAAGCTATGCTACCCTTGAGTTCCAAATCAAACACTAAGAAAACTTCAAATGGCCCTGACTTCTATACGGTATGTCCTACACCTATCAAAGTTTGCAACATACAAATGCTTTAACTTTTTACTGGAGCGTCATAAAACCTTGAAATTTTGTAACAATAAAGTACTCGAGCCTCTTGTCAATTTCAGCTATCGCTCAAAGCTATGCTACCCTTGAGTCCTAACTCAAACACTGATAAAACTTCAAATGGCCATAACTTCTATACGGTACGTCCTGCACCTATCAAAGTTTTAAACATACAAATGCTCGTAACTTTTTACTGGAGTGTCATAAAACTTTGAAATTTTGTAACAATAAAGTACTCGAGCCTCTTGTCAATTTAAGATATCGCTCAAAGCTAGCGCTACCCTTGAGTCCCAAATCAAACACTGATAAAACTTCAAATAGCCCTAACTTCTACAAAGTACGTCCTACACCTATCAAAGTTTGCAACATACAAATGCTTGCAACTTTTTACTGGAGCGTCATAAAACCTTGAAATTTTGTAACAATAAAATACTCGAGCCTCTTGTCCATTTAAGCTATCGCTCAAAGCTACACTACCCTTGAGTCCCAAATCAAACACTGATAAAACTTCCAATGGCCCTAACTTCTATACGGTACGTCCTACACCTATCAAAGTTTGCAACATACAAATGCTTGTAACTTTTTACTGCAGCGTCATAAAACCTTGAAATTTTGTAACAATAAAGTACTCGAGCCTCTTGTCAATTTAAGCTATCGCTCAAAGCTAGCACTACTCTTGAGTCCCAAATCAAACACTCATAAGACTTAAAATGGCCCTAGCTTCTATACGGTACGTCCTACACCTATCAAAATTTCCAACATACAAATGCTTGCAACTGTTTACTGGAGTGGCATAAAACCTTGAAATTTTGTAACAATAAAGTACTCGAGCCTCTTGACAATTTAAGCTATCGCTCAAAGCTAGCGCTACCCTTGAGTCCCAAATCAAACACCGATAAAACTTCAAATGGCCCTAACGTCTATACGGTACGTCCTACACCTATCAAAGTTTGCAACATACAAATGCTTGTAACTTTTTACTGGAGTGTCATAAAACCTTGAAATTTTGTAACAATAAAGTACTCGAGCCTCTTGTCAATTTCAGCTATCGCTCAAAGCTAGCGCTACCTTGAGTCCCAAATCAAACACTGATAAAACTTCAAATGGCCCTATCTTCTATACGGTACGTCCTATACCAGTCAAAGTTTGCAACATACAAATACTTGTAACTTTTTACTGGAGCGTCATAAAACCTTGAAATTTTGTAACAATAAAGTACTCGAGCCTCTTGTCAATTTCAGCTATCGCTCAAAGCTATGCTAACCTTGAATCCCAAATCAAACACTGATAAAACTTCAAATGGCCCTAACTTCTATACGGTACGTCCTACACCTATCAAAGTTTGCAACATACAAATGCTTGTAACTTTTTACTGGAGCGTCATAAAACCTTGAAATTTTGTAACAATAAAATACTCGAGCCTCTTGTCCATTTAAGCTATCGCACAAAGCTACACTACCCTTGAGTCCCAAATCAAACACTGATAAAACTTCAAATGGCCCTAACTTCTATACGGTACGTCCTACACCTATCAAAGTTTGCAACATACAAATGCATGCAACTGTTTACTGGAGTGGCATAAAACCTTGAAATTTTGTAACAATAAAGTACTCGAGCCTCTTGTCAATTTCAGCTATTGCTCAAAGCTATGCTAACCTTGAATCCCAAATCAAACACTGATAAAACTTCAAATGGCCCTAACTTCTATACGGTATGTCCTACACCTATCAAAGTTTGCAACATACAAATGCTTTAACTTTTTACTGGAGCGTCATAAAACCTTGAAATTTTGTAACAATAAAGTACTCGAGCCTCTTGTCAATTTCAGCTATCGCTCAAAGCTATGCTACCCTTGAGTCCTAACTCAAACACTGATAAAACTTCAAATGGCCATAACTTCTATACGGTACGTCCTGCACCTATCAAAGTTTTAAACATACAAATGCTCGTAACTTTTTACTGGAGTGTCATAAAACTTTGAAATTTTGTAACAATAAAGTACTCGAGCCTCTTGTCAATTTAAGATATCGCTCAAAGCTAGCGCTACCCTTGAGTCCCAAATCAAACACTGATAAAACTTCAAATAGCCCTAACTTCTACAAAGTACGTCCTACACCTATCAAAGTTTGCAACATACAAATGCTTGCAACTTTTTACTGGAGCGTCATAAAACCTTGAAATTTTGTAACAATAAAATACTCGAGCCTCTTGTCCATTTAAGCTATCGCTCAAAGCTACACTACCCTTGAGTCCCAAATCAAACACAGATAAAACTTCCAATGGCCCTAACTTCTATACGGTACGTCCTACACCTATCAAAGTTTGCAACATACAAATGCTTGTAACTTTTTACTGCAGCGTCATAAAACCTTGAAATTTTGTAACAATAAAGTACTCGAGCCTCTTGTCAATTTAAGCTATCGCTCAAACCTAGCACTACTCTTGAGTCCCAAATCAAACACTCATAAGACTTAAAATGGCCCTAGCTTCTATACGGTACGTCCTACACCTATCAAAATTTCCAACATACAAATGCTTGCAACTGTTTACTGGAGTGGCATAAAACCTTGAAATTTTGTAACAATAAAGTACTCGAGCCTCTTGACAATTTAAGCTATCGCTCAAAGCTAGCGCTACCCTTGAGTCCCAAATCAAACACCGATAAAACTTCAAATGGCCCTAACGTCTATACGGTACGTCCTACACCTATCAAAGTTTGCAACATACAAATGCTTGTAACTTTTTACTGGAGTGTCATAAAACCTTGAAATTTTGTAACAATAAAGTACTCGAGCCTCTTGTCAATTTCAGCTATCGCTCAAAGCTAGCGCTACCTTGAGTCCCAAATCAAACACTGATAAAACTTCAAATGGCCCTATCTTCTATACGGTACGTCCTATACCAGTCAAAGTTTGCAACATACAAATACTTGTAACTTTTTACTGGAGCGTCATAAAACCTTGAAATTTTGTAACAATAAAGTACTCGAGCCTCTTGTCAATTTCAGCTATCGCTCAAAGCTATGCTAACCTTGAATCCCAAATCAAACACTGATAAAACTTCAAATGGCCCTAACTTCTATACGGTACGTCCTACACCTATCAAAGTTTGCAACATACAAATGCTTGTAACTTTTTACTGGAGCGTCATAAAACCTTGAAATTTTGTAACAATAAAATACTCGAGCCTCTTGTCCATTTAAGCTATCGCACAAAGCTACACTACCCTTGAGTCCCAAATCAAACACTGATAAAACTTCAAATGGCCCTAACTTCTATACGGTACGTCCTACACATATCAAAGTTTGCAACATACAAATGCATGCAACTGTTTACTGGAGTGGCATAAAACCTTGAAATTTTGTAACAATAAAGTACTCGAGCCTCTTGTCAATTTCAGCTATTGCTCAAAGCTATGCTAACCTTGAATCCCAAATCAAACACTGATAAAACTTCAAATGGCCCTAACTTCTATACGGTACGTCCTACACCTATTAAAGTTTGCAACATACAAATGCTAGCAAGTTTTTACTGGAGTGTCAAAAAACCTTGAAATTTTGTAACAATAAAGTACTCGAGCATCTTGTCAATTTAATCTATAGCTCAAAGCTAGCGCTACCCTTGAGTCCCAAATCAAACACTGATAATACTTCAAATGGCCCTAAATTATATACGGTACGTCCTACACCTATCAAAGTTTGCAACATACAAATGCTTGTAACTTTTTACTGGAGCGTCATAAAACCTTGAAATTTTGTAACAATAAAATACTCGAGCCTCTTGTCCATTTAAGCTATCGCTCAAAGCTACACTACCCTTGAGTCCCAAATCAAACACTAATAAAACTTCAAATGGCCCTGACTTCTATACGGTATGTCCTACACCTATCAAAGTTTGCAACATACAAATGCTGTAACTTTTTACTGGAGCGTCATAAAACCTTGAGATTTTGTAACAATAAAGTACTCGAGCCTCTTGTCAATTTCAGCTATCGCTCAAAGCTATGCTACCCTTGAGTCCCAACTGAAACACTGATAAAACTTCAAATGGCCCTAACTTCTATACGGTACGTCCTGCACCTATCAAAGTTTTCAACATACAAATGCTCGTAACTTTTTACTGGAGTGTCATAAAACTTTGAAATTTTGTAACAATAAAGTACTCGAGCCTCTTGTCAATTTAAGCTATCGCTCAAAGCTATGCTAACCTTGAATCCCAAATCAAACACTGATAAAACTTCAAATGGCCCTAACTTCTATACGGTACGTCCTACACCTATTAAAGTTTGCAACATACAAATGCTAGCAAGTTGTTACTGGAGTGTCAAAAAACCTTGAAATTTTGTAACAATAAAGTACTAGAGCATCTTGTCAATTTAATCTATAGCTCAAAGCTAGCGCTACCCTTGAGTCCCAAATCAAACACTGATACAACTTCAAATGGCCCTAAATTCTATAAGGTACGTCCTACACCTATCAAAGTTTGCAACATACAAATGCTTGTAACTTTTTACTGGAGCGTCATAAAACCTTGAAATTTTGTAACAATAAAATACTCGAGCCTCTTGTCCATTTAAGCTATCGCTCAAAGCTACACTACCCTTGAGTCCCAAATCAAACACTGATAAAACTTCAAATGGCCCTAACTTCTATACGGTACGTCCTACACCTATCAAAGTTTGCAACATACAAATGCTTGTAACTTTTTACTGGAGCGTCATAAAACCTTGAAATTTTGTAACAATAAAGTACTCGAGCCTCTTGTCAATTTAAGCTATCGCTCAAAGCTAGCACTACCCTTGAGTCCCAAATCAAACACTGATAAAACTTAAAATGGCCCTAGCTTCTATACGGTACGTCCTTAACCTATCAAAGTTTGCAACATACAAATGCTTGCAACTGTTTACTGGAGTGGCATAAAACCTTGAAATTTTGTAACAATAAAGTACTCGAGCCTCTTGTCAATTTCATCTATCGCTCAAAGCTAGCGCTACCTTGATTCCCAAATCAAACACTGATAAAACTTCAAATGGCCCTATCTTCTATACGGTACGTCCTATACCTGTCAAAGTTTGCAACATACAAATACTTGTAACTTTTTACTGGAGCGTCATAAAACCTTGAAATTTTGTAACAATAAAGTACTCGAGCCTCTTGTCAATTTCAGCTATCGCTCAAAGCTAGCGCTACCTTGAGTCCGAAATCAAACACTGATAAAACTTCAAATGGCCCTATCTTCTATACGGTACGTCCTATACCTGTCAAAGTTTGCAACATACAAATACTTGTAACTTTTTACTGGAGCGTCATAAAACCTTGAAATTTTGTAACAATAAAGTACTCGAGCCTCTTGTCAATTTCAGCTATCGCTCAAAGCTAGCGCTACCTTGAGTCCCAAATCAAACACTGATAAAACTTCAAATGGCCCTATCTTCTATACGGTACGTCCTACACCTATTAAAGTTTGCAACATACAAATGCTAGCAAGTTTTTACTGGAGTGTCAAAAAACCTTAAAATTTTGTAACAATAAAGTACTCGAGCATCTTGTCAATTTAATCTATAGCTCAAAGCTAGCCCTACCCTTGAGTCCCAAATCAAACACTGATAAAACTTCAAATGGCCCTAAATTCTATAAGGTACGTCCTACACCTATCAAAGTTTGCAACATACAAATGCTTGTAACTTTTTACTGGAGCGTCATAAAACCTTGAAATTTTGTAACAATAAAATACTCGAGCCTCTTGTCCATTTAAGCTATCGCTCAAAGCTACACTACCTTTGAGTCCCAAATCAAACACTGATAAAACTTCAAATGGCCCTAACTTCTATACGGTACGTCCTACACCTATCAAAGTTTGCAACATACAAATGCTTGTAACTTTTTACTGGAGCGTCATAAAACCTTGAAATTTTGTAACAATAAAATACTCGAGCCTCTTGTCCATTTAAGCTATCGCACAAAGCTACACTACCCTTGAGTCCCAAATCAAACACTGATAAAACTTCAAATGGCCCTAACTTCTATACGGTACGTCCTACACCTATCAAAGTTTGCAACATACAAATGCATGCAACTGTTTACTGGAGTGGCATAAAACCTTGAAATTTTGTAACAATAAAGTACTCGAGCCTCTTGTCAATTTCAGCTATTGCTCAAAGCTATGCTAACCTTGAATCCCAAATCAAACACTGATAAAACTTCAAATGGCCCTAACTTCTATACGGTACGTCCTACACCTATTAAAGTTTGCAACATACAAATGCTAGCAAGTTTTTACTGGAGTGTCAAAAAACCTTGAAATTTTGTAACAATAAAGTACTCGAGCATCTTGTCAATTTAATCTATAGCTCAAAGCTAGCGCTACCCTTGAGTCCCAAATCAAACACTGATAATACTTCAAATGGCCCTAAATTATATACGGTACGTCCTACACCTATCAAAGTTTGCAACATACAAATGCTTGTAACTTTTTACTGGAGCGTCATAAAACCTTGAAATTTTGTAACAATAAAATACTCGAGCCTCTTGTCCATTTAAGCTATCGCTCAAAGCTACACTACCCTTGAGTCCCAAATCAAACACTAATAAAACTTCAAATGGCCCTGACTTCTATACGGTATGTCCTACACCTATCAAAGTTTGCAACATACAAATGCTGTAACTTTTTACTGGAGCGTCATAAAACCTTGAGATTTTGTAACAATAAAGTACTCGAGCCTCTTGTCAATTTCAGCTATCGCTCAAAGCTATGCTACCCTTGAGTCCCAACTGAAACACTGATAAAACTTCAAATGGCCCTAACTTCTATACGGTACGTCCTGCACCTATCAAAGTTTTCAACATACAAATGCTCGTAACTTTTTACTGGAGTGTCATAAAACTTTGAAATTTTGTAACAATAAAGTACTCGAGCCTCTTGTCAATTTAAGCTATCGCTCAAAGCTATGCTAACCTTGAATCCCAAATCAAACACTGATAAAACTTCAAATGGCCCTAACTTCTATACGGTACGTCCTACACCTATTAAAGTTTGCAACATACAAATGCTAGCAAGTTGTTACTGGAGTGTCAAAAAACCTTGAAATTTTGTAACAATAAAGTACTAGAGCATCTTGTCAATTTAATCTATAGCTCAAAGCTAGCGCTACCCTTGAGTCCCAAATCAAACACTGATACAACTTCAAATGGCCCTAAATTCTATAAGGTACGTCCTACACCTATCAAAGTTTGCAACATACAAATGCTTGTAACTTTTTACTGGAGCGTCATAAAACCTTGAAATTTTGTAACAATAAAATACTCGAGCCTCTTGTCCATTTAAGCTATCGCTCAAAGCTACACTACCCTTGAGTCCCAAATCAAACACTGATAAAACTTCAAATGGCCCTAACTTCTATACGGTACGTCCTACACCTATCAAAGTTTGCAACATACAAATGCTTGTAACTTTTTACTGGAGCGTCATAAAACCTTGAAATTTTGTAACAATAAAGTACTCGAGCCTCTTGTCAATTTAAGCTATCGCTCAAAGCTAGCACTACCCTTGAGTCCCAAATCAAACACTGATAAAACTTAAAATGGCCCTAGCTTCTATACGGTACGTCCTTAACCTATCAAAGTTTGCAACATACAAATGCTTGCAACTGTTTACTGGAGTGGCATAAAACCTTGAAATTTTGTAACAATAAAGTACTCGAGCCTCTTGTCAATTTCATCTATCGCTCAAAGCTAGCGCTACCTTGATTCCCAAATCAAACACTGATAAAACTTCAAATGGCCCTATCTTCTATACGGTACGTCCTATACCTGTCAAAGTTTGCAACATACAAATACTTGTAACTTTTTACTGGAGCGTCATAAAACCTTGAAATTTTGTAACAATAAAGTACTCGAGCCTCTTGTCAATTTCAGCTATCGCTCAAAGCTAGCGCTACCTTGAGTCCGAAATCAAACACTGATAAAACTTCAAATGGCCCTATCTTCTATACGGTACGTCCTATACCTGTCAAAGTTTGCAACATACAAATACTTGTAACTTTTTACTGGAGCGTCATAAAACCTTGAAATTTTGTAACAATAAAGTACTCGAGCCTCTTGTCAATTTCAGCTATCGCTCAAAGCTAGCGCTACCTTGAGTCCCAAATCAAACACTGATAAAACTTCAAATGGCCCTATCTTCTATACGGTACGTCCTACACCTATTAAAGTTTGCAACATACAAATGCTAGCAAGTTTTTACTGGAGTGTCAAAAAACCTTAAAATTTTGTAACAATAAAGTACTCGAGCATCTTGTCAATTTAATCTATAGCTCAAAGCTAGCCCTACCCTTGAGTCCCAAATCAAACACTGATAAAACTTCAAATGGCCCTAAATTCTATAAGGTACGTCCTACACCTATCAAAGTTTGCAACATACAAATGCTTGTAACTTTTTACTGGAGCGTCATAAAACCTTGAAATTTTGTAACAATAAAATACTCGAGCCTCTTGTCCATTTAAGCTATCGCTCAAAGCTACACTACCTTTGAGTCCCAAATCAAACACTGATAAAACTTCAAATGGCCGTAACTTCTATACGGTACGTCCTACACCTATCAAAGTTTGCAACATACAAATGCTTGTAACTTTTTACTGGAGCGTCATAAAACCTTGAAATTTTGTAACAATAAAGTACTCGAGCCTCTTGTCAATTTAAGCTATCGCTCAAAGCTACACTACCCTTGAGTCCCAAATCAAACACTAATAAAACTTAAAATGGCCCTAGCTTCTATACGGTACGTCCTACACCTATCAAAGTTTGCAACATACAAATGCTTGCAACTGTTTACTGGAGTGGCATAAAACCTTGAAATTTTGTAACAATAAAGTACTCGAGCCTCTTGTCAATTTCAGCTATCGCTGAAAGCTAGCGCTACCTTGAGTCCCAAATCAAACACTGATAAAACTTCAAATGGCCCTAACTTCTATACGGTACGTTCTACACCTATCAAAGTTTGCAACATACAAATGCTTGCAACTGTCTACTGGAGTGGCATAAAACTTTAAAATTTTGTAACAATAAAGTACTCGAGCCTCTTGTCAATTTCAGCTATCGCTCAAAGCTATGCTAACCTTGAATCCCAAATCAAACACTGATAAAACTTCAAATGGCCCTAAGTTCTATACGGTACGTCCTACACCTATTAAAGTTTGCAACATACAAATGCTAGCAAGTTTTTACTGGAGTGTCAAAAAACCTTGAAATTTTGTAACAATAAAGTACTCGAGCATCTTGTCAATTTAATCTATAGCTCAAAGCTAGCGCTACCCTTGAGACCCAAATCAAACACTGATAAAACTTCAAATGGCCCTAAATTCTATAAGGTACGTCCTACACCTATCAAAGTTTGCAACATACAAATGCTTGTAACTTTTTACTGGAGCGTCATAAAACCTTGAAATTTTGTAACAATAAAATACTCGAGCCTCTTGTCCATTTAAGCTATCGCTCAAAGCTACACTACCCTTGAGTCCCAAATCAAACACTGATAAAACTTCAAATGGCCCTAACTTCTATACGGTACGTCCTACACCTATCAAAGTTTGCAACATACAAATGCTTGCAACTGTTTACTGGAGTGGCATAAAACCTTGAAATTTTGTAACAATAAAGTACTCGAGCCTCTTGTCAATTTCAGCTATCGCTCAAAGCTATGCTAACCTTGAATCCCAAATCAAACACTGATAAAACTTCAAATGGCCCTAACTTCTATACGGTACGTCCTACACCTATTAAAGTTTGCAACATGCAAATGCTAGCAAGTTTTTACTGGAGTGTCAAAAAACCTTGAAATTTTGTAACAATAAAGTACTCGAGCATCTTGTCAATTTAATCTATAGCTCAAAGCTAGCGCTACCCTTGAGTCCCAAATCAAAAACTGATAAAACTTCAAATGGCCCTAAATTCTATAAGGTACATCCTACACCTATCAAAGTTTGCAACATACAAATGCTTGTAACTTTTTACTGGAGCCTCATAAAACCTTGAAATTTTGTAACAATAAAATACTCGATCCTCTTGTCCATTTAAGCTATCGCTCAAAGCTTCACTACCCTTGAGTCCCAAATCAAACACTGATAAAACTTCAAATGGCCCTAACTTCTATACGGTACGTCCTACACCTATCAAAATTTGCAACATACAAATGCTTGTAACTTTTTACTGAAGCGTCATAAAACCTTGAAATTTTGTAACAATAAAGTACTCGAGCCTCTTGTCAATTTAAGCTATCGCTCCAAGCTAGCGCTACCTTGAGTCCCAAATCAAACACTGATAAAACTTCAAATGGCTCTATCCGGTACGTCCTACACCTATCAAAGTTTGGAACATACAAATGCTTGTAACTTTTTACTGGAGCGTCATAAAACCTTGAAATTTTGTAACAATAAAGTACTCGAGCCTCTTGTCAATTTAAGCTATCGCTCAAAGCTCGCGCTACCCTTGAGTCCCAAATCAAACACTGCTAAAACTTCAAATGGCCCTAACTTCTATACGGTACGTCCTACACCTATCAAAGTTTGCAACATACAAATGCTTGTAACTTTTTACTGAAGCGTCATAAAACCTTGAAATTTTTTAACAATAAAGTAATCGATCCTCTTGTCAATTTAAGCCATCGCTCAAAGCTATGCTATCCTTGAGTTCCAAATGAAACACTGATAAAACATCAAATGGCCCTGACTTCTATACGGTACGTCCTACACCTATCAAAGTTTGCAACATACAAATGCTTGTAACTTTTTACTGGAGCGCCAAAAAACCTTGACATTTTGTAACAATAAAGTATTCCAGCCTCTTGTCAATTTAAGCTATCGCTCAAAGCTATGCTATCCTTGAGTCCCAAATCAAACACTGATAAAACTTCGATTGGCCCTAACTTCTATACGGTACGTCCTACACCTATCAAAGTTTGCAACATACAAATGCTTGTAAGTTTTTACTGGAGCGTCATAAAACCTTGATATTTTGTAACAATAAAGTACTCGAGCCTCTTGTCAATTTAAGCTATCGCTGAAAGCTATGCTACCCTTGAGTCCCAAATCAAACACTAATAAAACTTCAAATGGCCCGGACTTCAATACGGTATGTCCTACACCTATCAAAGTTTGCAACATACAAATGCTGTAACTTTTTACTGGAGCGTCATAAAACCTTGAAATTTTGTAACAATAAAGTACTCGAGCCTCTTGTCAATTTCAGCTATCGCTCAAAGCTATGCTACCCTTGAGTCCCAACTCAAACACTGATAAAACTTCAAATGGCCCTAACTTCTATACGGTACGTCCTGCACCTATCAAAGTTTTCAACATACAAATGCTCGTAACTTTTTACTGGAGTGTCATAAAACTTTGAAATTTTGTAACAATAAAGTACTCGAGACTCTTGTCAATTTAAGCTATCGCTCAAAGCTAGCGCTACCCTTGAGTCCCAAATCAAACACTGATAAAACTTCAAATGGCCCTAACTTCTACAAAGTACGTCCTACACCTATCAAAGTTTGCAACATACAAATACTTGTAACTTTTTACTGGAGCGGCATAAAACCTTGAAATTTTGTAACAATAAAATACTCGAACCTCTTGTCCATTTAAGCTATCGCTCAAAGCTACACTACCCTTGAGTCCCGAATCAAACACTGATAAAACTTAAAATGGCCCTAGCTTCTATACGGTACGTCCTACACCTATCAAAGTTTGCAACATACAAATGCTTGCAACTGTTTACTGGAGTGGCATAAAACCTTGAAATTTTGTAACAATAAAGTACTCGAGCCTCTTGACAATTTAAGCTATCGCTCAAAGCTAGCGCTACCCTTGAGTCCCAAATCAAACACCGATAAAACTTCAAATGGCCCTAACGTCTATACGGTACGTCCTACACCTATCAAAGTTTGCAACATACAAATGCTTGCAACTTTTTACTGGAGTGTCATAAAACCTTGAAATTTTGTAACAATAAAGTACTCGAGCCTCTTGTCAATTTCAGCTATCGCTCAAAGCTAGCGCTACCTTGAGTCCCAAATCAAACACTGATAAAACTTCAAATGGCCCTATCTTCTATACGGTACGTCCTATACCTGTCAAAGTTTGCAACATACAAATACCTGTAACTTTTTACTGGAGCGTCATAAAACCTTGAAATTTTGTAACAATAAAATACTCGAGCCTCTTGTCCATTTAAGCTATCGCTCAAAGCTACACTACCCTTGAGTCCCAAATCAAACACTGATAAAACTTCAAATGGCCCTAACTTCTATACGGTACGTCCTACACCTATCAAAGTTTGCAACATACAAATGCTTGCAACTGTCTACTGGAGTGGCATAAAACCTTGAAATTTTGTAACAATAAAATACTCGATCCTCTTGTCCATTTAAGCT
This sequence comes from Clusia tigrina, assembly GCA_920105625.2. Lineage (NCBI taxonomy): Eukaryota > Metazoa > Arthropoda > Insecta > Diptera > Clusiidae > Clusia > Clusia tigrina. The sequence continues at coordinate 474,466 of CAKKTE020000064.1, read as the reverse complement.
GTCGCTCAAAGCTACACTACCCTTGAGTCCCAAATCAAACACTGATAAAACTTCAAATGGCCCTAACTTCTATACGGTACGTCCTACACCTTTTAAAGTTTGCAACATACAAATGCTTGTAACTTTTTACTGGAGCGTCATAAAACCTTGAAATTTTGTAACAATAAAGTACTCGAGCCTCTTGTCAATTTAAGCTATCGCTCAAAGCTAGCACTACCCTTCAGTCCCAAATCAAACACTGATAAAACTTAAAATGGCCCTAGCTTCTATACGGTACGTCCTACACCTATCAAAGTTTGCAACATACAAATGCTTGCAACTGTTTACTGGAGTGGGATAAAACCTTGAAATTTTGTAACAATGAAGTACTCGAGCCTCTTGACAATTTAAGCTATCGCTCAAAGCTAGCGCTACCCTTGAGTCCCAAATCAAACACTGATAAAACTTCAAATGGCACTAACTTCTATACGGTACGTCCTACACCTATCAAAGTTTGCAACATACAAATGCTTGCAACTGTTTACTGGAGCGGCATAAAACCTTGAAATTTTGTAACAATAAAATACTCGAGCCTCTTGTCCATTTAAGCTATCGCTCAAAGCTACACTACCCTTGAGTCCCGAATCAAACACTGATAAAACTTAAAATGGCCCTAGCTTCTATATGGTACGTCCTACACCTATCAAAGTTTGCAACATACAAATGCTTGCAACTTTTTACTGGAGTGGCATAAAACCTTGAAATTTTGTAACAATAAAGTACTCGAGCCTCTTGACAATTTAAGCTATCGCTCAAAGCTAGCGCTACCCTTGAGTCCCAAATCAAACACCGATAAAACTTCAAATGGCCCTAACGTCTATACGGTACGTCCTACACCTATCAAAGTTTGCAACATACAAATGCTTGCAACTTTTTACTGGAGTGTCATAAAACCTTGAAATTTTGTAACAATAAAGTACTCGAGCCTCTTGTCAATTTCAGCTATCGCTCAAAGCTAGCGCTACCTTGAGTCCCAAATCAAACACTGATAAAACTTCAAATGGCCCTATCTTCTATACGGTACGTCCTATACCTGTCAAAGTTTGCAACATACAAATACCTGTAACTTTTTACTGGAGCGTCATAAAACCTTGAAATTTTGTAACAATAAAATACTCGAGCCTCTTGTCCATTTAAGCTATCGCTCAAAGCTACACTACCCTTGAGTCCCAAATCAAACACTGATAAAACTTCAAATGGCCCTTACTTCTATACGGTACGTCCTACACCTATCAAAGTTTGCAACATACAAATGCTTGCAACTGTCTACTGGAGTGGCATAAAACCTTGAAATTTTGTAACAATAAAATACTCGATCCTCTTGTCCATTTAAGCTATCGCTCAAAGCTACACTACCCTTGAGTCCCAAATCAAACACTGATAAAACTTCAAATGGCCCTAACTTCTATACGGTACGTCCTACACCTTTTAAAGTTTGCAACATACAAATGCTTGTAACTTTTTACTGGAGCGTCATAAAACCTTGAAATTTTGTAACAATAAAGTACTCGAGCCTCTTGTCAATTTAAGCTATCGCTCAAAGCTAGCACTACCCTTCAGTCCCAAATCAAACACTGATAAAACTTAAAATGGCCCTAGCTTCTATACGGTACGTCCTACACCTATCAAAGTTTGCAACATACAAATGCTTGCAACTGTTTACTGGAGTGGGATAAAACCTTGAAATTTTGTAACAATGAAGTACTCGAGCCTCTTGACAATTTAAGCTATCGCTCAAAGCTAGCGCTACCCTTGAGTCCCAAATCAAACACTGATAAAACTTCAAATGGCCCTAACTTCTATACGGTACGTCCTACACCTATCAAAGTTTGCAACATACAAATGCTTGCAACTGTTTACTGGAGCGGCATAAAACCTTGAAATTTTGTAACAATAAAATACTCGAGCCTCTTGTCCATTTAAGCTATCGCTCAAAGCTACACTACCCTTGAGTCCCGAATCAAACACTGATAAAACTTAAAATGGCCCTAGCTTCTATATGGTACGTCCTACACCTATCAAAGTTTGCAACATACAAATGCTTGCAACTTTTTACTGGAGTGGCATAAAACCTTGAAATTTTGTAACAATAAAGTACTCGAGCCTCTTGACAATTTAAGCTATCGCTCAAAGCTAGCGCTACCCTTGAGTCCCAAATCAAACACCGATAAAACTTCAAATGGCCCTAACTTCTATACGGTACGTCCTACACCTATCAAAGTTTGCAACATACAAATGCTTGCAACTTTTTACTGGAGTGTCATAAAACCTTGAAATTTTGTAACAATAAAGTACTCGAGCCTCTTGTCAATTTCAGCTATCGCTCAAAGCTAGCGCTACCTTGAGTCCCAAATCAAACACTGATAAAACTTCAAATGGCCCTATCTTCTATACGGTACGTCCTATACCTGTCAAAGTTTGCAACATACAAATACCTGTAACTTTTTACTGGAGCGTCATAAAACCTTGAAATTTTGTAACAATAAAATACTCGAGCCTCTTGTCCATTTAAGCTATCGCTCAAAGCTACACTACCCTTGAGTCCCAAATCAAACACTGATAAAATTTCAAATGGCCCTTACTTCTATACGGTACGTCCTACACCTATCAAAGTTTGCAACATACAAATGCTTGCAACTGTCTACTGGAGTGGCATAAAACCTTGAAATTTTGTAACAATAAAATACTCGATCCTCTTGTCCATTTAAGCTATCGCTCAAAGCTACACTACCCTTGAGTCCCAAATCAAACACTGATAAAACTTCAAATGGCCCTAACTTCTATACGGTACGTCCTACACCTTTTAAAGTTTGCAACATACAAATGCTTGTAACTTTTTACTGGAGCGTCATAAAACCTTGAAATTTTGTAACAATAAAGTACTCGAGCCTCTTGTCAATTTAAGCTATCGCTCAAAGCTAGCACTACCCTTCAGTCCCAAATCAAACACTGATAAAACTTAAAATGGCCCTAGCTTCTATACGGTACGTCCTACACCTATCAAAGTTTGCAACATACAAATGCTTGCAACTGTTTACTGGAGTGGGATAAAACCTTGAAATTTTGTAACAATGAAGTACTCGAGCCTCTTGACAATTTAAGCTATCGCTCAAAGCTAGCGCTACCCTTGAGTCCCAAATCAAACACTGATAAAACTTCAAATGGCCCTAACTTCTATACGGTACGTCCTACACCTATCAAAGTTTGCAACATACAAATGCTTGTAACTTTTTACTGGAGCGTCATAAAACCTTGAAATTTTGTAACAATAAAATACTCGAGCCTCTTGTCCATTTAAGCTATCGCTCAAAGCTACACTACCCTTGAGTCCCAAATCAAACACTGATAAAACTTCAAATGGCCCTAACTTCTATACGGTACGTCCTACACCTATCAAAGTTTGCAACATACAAATGCTTGCAACTGTTTACTGGAGTGGCATAAAACCTTGAAATTTTGTAACAATAAAGTACTCGAGCCTCTTGTCAATTTCAGCTATCGCTCAAAGCTATGCTAACCTTGAATCCCAAATCAAACACTGATAAAACTTCAAATGGCCCTAACTTCTATACGGTACGTCCTACACCTATTAAAGTTTGCAACATACAAATGCTAGCAAGTTTTTACTGGAGTGTCAAAAAACCTTGAAATTTTGTAACAATAAAGTACTCGAGCATCTTGTCAATTTAATCTATAGCTCAAAGCTAGCGCTACCCTTGAGTCCCAAATCAAACACTGATAAAACTTCAAATGGCCCTAAATTCTATAAGGTACGTCCTACACCTATCAAAATTTGCAACATACAAATGCTTGTAACTTTTTACTGAAGCGTCATAAAACCTTGAAATTTTGTAACAATAAAGTACTCGAGCCTCTTGTCAATTTAAGCTATCGCTCAAAGCTAGCGCCACCTTGAGTCCCAAATCAACCACTGATAAAACTTCAAATGGCTCTATCCGGTACGTCCTACACCTATCAAAGTTTGGAACATACAAATGCTTGTAACTTTTTACTGGAGCGTCATAAAACCTTGAAATTTTGTAACAATAAAGTACTCGAGCCTCTTGTCAATTTAAGCTATCGCTCAAAGCTCGCGCTACCCTTGAGTCCCAAATCAAACACTGCTAAAACTTCAAATGGCCCTAACTTCTATACGGTACGTCCTACACCTATCAAAGTTTTCAACATACAAATGCTTGTAACTTTTTACTGAAGCGTCATAAAACCTTGAAATTTTGTAACAATAAAGTAATCGATCCTCTTGTCAATTTAAGCTATCGCTGAAAGCTATGCTACCCTTGAGTCCCAAATCAAACACTAATAAAACTTTAAATGGCCCGGACTTCAATACGGTATGTCCTACACCTATCAAAGTTTGCAACATACAAATGCTGTAACTTTTTACTGGAGCGTCATAAAACCTTGAAATTTTGTAACAATAAAGTACTCGAGCCTCTTGTCAATTTCAGCTATCGCTCAAAGCTAGCGCTACGTTGAGTCCCAAATCAAACACTGATAAAACTTCAAATGGCCCTAACTTCTACAAAGTACGTCCTACACCTATCAAAGTTTGCAACATACAAATACTTGTAACTTTTTACTGGAGCGGCATAAAACCTTGAAATTTTGTAACAATAAAATACTCGAGCCTCTTGTCCATTTAAGCTATCGCTCAAAGCTACACTACCCTTGAGTCCCGAATCAAACACTGATAAAACTTAAAATGGCCCTAGCTTCTATACGGTACGTCCTACACCTATCAAAGTTTGCAACATACAAATGCTTGCAACTGTTTACTGGAGTGGCATAAAACCTTGAAATTTTGTAACAATAAAGTACTCGAGCCTCTTGTCAATTTCAGCTATCGCTCAAAGCTATGCTAACCTTGAATCCCAAATCAAACACTGATAAAACTTCAAATGGCCCTAACTTCTATACGGTACGTCCTACACCTATTAAAGTTTGCAACATACAAATGCTAGCAAGTTTTTACTGGAGTGTCAAAAAACCTTGAAATTTTGTAACAATAAAGTACTCGAGCATCTTGTCAATTTAATCTATAGCTCAAAGCTAGCGCTACCCTTGAGTCCCAAATCAAACACTGATAAAACTTCAAATGGCCCTAAATTCTATAAGGTACGTCCTACACCTATCAAAATTTGCAACATACAAATGCTTGTAACTTTTTACTGAAGCGTCATAAAACCTTGAAATTTTGTAACAATAAAGTACTCGAGCCTCTTGTCAATTTAAGCTATCGCTCAAAGCTAGCGCCACCTTGAGTCCCAAATCAACCACTGATAAAACTTCAAATGGCTCTATCCGGTACGTCCTACACCTATCAAAGTTTGGAACATACAAATGCTTGTAACTTTTTACTGGAGCGTCATAAAACCTTGAAATTTTGTAACAATAAAGTACTCGAGCCTCTTGTCAATTTAAGCTATCGCTCAAAGCTCGCGCTACCCTTGAGTCCCAAATCAAACACTGCTAAAACTTCAAATGGCCCTAACTTCTATACGGTACGTCCTACACCTATCAAAGTTTTCAACATACAAATGCTTGTAACTTTTTACTGAAGCGTCATAAAACCTTGAAATTTTTTAACAATAAAGTAATCGATCCTCTTGTCAATTTAAGCTATCGCTGAAAGCTATGCTACCCTTGAGTCCCAAATCAAACACTAATAAAACTTTAAATGGCCCGGACTTCAATACGGTATGTCCTACACCTATCAAAGTTTGCAACATACAAATGCTGTAACTTTTTACTGGAGCGTCATAAAACCTTGAAATTTTGTAACAATAAAGTACTCGAGCCTCTTGTCAATTTCAGCTATCGCTCAAAGCTAGCGCTACGTTGAGTCCCAAATCAAACACTGATAAAACTTCAAATGGCCCTAACTTCTACAAAGTACGTCCTACACCTATCAAAGTTTGCAACATACAAATACTTGTAACTTTTTACTGGAGCGGCATAAAACCTTGAAATTTTGTAACAATAAAATACTCGAGCCTCTTGTCCATTTAAGCTATCGCTCAAAGCTACACTACCCTTGAGTCCCGAATCAAACACTGATAAAACTTAAAATGGCCCTAGCTTCTATACGGTACGTCCTACACCTATCAAAGTTTGCAACATACAAATGCTTGCAACTGTTTACTGGAGTGGCATAAAACCTTGAAATTTTGTAACAGTAAAGTACTCGAGCCTCTTGACAATTTAAGCTATCGCTCAAAGCTAGCGCTACCCTTGAGTCCCAAATCAAACACCGATAAAACTTCAAATGGCCCTAACGTCTATACGGTACGTCCTACACCTATCAAAGTTTGCAACATACAAATGCTTGCAACTTTTTACTGGAGTGTCATAAAACCTTGAAATTTTGTAACAATAAAGTACTCGAGCCTCTTGTCCATTTAAGCTATCGCTCAAAGCTACACTACCCTTGAGTCCCAAATCAAACACTGATAAAACTTCAAATGGCCCTAACTTCTATACGGTACGTCCTACACCTATCAAAGTTTGCAACACACAAATGCTTGCAACTGTCTACTGGAGTGGCATAAAACCTTGAAATTTTGTAACAATAAAATACTCGATCCTCTTGTCCATTTAAGCAGTCGCTCAAAGCTACACTACCCTTGAGTCCCAAATCAAACACTGATAAAACTTCAAATGGCCCTAACTTCTATACGGTACGTCCTACACCTTTTAAAGTTTGCAACATACAAATGCTTGTAACTTTTTACTGGAACGTCATAAAACCTTGAAATTTTGTAACAATAAAGTACTCGAGCCTCTTGTCAATTTAAGCTATCGCTCAAAGCTATGCTACCCTTGAGTCCCAAATCAAACACTGATAAAACTTAAAATGGCCCTAGCTTCTATACGGTACGTCCTACACCTATCAAAGTTTGCAACATACAAATGCTTGCAACTGTTTACTGGAGTGGGATAAAACCTTGAAATTTTGTAACAATGAAGTACTCGAGCCTCTTGACAATTTAAGCTATCGCTCAAAGCTAGCGCTACCCTTGAGTCCCAAATCAAATACTGATAAAACTTCAAATGGCCCTAACTTCTATACGGTACGTCCTACACCTATCAAAGTTTGCAACATACAAATGCTTGTAACTTTTTACTGGAGCGTCATAAAACCTTGAAATTTTGTAACAATAAAATACTCGAGCCTCTTGTCCATTTAAGCTATCGCTCAAAGCTACACTACCCTTGAGTCCCAAATCAAACACTGATAAAACTTCAAATGGCCCTAACTTCTATACGGTACGTCCTACACCTATCAAAGTTTGCAACATACAAATGCTTGCAACTGTTTACTGGAGCGGCATAAAACCTTGAAATTTTGTAACAATAAAATACTCGAGCCTCTTGTCCATTTAAGCTATCGCTCAAAGCTACACTACCCTTGAGTCCCGAATCAAACACTGATAAAACTTAAAATGGCCCTAGCTTCTATATGGTACGTCCTACACCTATCAAAGTTTGCAACAAACAAATGCTTGCAACTTTTTACTGGAGTGGCATAAAACCTTGAAATTTTGTAACAATAAAGTACTCGAGCCTCTTGACAATTTAAGCTATCGCTCAAAGCTAGCGCTACCCTTGAGTCCCAAATCAAACACCGATAAAACTTCAAATGGCCCTAACGTCTATACGGTACGTCCTACACCTATCAAAGTTTGCAACATACAAATGCTTGCAACTTTTTACTGGAGTGTCATAAAACCTTGAAATTTTGTAACAATAAAGTACTCGAGCCTCTTGTCAATTTCAGCTATCGCTCAAAGCTAGCGCTACCTTGAGTCCCAAATCAAACACTGATAAAACTTCAAATGGCCCTATCTTCTATACGGTACGTCCTATACCTGTCAAAGTTTGCAACATACAAATACCTGTAACTTTTTACTGGAGCGTCATAAAACCTTGAAATTTTGTAACAATAAAATACTCGAGCCTCTTGTCCATTTAAGCTATCGCTCAAAGCTACACTACCCTTGAGTCCCAAATCAAACACTGATAAAACTTCAAATGGCCCTAACTTCTATACGGTACGTCCTACACCTATCAAAGTTTGCAACATACAAATGCTTGCAACTGTCTACTGGAGTGGCATAAAACCTTGAAATTTTGTAACAATAAAGTACTCGAGCCTCTTGTCAATTTCAGCTATCGCTCAAAGCTATGCTAACCGTGAATCCCAAATCAAACACTGATAAAACTTCAAATGGCCCTAACTTCTATACGGTACGTCCTACACCTATTAAAGTTTGCAACATACAAATGCTAGCAAGTTTTTACTGGAGTGTCAAAAAACCTTGAAATTTTGTAACAATAAAGTACTCGAGCATCTTGTCAATTTAATCTATAGCTCAAAGCTAGCGCTACCCTTGAGTCCCAAATCAAACACTGATAAAACTTCAAATGGCCCTAAATTCTATAAGGTACGTCCTACACCTATCAAAGTTTGCAACATACAAATGCTTGTAACTTTTTACTGGATCGTCATAAAACCTTGAAATTTTGTAACAATAAAATACTCGAGCCTCTTGTCCATTTAAGCTATCGCTCAAAGCTACACTACCCTTGAGTCCCAAATCAAACACTGATAAAACTTCAAATGGCCCTAACTTCTATACGGTACGTCCTACACCTATCAAAATTTGCAACATACAAATGCTTGTAACTTTTTACTGAAGCGTCATAAAACCTTGAAATTTGGTAACAATAAAGTACTCGAGCCTCTTGTCAATTTAAGCTATCGCTCAAAGCTAGCGCCACCTTGAGTCCCAAATCAACCACTGATAAAACTTCAAATGGCTCTATCCGGTACGTCCTACACCTATCAAAGTTTGGAACATACAAATGCTTGTAACTTTTTACTGGAGCGTCATAAAACCTTGAAATTTTGTAACAATAAAGTACTCGAGCCTCTTGTCAATTTAAGCTATCGCTCAAAGCTCGCGCTACCCTTGAGTCCCAAATCAAACACTGCTAAAACTTCAAATGGCCCTAACTTCTATACGGTACGTCCTACACCTATCAAAATTTGCAACATACAAATGCTTGTAACTTTTTACTGAAGCGTCATAAAACCTTGAAATTTTTTAACAATAAAGTAATCGATCCTCTTGTCAATTTAAGCCATCGCTCAAAGCTATGCTATCCTTGAGTTCCAAATGAAACACTGATAAAACATCAAATGGCCCTGACTTCTATACGGTACGTCCTACACCTATCAAAGTTTGCAACATACAAATGCTTGTAACTTTTTACTGGAGCGCCAAAAAACCTTGACATTTTGTAACAATAATGTATTCCAGCCTCTTGTCAATTTAAGCTATCGCTCAAAGCTATGCTATCCTTGAGTCCCAAATCAAACACTGATAAAACTTCGAATGGCCCTAACTTCTATACGGTACGTCCTACACCTATCAAAGTTTGCAACATACAAATGCTTGTAACTTTTTACTGGAGCGTCATAAAACCTTGATATTTTGTAACAATAAAGTACTCGAGCCTCTTGTCAATTTAAGCTATCGCTGAAAGCTATGCTACCCTTGAGTCCCAAATCAAACACTAATAAAACTTCAAATGGCCCGGACTTCTATACGGTATGTCCTACACCTATCAAAGTTTGCAACATACAAATGCTGTAACTTTTTACTGGAGCGTCATAAAACCTTGAAATTTTGTAACAATAAAGTACTCGAGCCTCTTGTCAATTTCAGCTATCGCTCAAAGCTATGCTACCCTTGAGTCCCAACTCAAACACTGATAAAACTTCAAATGGCCCTAACTTCTATACGGTACGTCCTGCACCTATCAAAGTTTTCAACATACAAATGCTCGTAACTTTTTACTGGAGTGTCATAAAACTTTGAAATTTTGTAACAATAAAGTACTCGAGCCTCTTGTCAATTTAAGCTATCGCTCAAAGCTAGCGCTACCCTTGAGTCCCAAATCAAACACTGATAAAACTTCAAATGGCCCTAACTTCTACAAAGTACGTCCTACACCTATCAAAGTTTGCAACATACAAATACTTGTAACTTTTTACTGGAGCGGCATAAAACGTTCAAATTTTGTAACAATAAAGTACTCGAGCCTCTTGTCCATTTAAGCTATCGCTCAAAGCTATGTTACCCTTGAGTCCCAAATCAAACACTGATAAAACTTCAAATGGCCCTAACTTCTGTACGGTACGTCCTACACCTATCAAAGTTTGCAACATACAAATGCTTGTAACTTTTTACTGGAGCGTCATAAAACCTTGAAATTTTGTAACAATAAAGTACTCGAGCCTCTTGTCAATTTAAGCTATCGCTCAAAGCTAGCACTACCCTTCAGTCCCAAATCAAAAACTGATAAAACTTAAAATGGCCCTAGCTTCTATACGGTACGTCCTACACCTATCAAAGTTTGCAACATACAAATGCTTGCAACTGTTTACTGGAGTGGCATAAAACCTTGAAATTTTGTAACAATAAAGTACTCGAGCCTCTTGACAATTTAAGCTATCGCTCAAAGCTAGCGCTACCCTTGAGTCCCAAATCAAACACCGATAAAACTTCAAATGGCCCTAACGTCTTTACGGTACGTCCTACACCTATCAAAGTTTGCAACATACAAATGCTTGCAACTTTTTACTGGAGTGTCATAAAACCTTGAAATTTTGTAACAATAAAGTACTCGAGCCTCTTGTCAATTTCAGCTATCGCTCAAAGCTAGCGCTACCTTGAGTCCCAAATCAAACACTGATAAAACTTCAAATGGCCCTATCTTCTATACGGTACGTCATATACCTGTCAAAGTTTGCAACATACAAATACTTGTAACTTTTTACTGGAGCGTCATAAAACCTTGAAATTTTGTAACAATAAAGTACTCGGGCCTCTTGTCCATTTAAGCTATCGCTCAAAGCTATGCTAACCTTGAATCCCAAATCAAAGACTAATAAAACTTCAAATGGCCCTAACTTCTATACGGTACGTCCTACACCTATCAAAGTTTGCAACATACAAATGTTTGTAACTTTTTACTGGAGCGTCATAAAACCTTGAAATTTTGTAACAATAAAGTACTCGAGCCTCTTGTCAATTTAAGCTATCGCTCAAAGCTAGTGCTACCCTTGAGTCCCAAATCAAACACTTCTAAAACTTCAAATGGCCCTAACTTCTATACGGTACGTCCTACACCTATTAAATTTTGCAACATACAAAGCTTGTAACTTTTTACTGAAGCGTCATAAAACCTTGAAATTTTGTAACAATAAAGTACTCGAGCCTCTTGTCAATTTAAGTTATCGCTCAAAGCTAGCGCTACCTTGCGTCCCAAATCAAACACTGATAAAACTTCAAATGGCCCTAACTTCTATCCGGTACGTCCTACACCTATCAAAGTTTGGAACATACAAATGCTTGTAACTTTTTACTGGAGCGTCATAAGACCTTGAAATTTTGTAACAATAAAGTACTCGAGCCTCTTGACAATTTAAGCTATCGCTCAAAGCTAGCGCTACCCTTGAGTCCCAAATCAAACACCGATAAAACTTCAAATGGCCCTATCTTCTATACGGTACGTCCTATACCTATCAAAGTTTGCAACATACAAATGCTTGCAACTTTTTACTGGAGTGTCACAAAACCTTGAAATTTTGTAACAATAAAGTACTCGAGCCTCTTGTTAATTTCAGCTATCGCTCAAAGCTAGCGCTACCCTTGAGTCCCAAATCAAACACTGATAAAACTTTAAATGGCCCTAACTTCTATAAGGTACGTCCTACACCTATCAAAGTTTGCAACATACAAATGTTTGTAACTTTTTACTGGAGCGTCAGGAAACCTTGAAATTTTGTAACAATAAAGTACTCGAGCCTCTTGTCAATTTCAGCTATCGCTCAAAGCTATGGTACCCTTGAGTCCCAACTCAAACACTGATAAAACTTCAAATGGCCCTAACTTCTATACGGTACGTCCTGCACCTATCAAAGTTTGCAACATACAAATGCTCGTAACTTTTTACTGGAGTGTCATAAAACTTTCAAATTTTGTAACAATAAAGTACTCGAGCCTCTTGTCAATTTAAACTATCGCTCAAAGCTAGCGCTACCCTTGATTCCCAAGTCAAACACTGATAAAACTTCAAATGGCCCTAACTTCTATAAAGTACGTCCTACACCTATCAAAGTTTGCAACATACAAATACTTGTAAGTTTTTACTGGAGCGGCATAAAACCTTGAAAGTTTGAAACAATAAAGTACTCGAGCCTCTTGTCCATTTAAGCTATCGCTCAAAGCTATGCTACCCTTGAGTATCAAATCAAACACTGATAAAACTTCAAATGGCCCTAACTTCTGTACGGTACGTCCTACACCTATCAAAGTTTGCAACATACAAATGCTTGTAACTTTTTACTCGATCGTCATAAAACCTTGAAATTTTGTAACAATAAAGTACACGAGCCTCTTGTCAATTTAAGCTATCGCTCAAAGCTACCACTACCCTTGAGTCCCAAATCAAACACTGATAAAACTTAAAATGGCTCTAGCTTCTATACGGTACGTCCTATACCTATCAAAGTTTGCAACATACAAATGCTTGCAACTGTTTACTGGAGTGTCATAAAACCTTGAAATTTTGTAACAATAAAGTACTCGAGCCTCTTGACAATTTAAGCTATCGCTCAAAGCTAGCGCAACCCTTGAGTCCCAAATCAAACACCGATAAAACTTCAAATGGCCCTAACGTCTATACGGTACGTCCTATACCTATCAAAGTTTGCAACATACAAATGCTTGCAACTTTTTACTGGAGTGTCATAAAACCTTGAAATTTTGTAACAATAAAGTACTCGAGCCTCTTGTCAATTTCAGCTATCGCTCAAAGCTAGCGCTACCCTTGAGTCCCAACTCAAACACTCATAAAACTTTAAATGGCCCTAACTTCTATAAGGTACGTCCTACACCTATCAAAGTTTGCAACATACAAATGTTTGTAACTTTTTACTGGAGCGTCAGGAAACCTTGAAATTTTGTAAGAATAAAGTACTCGAGCCTCTTGTCAATTTCAGCTATCGCTCAAAGCTATGGTACCCTTGAGTCCCAACTCAAACACTGATAAAACTTCAAATGGCCCTAACTTCTATACGGTACGTCCTGCACCTATCAAAGTTTGCAACATACAAATGATCGTAACTTTTTACTGGAGTGTCATAAAACTATCAAATTTTGTAACAATAAAGTACTCGAGCCTCTTGTCAATTTAAACTATCGCTCAAAGCTAGCGCTACCCTTGATTCCCAAGTCAAACACTGATAAAACTTCAAATGGCCCTAACTTCTATAAAGTACGTCCTACATCTATCAAAGTTTGCAACATACAAATACTTGTAACTTTTTACTGGAGCGGCATAAAACCTTGAAATTTTGAAACAATAAAGTACTCGAGCCTCTTGTCCATTTAAGCTATCGCTCAAAGCTATGCTACCCTTGAGTCTCAAATCAAACACTGATAAAACTTCAAATGGCCCTAACTTCTGTACGGTACGTCCTACACCTATCAAAGTTTGTAACATACAAATGCTTGTAACTTTTTACTGAAGCGTCATAAAAACTTGAAATTTTGTAACAATAAAGTAATCGATCCTCTTGTCAATTTAAGCCATCGCTCAAAGCTATGCTATCCTTGAGTCCCAAATGAAACACTGATAAAACATCAAATGGCCCTGACTTCTATACGGTACGTCCTACACCTATCAAAGTTTGCAACATACAAATGCTTGTAACTTTTTACTGAAGCGTCATAAAAACTTGAAATTTTGTAACAATAAAGTAATCGATCCTCTTGTCAATTTAAGCCATCGCTCAAAGCTATGCTATCCTTGAGTCCCAAATGAAACACTGATAAAACATCAAATGGCCCTGACTTCTATACGGTACGTCCTACACCTATCAAAGTTTGCAACATACAAATGCTTGTAACTTTTTACTGGAGCGCCAAAAAACCTTGACATTTTATAACAATAGAGTAGTCCAGCCTCTTGTCAATTTAAGCTATCGGTCAAAGCTATGCTATCGTTGAGTCCCAAATCAAACACTGATAAAACTTCGAATGGCCCTAACTTCTATACAGTACGTCCTACACCTATGAAAGTTTGCAACATACAAATGCTTGTAACTTTTTACTGGAGCGTCATAAAACCTTGAAATTTTGTAACAATAAAGTACTCGAGCCTCTTGTCAATTTAAGCTATCGCTGAAAGCTATGCTACCCTTGAGTCACAAATCAAACACTGATAAAACTTCAAATGGCACTAACTTCTATAAGGTACGTCCTGCACCTATCAAAATTTTCAACATACAAATGCTCGTAACTTTTTACTGGAGTGTCATAAAACTTTGAAATTTTGTAACAATAAAGTACTCGAGCCTCTTGTCAATTTAAGCTATCGCTCAAAGCTAGCGCTAGCCTTGAGTCCCAAATCAAACACTGATAAAACTTCAAATGGCCCTACCTTCTACAAAGTACATCCTACACCTATCAAAGTTTGCAACATACAAATACTTGTAACTTTTTACTGGAGCGGCATAAAACGTTGAAATTTTGTAACAATAAAGTACTCGAGCCTCTTGTCCATTTAAGCTATCGCTCAAAGCTATGTTACCCTTGAGTCCTAAATCAAACACTGATAAAACTTCAAATGGCCCTAACTTCTGTACGGTACGTCCTACACCTATCAAAGTTTGCAACATACAAATGCTTGTAACTTTTTACTGGAGCGTCATAAAACCTTGAAATTTTGTAACAATAAAGTACTCGAGCCTCTTGTCAATTTAAGCTATCGCTCAAAGCTAGCACTACCCTTGAGTCCCAAATCAAACACTGATAAAACTTAAAATGGCTCTAGCTTCTATACGGTACGTCCTACACCTATCCAAGTTTGCAACATACAAATGCTTGCAACTGTGTACTGGAGTGGCATAAAACCTTGAAATTTTGTAACAATAAAGTACTCGAGCCTCTTGACAATTTAAGCTATCGCTCAAAGCTAGCGCTATACCCTTGAGTCCCAAATCAAACACCGATAAAACTTCAAATGGCGCTAACGTCTATACGGTACGTCCTATACCTATCAAAGTTTGCAACATACAAATGCTTGCAACTTTTTACTGCAGTGTCATAAAACCTTGAAATTTTGTAACAATAAAGTACTCGAGCCTCTTGTTAATTTCAGCTATCGCTCAAAGCTATGGTACCCTTGAGTCCCAACTCAAACACTGATAAAACTTTAAATGGCCCTAACTTCTATAAGGTACGTCCTACACCTATCAAAGTTTGCAACATACAAATGTTTGTAACTTTTTACTGGAGCGTCAGGAAACCTTGAAATTTTGTAACAATAAAGTACTCGAGCCTCTTGTCAATTTCAGCTATCGCTCAAAGCTATGGTACCCTTGAGTCCCAACTCAAACACTGATAAAACTTCAAATGGCCCTAACTTCTATACGGTACGTCCTGCACCTATCAAAGTTTGCAACATACAAATGCTCGTAACTTTTTACTGGAGTGTCATAAAACTTTCAAATTTTGTAACAATAAAGTACTCGAGCCTCTTGTCAATTTAAACTATCGCTCAAAGCTAGCGCTACCCTTGATTCCCAAGTCAAACACTGATAAAACTTCAAATGGCCCTAACTTCTATAAAGTACGTCCTACACCTATCAAAGTTTGCAACATACAAATACTTGTAACTTTTTACTGGAGCGGCATAAAACCTTGAAATTTTGAAACAATAAAGTACTCGAGCCTCTTGTCCATTTAAGCTATCGCTCAAAGCTATGCTACCGTTGAGTCTCAAATCAAACACTGATAAAACTTCAAATGGCCCTAACTTCTGTACGGTACGTCCTACACCTATCAAAGTTTGCAACATACAAATGCTTGTAACTTTTTACTCGATCGTCATAAAACCTTGAAATTTTGTAACAATAAAGTACACGAGCCTCTTGTCAATTTAAGCTATCGCTCAAAGCTACCACTACCCTTGAGTCCCAAATCAAACACTGATAAAACTTAAAATGGCTCTAGCTTCTATACGGTACGTCCTATACCTATCAAAGTTTGCAACATACAAATGCTTGCAACTGTTTACTGGAGTGTCATAAAACCTTGAAATTTTGTAACAATAAAGTACTCGAGCCTCTTGACAATTTAAGCTATCGCTCAAAGCTAGCGCTACCCTTGAGTCCCAAATCAAACACTGATAAAACTTTAAATGGCCCTAACTTCTATAAGGTACGTCCTACACCTATCAAAGTTTGCAACATACAAATGTTTGTAACTTTTTACTGGAGCGACATAAAAGCTTGAAATTTTGTAACAATAAAGTACTCGAGCCTCTTGTATATTTTTGCTATCGCTCAAAGCTATGCTACCCTTGAGTCCCAAATCAAACACTGATAAAACTTCAAATGGCCCTGACTTCTATACGGTACGTCCTACACCTATCAAAGTTTGCAACATACAAATGCTTGTAACTTGTTACTGGAGCGCCAAAAAACCTTGAAATTTTGTAACAATACAGTACTCGAGCCTCTTGTCAATTTAAGCTATCGCTCAAAGTGTTGGGGATCTCGAGTCCTTGCCTGACTGGGGACGTCCTGTCGCAGTTCTTCCGGGCGCGTGGCTGGAATATCAAGAGCCCTAACGTAGAATTTAAACACTACCACTTTTCGGTTTCAAAACACAAGAGAGCTATATTCTTAAAAATACTAGTTCTTATATACTATTTACCAATAAACATTTCAGTCTACGTCTTGACTTTTCTGGTGTTCCAGTTACGCAATTGTTATTTGGTGTCAGTTGCTCAAGCCCACTGACCTACTGCAAGTAAAAGTGTCGTCGGCGCATTCTAAATGTCCCTCGTCAGCTTGACTGCGGAACTGTGACACCCTAAAAGTTTACATCATAATTAATGCTTAAATACTACTATTTACAATATTTGCACCCTAAAAATATGTGCTCTCTTAATGAATTTAATAGGAGCCGGTGCTGTGAGTCAACTACGCGTAGGTAGCTTGATTCTAACTCACAACATCCCTCCCCTCTTTCTAAAAGAAGTTAGTGCAACTAACTTCCATAAAATCTCTACAATATTTTTCTTGCACTGTAAACAATTATGTGCATCTATTTAACTCTATAGTACATATATATAATTTGTTTTATCTTTTTCCATGAAATCGCCTTGTTTGGGTTCTATCACGGTTTTTTCTTCCTTTTTTATTCTTTTCTTTTCCATATATATATTTTTTTTCTCTAGCTTTTATTTTCTTTTGTAGTTTTCTTTCTTTTATTTTTATTTTTTTCTTTACTTTGTTCTTGTTTTTGTTTGTTTGTTTTTTTTTTTTTTCTTATTTTTATCCATCATTATTTTTTTCTATATTCCCCTTTTTATAATTTGGTCTTTCATTGACTCTTTTCTCATTGGCGTATATACAAATATCTAAACAATAACACAATTCTATTCTATACATAAAACCTTATATTATACTGCGCCCTTTGCTGCCTGCTGGTCCAGTTGACGACCGTCGTTGTCAGAGTGAAGTCCCTCGATGAACTCTGCATACCCCTCCCTTCTTTCTGGATCGGTACGTACAAAGATAGGTTGGCGATCTGGTTTGCCATTAAAACTTTGCTTTTAGTGGCCTTCTTCTTTCCATTTATATAGTGTGCCCCACGGCTGTAGGTGGTACTGCCTCTGCTTATAGTATTCAACTTTTAAAAAACATTTGGAATACATGAGAGATTACAATACTCCGTCTTACTTTGCAGCAATGCGTTTATGGTGGAAGTATTTCTCTTGAGCTTCCTCATAATGGTATTTGACATCGTTAGGTTTTGATGTGGAGACAATAGGTATTTTTCTGAGATACACGTTTAATGATGTAATTTGTGTACTCTGATCGGTTACTAGTCTCTGTGTCCTCTTGTATTAAATCATAATTCATACAAATGTAAATAACGTTGCATATGTTCATACTTTAGCTTGGACATATACTTCAATGAAGCAATTAACCTCCGTGAGCCAAATTTCTTCTGCTTATTATATTCGGTGGTGGTTTCAGTCACCCTCCTTAAGCTTTTACCCATCTTGAACTTATCCAAAATCGATTCTGTTGAGATTGTGATACACTGGGTGGACATTGTACTATAAAATTGTCCAATTCAAAAAATGTCTCCTCAAGGAAAATTGTTTATTTTTCGTTGCTTGTCAATAACTCATCCACACGCGTTCAAATGCTGCGGCCATATGCCGTTTCGCAAAATTAAAATTACATCCGTCGCCATTCATCCCCAAGCTAATATGTTGGCATCTTTGGGGTCACAAACCTTAGATAACTGCCAAAAATCTCTGTTTTTCAAAAACGCATCTTTCCGAATACTATGTTGGTCCCTTAGTCCGCACCGTATTCCAATATCCGTTCTTCCCGGAACTTCCTGCTTCGCTTCAGATCATGAGAGCTATATAGAGAACACCTATAATAATTTTCTTAACTTCCTAGTATACATTTTAGTTTGATATTTATTCTATGTTTAATTCTTGTCGAACATTTCATAAGTCAATTTAATAAATGAATTTCAAAATTATATAATATTTAAATAAATACACTATTAGTACTATATATACTCTTGGGTATAATTTCTTTTTCTTTTTACACTTATTTTAATATAAAGTTAGATTTTAAACAATTAATTTTTGAACTCTAATTTTTTTTTCTAAACTACTTTTAATTTTAATCTGAACTCAGATTATAATTTTTTAATCTGTAACTTTTCTTAAACATACGCTATTCCTGAATATATAAATAAAAACAATATTTCTACAACATGCTTTTTTTTATAATTGAATGCTATATCATTCAATTTGCCATCCACTCGTCTTCTCCCCTTACATTATCGGATTCGCTACCGTATCCTGGAGGAAAAAAAGGACTGGACTATGCGTTTTCATAGCCATATAGGGCATCAGTTTTGCTCTGATTTATTTTTCGTGCTCTTTTTCAACACGTGAGTTATCACTCATTTCAACTTTGAACCAATTCATTGGCCCTCCGACAAAAACCAGATTATACAAAATAATCCCGTTTGTGTCAAAACTTTGTCCATTGCATGACTATATCTTTCATCGCATAGAATTACTTTTTATTTAAATTTACTTCTAGCCTGATATGTATATATCCATTAACGTTTCTATCTTCCATCCTGTAATTAGCTCGTATATGGCTACATACATACATTCGAGGCGCTTTAAATTACCTAGAATTAATGCTTATTTTCCCAATCAACCTATACATTTTTTCAAATTTTCATACGCTAATTTCCTAAACAATAAACAGTTAAAACCTATGTACGAGTATATCTACATATAGCCTGCTGCAGTATCTGCAAATTCCCAATTCCTAATCATATGTCCCTACATACTTACTTATATGGCCATACCCATTCCTATAACTAGAATACTTACTTCTTTAAATATTCCCTCGTACATTCATTCTGTACATTATACAGTTACATACATATATATTTACTTCACCAACGGTGCCGGCGCTACTGCTTTCATTTCATTAAACGCCGTATGTATGTATGTACATATTAAGTTAAGTTTTATATTACTTACCCACGACTGTCTTATTATTTTATTTTATTTTTTAAATTACGTGCAATATTTATCATTGAATATTTAAAAAAAATATATTTTTCCCTACTGTGCTTCGTTCGACCATAGTGCATAATAAGCACATTTTTATTACGTCAACTTTACTAGCTCGAGTTTAATTGGCACACTTCTGCTGGTCTTGAATTTGAAAATCGGAACTGTGTGTGTTATTTGATACACACACGTACATGTTTACGTTGTTATTTTTGTGTTTACACTTGTAAAACACTGCTAACACATGTCTTTATTTGTGTGGTCTAATGTGGAATAATTTCAATAAATTATTATGTAGCTTTTTATTTTCTCCCTTAATCGTTACGACTGTTGTAACTGGGCTTCGGATTTCTGCTACTACATACGGACCTATCCACACAGGTGAGAATTTGTTTCTCCTAGCCTGATTCTTCATTAGTACTTGATCACCCACATGAAAAACTACTGGGTTTAGTACCTTGTTATAGGCTTCCCTGGCCACTCGTTTAGCACATTCCTGGTTTTCTCTAACCAATTCGTGCGCTCGCTGCAACTGATATTTTTGTACTTTATTGGGGTCATCAGCATTGTATACAGGCGCACATTTGCGCTTCAAATTCGCTGGCATGTTGAAATCAAACCCGTAGAGTATTCTAAACGGAGTTTGCTTCGTTGATACATGCACAGTATTGTTGTGTACATGCATTGCAGTGGTTAACCATTGATCCCAATTCGAGCCGTCTTCTTTGGCAAAACTGCGCAAGTACTCGGCCAGAGGTCGATGACTACGTTCCAATGAGCCATTCGCCTGTGGATGATATGGTGTTATGTGCAACTTCTTGATTCCCAGCATTTTACACGTTTCTGAGAATAGTTTTGATACGAAATTTGAACCATTGTCGGTTATCAAAATCTTAGGTATGTTGTATCTTGCTATAATTTCATCAAAGAATGCTTTGGCCACCGTACTTGCTTCAGAATCGGATATAGCCACGCACGCCATATACTTTGAGAAATCGTCTTGGAACGTCAAGATGTATTTATTGCCCGAAACAGTCTCAGGGAAAATACCTACAATATCCATATGAACCTTATCAAATGGTTGCTTTGGTGTGTCCGTTAACACCATGTGCATCTTTGCTAGTCTTGAACTTTTGTTGGCCTGGCACTTTAGGCAACTTATTACATATTTTTTTATGTCCTTGAGCATACCTTTCCATCCGTATACTCGCCTAATTCTGTCATGGGTTTTCCAGAATCCCTGGTGTCCACCTAGAGGTGAATCATGGAAACCCTTTAACACAGCCTGGATATCCTTTATATCCTTCAGCCATTCCACACTACTGACTCTTTGTTCATTAGCAACGTCACCCGCATTGCTAACATTTCCTGTTGCATCAATTTTATCCCCTTGAATTCTCTCGGTCTTCTCCTTATCTGACCGTGCTTTGGCCCTCGTTTGCACTACTGATACCTTCTGTGCCTGCGGTACTCTGCTGAGTGCATCCGCATTCAGATTCTTTTTCCCAGGTTTGTAAATGATTTCAAAATCATACTCAGACAATTTATGTCTGAACCTGGCTAGCCTAGACGTTTGGTCTTTCAAATTGGCTATGCCTCTCAACGGCAGGTGATCAGTGTATATCTTGAATGGGCGTCCTAGCAGATATGCCCTAAAATTCTTGGTAGCCCATACTATGGCTAGAAATTCCTTTTCTATTGTGAAGTATCTCTTCTCCGTGTCGCTAAGCGCTCTGCTTGCGAATGCTATTGGTCGGTCATTACCGACTTCCCCTTGTGACAATACTGCCCCTAACGCTTCATTGCTAGCATCAGTGGTCAACAAAAAAGTTTGTTCAAAGTCTGGGTATGCCAAAATTGGTGGCGAGCTAATTATCTCCTTTAGCCTCTCGAATGCTTGCTGACATCTCTCTGTCCATTCGAACTTTGATTCTTTTCGTAGCAACTTATTAATGGGCAAAGCAATTCCGGCTAGTCCTTCCACGAACTTTCTCTAATAGTTCACTAGTCCTAGGAATGCTTGCACTTCTTTTCTGTTTCTTGGAACCGCTAAATTTCTAACGCATTCCACCTTCTGCGGGTCAGGCAGTGCTCCTGCCTCTGAGCAACGATGGCCTAAATAAACCACCTCTCTCCGCAAAAATTGACACTTCTCCGTGTTCAATTTCAAATTGTGTTCTCGTAATTTCTGGAGCACCTTGCGCAAGCGTTGCGAGTGCTGCTGCAAATTCTTCCCATAAATTAAAATATCATCGAGATACACAAAACAATCTAACCCTTGTAAGCCTGTTAGCACATGGTTCATTAGCCGTTGGAAGGTAGCCGGTGCTCCTGTTAATCCAAACGGCATTCTATTGAACTCATAATGGCCTAAGCCGGTGCTGAACGCGGTTTTCTGCTTATCTTGGGTATCCACCAGAACCTGGTGGTAGCCACTTGCTAAATCAAATGTAGAAAAATATCTACTGTGTCCCAATTGATCCAGTATCTCTTCTATCCTTGGTATTGGGAACACCTGCTTGATAGTGGCGTCGTTCAATTTCCTAAAATCAACGACCATTCTCCACTTCTTCTGACCGTGAGCACCTCCCTTCTTTGGCACCAAAATTATTGGTGAATTCCAAGGCGAGATACTCGGCGAAATAATGTTATCCTTTAACATTCCTTCCACTTGCCTATTAACCTCATCTTTGTGAGCCTGTGGCAACCTGTATTGCTTCTGGTTAATCGGTGCTTGATCCACCCTAGAAGGTATTTCATGCTCTACCTCTGGTGTATACGTTAACTGGTCTCCTTCCAGAAAAAATATGTCATGGAATGACATACAAATGGCCTCTATTGATGCCTTTTCTTCTAAATTTACGCTTGGGTCCAACCTCAGTGATTCTAGCACTCTCTTAATTCTTTTCCTTATATCTACCTGCTTAATCTGATTAACCGTTCCATAATTCGGTTCCTTAAAACTATCATAACTAGTGAACTTAGGCCTAAAATCCTTATCCATATAGTAGTCCTCTCCTGACGCATTTAGTACACAAGCGTACACTTTACCCTTATTAACGTGCGTTATGGTCTCTCCCATATATACGCCGTCCGCTAGTTGCTGCTTGTGCAAAGCAACAGTCCTAAGTTTCGTGTTTACACGAATAGAAACTACTCTGGTTGACCTTGCGTTCACTACCTCTATACAATTCTTAACCCTATTCACGGTTCCTTCCTGCCATGACTTTAATAGGAGAGTAAGGATTCTATTCTTATTATCATCATAAAATGATAACTGTTTCTCCAGCGCATCCAGTATGGTGCGGCCCCAGAGATTATCGCGGCCAATTATCCCATCGGCCGGGATACCTTCCCTATCCAATTCAACTGCGTGCACTCTAAAACTCATTTCCTTAACTTTACTGTGCCCTATTTTAAGTGACCCCAGTGTTCTGATGCAACCTCCGAACGCTCCATTAAGCGTTCTTACATCTTTTGGGTTAATAACTAGTCCTTTCCGTAAAACACTAGATTTTACGAGACTAGTATCCGCCCCTGAATCTACCAAAAGCACTAGCTTTCCACCAGCTGCCTCCTTGCAGGGTATCTCGATGAAAGCATCTCCTACCCTGCTCACAACGAAACAACGCCCTTTTGACTCCAAAATGGACGCGTATCTACTTCCTAACTCTTCCAATTTTCTCCTCCAAGCACCACAGTTATCCCTTACAATCCTACACTCTCTCAAAATTACCGCTAATACCTTAACTATACATCCTCGTACCACGTATGCGGCGATTGGCCTATACTCTCTAATCTTATTGAAACTTAATCTAAGTGCTAGAATCATCACAGTTACCCAAATCAATACGCAATCAAAAATTTTCCCCCGGAGAGACTCTTGCTCCTCCGTAATTTGAACCATTGTGCTTACGTTACTTGGTACGTGGTATTGGAGAGCCTCTTGCTCCTCCTTTTCCTGGACTGTACTTCCTACATTACCAGTCACACGTACCTTCGGCCTAACTGTTGCTTCCTTTCTTTTGGCTTTCCAGTCTATTGGCCTCGACTGGGCCGCTGGAAGTTTCCCTGGTTCCTCT
This sequence comes from Clusia tigrina, assembly GCA_920105625.2. Lineage (NCBI taxonomy): Eukaryota > Metazoa > Arthropoda > Insecta > Diptera > Clusiidae > Clusia > Clusia tigrina. The sequence continues at coordinate 450,614 of CAKKTE020000064.1, read as the reverse complement.
GTTGGAACTGTCTATCCCTGCATTCCGCAGAACGATGCCCCATCCGTCCACATGAGAAGCATTTCAACCCCTGTTGGGTGTTGCCTAACCTTTGTCCACCTCTAGAATTCCAATTTGGTCGCTGCTGACCATTCCCCGTGTTGAAAGGATTTCTTCCTTGGTTAATCCCTTCCGTTGAGTTGACTCGAGGACTACTGCCCCTGCTGTCCCTTAAGGGTGGATCCGGGCGCCTCGTACCTAGCTGCCTTTCATTTTGATCCCATTTAATATCTATTCGGCACTGTCTACTTGCCTCATGACCATATGTTTGGCACTCCATACAATAGGGCGTATTCTTGCGTGTAATGCATTCATCTCTTGTATGGCCTGGCCTATGGCAGAACGAACATGTGGGAGCCCTCTGCACACCCTCCCTGTGCGGTTTTCTCTGATACGTGGCTCTGCTGTCGGAGACACCGGGATTATACGCTCCTCTGTACACGTTTGGGACGGAATTAATTCCTTCTCCGTCCATGACAGCGGCAGTAAAACTGTCCTGTCTATTTTCAAACATATGTATCTCCCCCAAACCAGTCGTACTCCGTTCCACAAGGACTTGTGCTCTAATTGCTTCTTCTACCAACTCCTCCATATTTCCTGTTTTCTTATTCAGCATATGAATCTTTAGAGTGGAGTTGCGGAGCCCCACTACGAAAGTCGTTAACACCGACTTGTCAACTTCGTATAATAACGCGGTATCGCCAACGCCATCGTACTTATTCTTGATTACTTCTTGGGCCATCATCCGAAGTGACTCCAAACGCCTGGCAAAGGCGCGTATGTCTTCCCCTGCCAGTTGTTTCCCGATTCTAATTTCTTGGGATATGTCTTCCAGAGTTCTCTCCTTTAGATAAGTTCTCTTCAGAAGGCCGTAAAGTTCATTCACACTGGCGAATTGTTTTGGCAGCACAAGGTTGTACGCATCTCCAAATAACCTTTGCTTAACACAGTCAAAGAAGTCCTGCAACTCATCAGGGCCTATGCTTCGCTTTGCAAGTTCACAACCTTGAATGAACCTACTGAGTTCGGACCTTAAATCTTCTGAAGCAGCACCAGTAAACACAGGTACTAGCCTGGACACGGTCTTTGAAATCTCCTCTATACCCATTTTACGTATTTTTGTTTTACTTATGACCGGTAAAACTTGAGCGCTATCTTTGTGGGTCGTTCCTAGATTCACTTCTCCCGGATTTGAGAGGTAATTGACCAATGACGGGCTCAAACTAATTAGTCTTCGATCGTTTGTTCGTACAGGCGAAATACTGTCCACAGTATTGGGCTTTGCTGCACCGTTACTGCTTCTGGATCGTTTGGTGGATATACCTGATTTTTATTATTTATCGGACTTTCCGGAGAAAATGGCTCGACACCGATTTCCGATGCGCCAAATAAAAACTGCGCTTCACTCTCTCCAGTCAATACTAATCTAGGCTTTACCACACGACCTATCCCTTCCGGAGTTAAATACTCCGGCCAGCGAACTTCAGGAGGCAATGTCAACACTGTCTGTGTAAATCCAGCCGATGCTGATTTTGATCTCTCCTTTCTATGTGGGTTGCTATTGGTCGCCCGTCCTCTTTTCAATCCTGCACACTCCTTTTCCAACAGCGTTGCTGCTTCCTCTGTTTCCGTCAATCTCTGAGAAAGTTCCTTTACCTTTTTCTCAAGATACTCTTTTTGTGCTCTCAAATCTTCTGTTTTCTTATGAAAACTGAATAACTTTTCCTCTGTTCTTCTTTGGATTGCCGTAAAGGCTTGATCCGCTACTTCTAATGGTGACACAGCTCCTCCGGCATTCGCCTGCTTCCACAATTCCTGAGCTTCTTCCCTGCTTGTACTCGCTTCGAACTGGTCAACTATTTTCCCCAGTAAACAGTTTCACCTCTGACTGTATTGATTTTAATCTGTTCCTTACTTTCTCGTCTGGCGAAACCAAACTCACTGTTTGTTGCCCTAGTCCTTCTAATTCAGAACTAATTGTATCTGCCCATTCGTTGACCAGACTATTTATGTAGTCTGCGTATTTTTCCGCAAAATATTTTCCCTTGCCGTACTCAACTGCGTGAGGCAACAACAGTCCGTGATTATTGTTGAACTCTCTCCCCAGATCTTGCAACTGTGTTATTCGCTTGCGATAATACACGTTGTCCTTACGTAACCTGCCGTCTTTCTTAAAGTTACGGACCAGCTTTTCAATCGTTTCGCCAATTTGTTCCTGTCTCAGCAGTAATCCTTGCGCTTCCTTCGTCATATCCCAAATTCCAGAATAGATGTCGTATCCCAATTACAAATAAAAATCCAATAATTGATAAAACTTGTTATTATCTTAAAACTTGTTATTAACTTATCCCAATATTTTATTCCATCTTCCACTTATTGATAAACACCAATTTAAAAAAAACATTCCACCGTAAATTCTATCTTTATATACATATTCTGCTATACTTGTTTTCCATCACAAATTTCCATATCCGCTGTCTACCGGCGTCCATTAAGTCCTTCCATCAATGCAAATTGGTCCTTGACTTCCTCACCAATACTCCTTGTTTTCCACTCACCATCTTTAAAACTCCCAAAAGGCCATATGTTTGTAAAACCGAAATTTAATTTACCGGCAAAAGTGTTCTGATTCATTCTCCCGGAAATTTGAATCCATATTTAAAAATAAACCCGTAACGTATGCGCCCCATAATAATAGCATTTAAATGTTTTCTTCAACATTGCTACGCAAATCGTAGTTTCCGAACTACAAAAACTTTGATGCAACAACACGTGTTGTAGACACTTCTTGAAATATTTTTTCCTAATACCCTAAGCTCAAAAGCCAATCATTTAAATCAAACCAGAAAAATTCAGAACTTCAGAATTTAAACAATACAAAAACAATTTAACTTTCTCAACATAGACCACATGGCCTTATAAACAATATAAACGTCCCTCACGACAAACAAGCTCAAATCCCCTACAAAAAAAATCCTCACAGGTAGGATGCACATACATAGACCGTCCGATCATACTGACGGTTTATGGTTGCCATACAAAGTTGCGTGCAACAGCGCAAACGCGCCTATAGGTTGCGACTTCTTTGACCAGCGCGACGGCGCCTTCAGGGTCGCAGAAGTATCTACTTATTCTACGCTACTATACACTCTACTCACCAGAATTTTTCCTGATGACATCTTTATTCCACAGTGTCCTTCGATGAGGTCCTTCGAATTTGTTGCAGGATGCCTCTCTGCTTCAGGGTTCCTTGCCCTGGTATTACTCCAATAGGTCCTTTAGACCGGCTGCGCCAAAATGTTGGGGTTCTCGAGTCCTTGCCTGACTGGGGACGTCCTGTCGCAGTTCTTCCGGGCGCGTGGCTGGAATATCAAGAGCCCTAACGTAGAATTTAAACACTACCACTTTTCGGTTTCAAAACACAAGAGAGCTATATTCTTAAAAATACTAGTTCTTATATACTATTTACCAATAAACATTTCAGTCTACGTCTTGACTTTTCTGGTGTTCCAGTTACGCAATTGTTATTTGGTGTCAGTTGCTCAAGCCCACTGACCTACTGCAAGTAAAAGTGTCGTCGGCGCATTCTAAATGCCCCTCGTCAGCTTGACTGCGGAACTGTGACACCCTAAAAGTTTACATCATAATTAATGCTTAAATACTACTATTTACAATATTTGCACCCTAAAAATATGTGCTCTCTTAATGAATTTAATAGGAGCCGGTGCTGTGAGTCAACTACGCGTAGGTAGCTTGATTCTAACTCACAACAAAAGCTATGCTACCCTTGAGTCCCATATCAAACACTGATAAAACTTCAAATGGCCCTAATTTCTATACGGTACGTCCTACACCTATCAAAGTTTGCAACATACAAATGCTTGTAACTTTTTACTGGAGCGTCATAGAACCTTGAAATTTTGTAACAATAAAGTGCTCGAGCCTCTTGTCAATTTCAGCTATCGCTCAAAGCTATGCTATCCTTGAGTCCCAAATCAAACACTGATAGAACTTCGAATGGCCCTAACTTCTGTAAAGTACGTCCTACACCTATCAAAGTTTGCAACATACAAATACTTGTAACTTTTTACTGGAGCGGCATAAAACCTTGACATTTTGTAACAATAAAGTACTCGAGCCGCTTGTCCATTTAAGCTATCGCTCAAAGCTATGCTACCCTTGAGTCCCAAATCAAACACTGATTAAACTTCAAATGGCCCTAACTTCTGTACGGTACGTCCTACACCTATCAAAGTTTGCAACATACAAATGCTTGTAACTTTTTACTGGAACGTCATAAAACCTTGAAATTTTGTAACAATAAAGTACTCGAGCCTCTTGTCAATTTAAGCTATCGCTCAAAGCTAGCGCTACCCTTGAGTCCCAAATCAAACACTGATAAAACTTAAAATGGCCCTAGCTTCTATACGGTACGTCCTACACCTATCAAAGTTTGCAACATACAAATGCTTGCAACTGTTTACTGGAGTGTCATAAAACCTTGAAATTTTGTAACAATAAGGTAGTCGAGCCTCTTGTCAATTTAAGCTATCGCTCAAAGCTAGCGCTACCCTTGAGTCCCAAATCAAACACCGATAAAACTTCAAATGGCCCTAACTTCTATACGGTACGTCCTACACCTATCAAAGTTTGCAACATACAAATGCTTGCAACTTTTTACTGGAGTGTCATAAAACCTTGAAATTTTGTAACAATAAAGTACTCGAGCCTCTTGTCAATTTAAGCTATCGCTCAAAGCTAGCGCTACCCTTGAGTCCCAAATCAAACACTGATAAAACTTTAAATGGTCCTAACTTCTATAAGGTACGTCCTACACCTATCAAAGTTTGCAACATACAAATGTTTGTAACTTTTTACTGGAGCGTCATAAAACCTTGAAATTTTGTAACAATAAAGTACTCGAGCCTCTTGTAGATTTTTGCTATCGCTCAAAGCTATGCTACCCTTGAGTCCCAAATCAAACACTGATAAAACTTCAAATGGCCCTGACTTCTATACGGTACGTCCTACACCTATCAAACTTTGCAACATACAAATGCTTGAACTTTTTACTGGAGCGCCAAAAAACCTTGAAATTTTGTAACAATACAGTACACGAGCCTCTTGTCAATTTAAGCTATCGCTCAAAGCTATGCTACCCTTGAGTCCCAAATCAAACACTGATAAAACTTCAAATGGCCCAATTTATATACGGTACGTCCTACACCTATCAAAGTTTGCAACATACAAATGCTTGTAACTTTTTACTGGAGCGTCATAGAACCTTGAAATTTTGTAACAATAAAGTACTCGAGCCTCTTGTCAATTTAAGCTATCGCTCAAAGCTATGCGATCCTTGAGTCCCAAATCAAACACTGATAAAACTTCGAATGGCCCTAACTTCTATACGGTACGTCCTACACCTATCAAAGTTTGCAACATACAAATGCTTGTAACTTTTTACTGGAGCGTCATAAAACCTTGAAATTTTGTAACAATAAAGTACTCGAGCCTCTTGTCAATTTCAGCTATCGCTCAAAGCTATGCTACCCTTGAGTCCCAACTCAAACACTGATAACACTTCAAATGGCCCTAACTTCTATACGGTACGTCCTGCACCTATCAAAGTTTGCAACATACAAATGCTTGTAACTTTTTACTGGGGTGTCATAAAACTTTGAAATTTTGTAACAATAAAGTACTCGAACCTCTTGTCAATTTAAGCTAGCGCTCAAAGCTAGCGCTACCCTTGAGTCCAAAATCAAACACTGATAAAACTTCAAATGGCCCTAACTTCTGTAAAGTACGTCCTACACCTATCAAAGTTTGCAACATACAAATACTTGTAACTTTTTACTGGAGCGGCTTAAAACCTTGAAATTTTGTAACAATAAAGTACTCGAGCCTCTTGTCCATTTAAGCTATCGCTCAAAGCTATGCTACCCTTGAGTCCCAAATCAAACACTGATTAAACTTCAAATGGCCCTAACTTCTGTACGGTACGTCCTACACCTATCAAAGTTTGCAACATACAAATGCTTGTAACTTTTTACTGGAGCGTCATAAAACCTTGTAATTTTGTAACAATAAAGTACTCGAGCCTCTTGTCAATTCAAGCTATCGCTCAAAGCTAGCGCTACCCTTGAGTCCCAAATCAAACACTGATAAAACTTAAAATGGCCCTAGCTTCTATACGGTACGTCCTACACCTATCAAAGTTTGCAACATACAAATGCTTGCAACTGTTTACTGGAGTGTCATAAAACCTTGAAATTTTGTAACAATAAAGTACTCGAGTCTCTTGTCAATTTAAGCTATCGCTCAAAGCTAGCGCTACCCTTTAGTCCCAAATCAAACACCGATAAAACTTCAAATGGCCCTAACTTATATACGGTACGTCCTACACCTATCAAAGTTTGCAACATACAAATACTTGCAACTTTTTACTGGAGTGTCATAAAACCTTGAAATTTTGTAACAATAAAGTAATCGAGCCTCTTGTAAATTTAAGCTATCGCTCAAAGCTAACGCTACCCTTGAGTCCCAAATCAAACACTGATAAAACTTCAAATGGCCCTAACTTCTATAAGGTACGTCCTACACCTATCAAAGTTTGCAACATACAAATGCTTGTAACTTTTTACTGGAGCGTCATAAAACCTTGAAATTTTGTAACAATAAAGTACTCCAGCCTCTTGTCCATTTAAGCTATCGCTCAAAGCTATGCTACCCTTGGGTCCCAAATCAAACACTGATAAACCTTCAAATGGCGCTAACTTCTGTAAAGTATGTCCTACAGCTATCAAAGTTTGCAACATACAAATACTTGTACCTTTTTACTGGAGCGGCATAAAACCTTGACATTTTGTAACAATAAAGTACTCGAGCCTCTTGTCCATTTAAGCTATTGCTCAAAGCTATGCTACCCTTGAGTCCCAAATCAGACACTGATAAAACTTCAAATGGCCCTAACTTATGTACGGTACGTCCTACACCTATCAAAGTTTGCAGCATACAAATGCTTGTAACTTTTTACTGGAGCGTCATAAAACCTTGAAATCTTGTAACAATAAAGTACTCGAGCCTCTTGTCAATTTAAGCTATCGCTCAAAGCTAGCGCTACCCTTGAGTCCCAAATCAAACACTGATAAAACCTGAAATGGCCCTAGCTTCTATACGGTACGTCTTACACCTATCAAAGTTTGCAACATACAAATGCTTGCAACTCTTTACTGGAGTGTCATAAAACCTTGAAATTTTGTAACAATAAAGTACTCGAGCCTCTTGTCAATTTAAGCTATCGCTCAAAGCTAGCGCTACCCTTGAGTCCCAAATCAAACACCGATAAAACTTCAAATGGCCCTAACTTCTAAACGGTACGTCCTACACCTATCAAAGTTTGCAACATACAAATGCTTGCAACTTTTTACTGGAGTGTCATAAAACCTTGAAATGTTGTAACAATAAAGTACTCGAGCCTCTTGTCAATTTAAGCTATCGCTCAAAGCTAGCGCTACCCTTGAGTCCCAAATCAAACACTGATAAAACATCAAATGGTCCTAACTTCTATAAGGTACGTCCTACAACTATCAAAGTTTTCAACATACAAATGCTTGTAAATTTTTACTGTAGTGTCATAAAACTTTGAAATTTTGTAACAATAAAGTACTCGAGACTCTTGTTGATTTAAGCTATCGCTCAAAGCTAGCGCTACCCTTGAGTCCCAAATCAAACACTGATAAAACTTCAAATGGCTCTAACTTCTACACGGTACGTCCTACACCTATCAAAGTTTGCAACATACAAATGCTTGCAACTTTTTACTGGAGCGTCATAAAACCTTGAAATTTTGTAACAATAAAGTACTCCAGCCTCTTGTCCATTTAAGCTATCGCTCAAAGCTATGCTACCCTTGAGTCCCAAATCAAACACTGATAAACCTTCAAAAGGCGCTAACTTCTGTAAAGTATGTCCTACACCTATCAAAGTTTGCAACATACAAATACTTGTACCTTTTTTACTGGAGCGGCATAAAACCTTGACATTTTGTAACAATAAAGTACTCGAGCCTCTTGTCCATTTAAGCTATTGCTCAAAGCTATGCTACCCTTGAGTCCCAAATCAAACACTGATAAAACTTCAAATGGCCCTAACTTATGTACGGTACGTCCTACACCTATCAAAGTTTGCAACATACAAATGCTTGTAACTTTTTACTGGAGCGTCATAAAACCTTGAAATTTTGTAACAATAAAGTACTCGAGCCTCTTGTCAATTTAAGCTATCGCTCAAAGCTAGCGCTACCCTTGAGTCCCAAATCAAACACTGATAAAACCTGAAATGGCCCTAGCTTCTATACGGTACGTCTTACACCTATCAAAGTTTGCAACATACAAATGCTTGCAACTCTTTACTGGAGTGTCATAAAACCTTGAAATTTTGTAACAATAAAGTACTCGAGCCTCTTGTCAATTTAAGCTATCGCACAAAGCTAGCGCTACCCTTGAGTCCCAAATCAAACACCGATAAAACTTCAAATGGCCCTAACTTCTACACGGTACGTCCTACACTTATCAAAGTTTGCAACATACAAATGCTTGCAACTTTTTACTGGAGTGTCATAAAACCTTGAAATGTTGTAACAATAAAGTACTCGAGCCTCTTGTCAATTTAAGCTATCGCTCAAAGCTAGCGCTACCCTTGAGTCCCAAATCAAACACTGATAAAATATCAAATGGTCCTAACTTCTATAAGGTACGTCCTACAACTATCAAAGTTTTCAACATACAAATGCTTGTAAATTTTTACTGTAGTGTCATAAAACTTTGAAATTTTGTAACAATAAAGTACTCGAGACTCTTGTCGATTTAAGCTATCGCTCAAAGCTAGCGCTACCCTTGAGTCCCAAATCAAACACTGATAAAACTTCAAATGGCTCTAACTTCTATAAGGTCCTACTCCTATCAAAGTTTGCAACATACAAATACTTGTAACTTTTTACTGGAGCGTCATAAAACCTTGAAATTTTATAACAATAAAGTACTCGAGCCTCTTTTCAATTTAAGCTATCGCTCAAAGCTAGTGCTACCCTTGAGTCCCAAATCAAACACTGATAAAACTTCAAATGGCCCTAACTTATGTACGGTACGTCCTACACCTATCCAAGTTTGCAACATACAAATGCTTGTAACTTTTTACTGGAGCGTCATAAAACCTTGAAATTTTGTAACAATAAAGTACTCGAGCCTCTTGTCAATTTAAGCTATCGCTCAAAGCTAGCGCTACCCTTGAGTCCCAAATCAAACACTGATAAAACCTGAAATGGCCCTAGCTTCTATACGGTACGTCTTACACCTATCAAAGTTTGCAACATACAAATGCTTGCAACTCTTTACTGGAGTGTCATAAAACCTTGAAATTTTGTAACAATAAAGTACTCGAGCCTCTTGTCAATTTAAGCTATCGCTCAAAGCTAGCGCTACCCTTGAGTCCCAAATCAAACACCGATAAAACTTCAAATGGCCCTAACTTCTACACGGTACGTCCTACACCTATCAAAGTTTGCAACATACAAATGCTTGCAACTTTTTACTGGAGTGTCATAAAACCTTGAAATGTTGTAACAATAAAGTACTCGAGCCTCTTGTCAATTTAAGCTATCGCTCAAAGCTAGCGCTACCCTTGAGTCCCAAATCAAACACTGATAAAACATCAAATGGTCCTAACTTCTATAAGGTACGTCCTACAACTATCAAAGTTTTCAACTTACAAATGCTTGTAAATTTTTACTGTAGTGTCATAAAACTTTGAAATTTTGTAACAATAAAGTACTCGAGACTCTTGTTGATTTAAGCTATCGCTCAAAGCTAGCGCTACCCTTGAGTCCCAAATCAAACACTGATAAAACTTCAAATGGCTCTAACTTCTACACGGTACGTCCTACACCTATCAAAGTTTTCAACATACAAATGCTTGCAACTTTTTACTGGAGCGTCATAAAACCTTGAAATTTTGTAACAATAAAGTACTCCAGCCTCTTGTCCATTTAAGCTATCGCTCAAAGCTATGCTACCCTTGAGTCCCAAATCAAACACTGATAAACCTTCAAATGGCGCTAACTTCTGTAAAGTATGTCCTACACCTATCAAAGTTTGCAACATACAAATACTTGTACCTTTTTACTGGAGCGGCATAAAACCTTGACATTTTGTAACAATAAAGTACTCGAGCCTCTTGTCCATTTAAGCTATTGCTCAAAGCTATGCTACCCTTGAGTCCCAAATCAAACACTGATAAAACTTCAAATGGCCCTAACTTATGTACGGTACGTCCTACACCTATCAAAGTTTGCAACATACAAATGCTTGTAACTTTTTACTGGAGAGTCATAAAACCTTGAAATTTTGTAACAATAAAGTACTCGAGCCTCTTGTCAATTTAAGCTATCGCTCAAAGCTAGCGCTACCCTTGAGTCCCAAATCAAACACTGATAAAACCTGAAATGGCCCTAGCTTCTATACGGTACGTCTTACACCTATCAAAGTTTGCAACATACAAATGCTTGCAACTCTTTACTGGAGTGTCATAAAACCTTGAAATTTTGTAACAATAAAGTACTCGAGCCTCTTGTCAATTTAAGCTATCGCTCAAAGCTAGCGCTACCCTTGAGTCCCAAATCAAACACCGATAAAACTTCAAATGGCCCTAACTTCTACACGGTACGTCCTACACCTATCAAAGTTTGCAACATACAAATGCTTGCAACTTTTTACTGGAGTGTCATAAAACCTTGAAATGTTGTAACAATAAAGTACTCGAGCCTCTTGTCAATTTAAGCTATCGCTCAAAGCTAGCGCTACCCTTGAGTCCCAAATCAAACACTGATAAAACATCAAATGGTCCTAAATTCTATAAGGTACGTCCTACAACTATCAAAGTTTTCAACATACAAATGCTTGTAAATTTTTACTGTAGTGTCATAAAACTTTGAAATTTTGTAACAATAAAGTACTCGAGACTATTGTCGATTTAAGCTATCGCTCAAAGCTAGCGCTACCCTTGAGTCCCAAATCAAACACTGATAAAACTTCAAATGGCTCTAACTTCTATAAGATCCTACTCCTATCAAAGTTTGCAACATACAAATACTTGTAACTTTTTACTGGAGCGTCATAAAACCTTGAAATTTTATAACAATAAAGTACTCGAGCCTCTTTTCAATTTAAGCTATCGCTCAAAGCTAGTGCTACCCTTGAGTCCCAAATCAAACACTGATAAAACTTCAAATGGCCCTAACTTATGTACGGTACGTCCTACACCTATCAAAGTTTGCAACATACAAATGCTTGTAACTTTTTACTGGAGCGTCATAAAACCTTGAAATTTTGTAACAATAAAGTACTCGAGCCTCTTGTCAATTTAAGCTATCGCTCAAAGCTAGCGCTACCCTTGAGTCCCAAATCAAACACTGATAAAACCTGAAATGGCCCTAGCTTCTATACGGTACGTCTTACACCTATCAAAGTTTGCAACATACAAATGCTTGCAACTCTTTACTGGAGTGTCATAAAACCTTGAAATTTTGTAACAATAAAGTACTCGAGCCTCTTGTCAATTTAAGCTATCGCTCAAAGCTAGCGCTACCCTTGAGTCCCAAATCAAACACCGATAAAACTTCAAATGGCCCTAACTTCTACACGGTACGTCCTACACCTATCAAAGTTTGCAACATACAAATGCTTGCAACTTTTTACTGGAGTGTCATAAAACCTTGAAATGTTGTAACAATAAAGTACTCGAGCCTCTTGTCAATTTAAGCTATCGCTCAAAGCTAGCGCTACCCTTGAGTCCCAAATCAAACACTGATAAAACTTTAAATGGCCCTAACTTCTATAAGGTACGTCCTACACCTATCAAAGTTTGCAACATACAAATGTTTGTAACTTTTTACTGGAGCGTCATAAAACCTTGAAATTTTGTAACAATAAAGTACTCGAGCCTCTTGTAGATTTTTGCTATCGCTCAAAGCTATGCTACCCTTGAGTCCCAAATCAAACACTGATAAAACTTCAAATGGCCCTGACTTCTATACGGTACGTCCTACACCTATCAAACTTTGCAACATACAAATGCTTGAACTTTTTACTGGAGCGCCAAAAAACCTTGAAATTTTGTAACAATACAGTACACGAGCCTCTTGTCAATTTAAGCTATCGCTCAAAGCTATGCTACCCTTGAGTCCCATATCAAACACTGATAAAACTTCAAATGGCCCAATTTATATACGGTACGTCCTACACCTATCAAAGTTTGCAACATACAAATGCTTGTAACTTTTTACTGGAGCGTCATAGAACCTTGAAATTTTGTAACAATAAAGTACTCGAGCCTCTTGTCAATTTAAGCTATCGCTCAAAGCTATGCGATCCTTGAGTCCCAAATCAAACACTGATAAAACTTCGAATGGCCCTAACTTCTATACGGTACGTCCTACACCTATCAAAGTTTGCAACATACAAATGCTTGTAACTTTTTACTGGAGCGTCATAAAACCTTGAAATTTTGTAACAATAAAGTACTCGAGCCTCTTGTCAATTTCAGCTATCGCTCAAAGCTATGCTACCCTTGAGTCCCAACTCAAACACTGATAACACTTCAAATGGCCCTAACTTCTATACGGTACGTCCTGCACCTATCAAAGTTTGCAACATACAAATGCTTGTAACTTTTTACTGGGGTGTCATAAAACTTTGAAATTTTGTAACAATAAAGTACTCGAACCTCTTGTCAATTTAAGCTAGCGCTCAAAGCTAGCGCTACCCTTGAGTCTAAAATCAAACACTGATAAAACTTCAAATGGCCCTAACTTCTGTAAAGTACGTCCTACACCTATCAAAGTTTGCAACATACAAATACTTGTAACTTTTTACTGGAGCGGCATAAAACCTTGAAATTTTGTAACAATAAAGTACTCGAGCCTCTTGTCCATTTAAGCTATCGCTCAAAGCTATGCTACCCTTGAGTCCCAAATCAAACACTGATTAAACTTCAAATGGCCCTAACTTCTGTACGGTACGTCCTACACCTATCAAAGTTTGCAACATACAAATGCTTGTAACTTTTTACTGGAGCGTCATAAAACCTTGAAATTTTGTAACAATAAAGTACTCGAGCCTCTTGTCAATTTAAGCTATCGCTCAAAGCTAGCGCTACCCTTGATTCCCAAATCAAACACTGATAAAACTTAAAATGGCCCTAGCTTCTATACGGTACGTCCTACACCTATCAAAGTTTGCAACATACAAATGCTTGCAACTGTTTACTGGAGTGTCATAAAACCTTGAAATTTTGTAACAATAAAGTACTCGAGTCTCTTGTCAATTTAAGCTATCGCTCAGAGCTAGCGCTACCCTTTAGTCCCAAATCAAACACCGATAAAACTTCAAATGGCCCTAACTTATATACGGTACGTCCTACACCTATCAAAGTTTGCAACATACAAATACTTGCAACTTTTTACTGGAGTGTCATAAAACCTTGAAATTTTGTAACAATAAAGTAATCGAGCCTCTTGTAAATTTAAGCTATCGCTCAAAGCTAGCGCTACCCTTGAGTCCCAAATCAAACACTGATAAAACTTCAAATGGCCCTAACTTCTATAAGGTACGTCCTACACCTATCAAAGTTTGCAACATACAAATGCTTGTAACTTTTTACTGGAGCGTCATAAAACCTTGAAATTTTGTAACAATAAAGTACTCGAGCCTCTTGTCAATTTAAGCTATCGCTCAAAGCTAGCGCTACCCTTGAGTCCCAAATCAAACACTGATAAAACCTGAAATGGCCCTAGCTTCTATACGGTACGTCTTACACCTATCAAAGTTTGCAACATACAAATGCTTGCAACTCTTTACTGGAGTGTCATAAAACCTTGAAATTTTGTAACAATAAAGTACTCGAGCCTCTTGTCAATTTAAGCTATCGCTCAAAGCTAGCGCTACCCTTGAGTCCCAAATCAAACACCGATAAAACTTCAAATGGCCCTAACTTCTACACGGTACGTCCTACACCTATCAAAGTTTGCAACATACAAATGCTTGCAACTTTTTACTGGAGTGTCATAAAACCTTGAAATGTTGTAACAATAAAGTACTCGAGCCTCTTGTCAATTTAAGCTATCGCTCAAAGCTAGCGCTACCCTTGAGTCCCAAATCAAACACTGATAAAACTTTAAATGGCCCTAACTTCTATACGGTACGTCCTACACCTATCAAAGTTTGCAACATACAAATGCTTGTAACTTTTTACTGGAGCGTCATAAAACCTTGAAATTTTGTAACAATAAAGTACTCGAGCCTCTTGTAGATTTTTGCTATCGCTCAAAGCTATGCTACCCTTGAGTCCCAAATCAAACACTGATAAAACTTCAAATGGCCCTGACTTCTATACGGTACGTCCTACACCTATCAAACTTTGCAACATACAAATGCTTGAACTTTTTACTGGAGCGCCAAAAAACCTTGAATTTTTGTAACAATACAGTACACGAGCCTCTTGTCAATTTAAGCTATCGCTCAAAGCTATGCTACCCTTGAGTCCCATATCAAACACTGATAAAACTTCAAATGGCCCAATTTATATACGGTACGTCCTACACCTATCAAAGTTTGCAACATACAAATGCTTGTAACTTTTTACTGGAGCGTCATAGAACCTTGAAATTTTGTAACAATAAAGTACTCGAGCCTCTTGTCAATTTAAGCTATCGCTCAAAGCTATGCGATCCTTGAGTCCCAAATCAAACACTGATAAAACTTCGAATGGCCCTAACTTCTATACGGTACGTCCTACACCTATCAAAGTTTGCAACATACAAATGCTTGTAACTTTTTACTGGAGCGTCATAAAACCTTGAAATTTTGTAACAATAAAGTACTCGAGCCTCTTGTCAATTTCAGCTATCGCTCAAAGCTATGCTACCCTTGAGTCCCAACTCAAACACTGATAACACTTCAAATGGCCCTAACTTCTATACGGTACGTCCTGCACCTATCAAAGTTTGCAACATACAAATGCTTGTAACTTTTTACTGGGGTGTCATAAAACTTTGAAATTTTGTAACAATAAAGTACTCGAACCTCTTGTCAATTTAAGCTAGCGCTCAAAGCTAGCGCTACCCTTGAGTCTAAAATCAAACACTGATAAAACTTCAAATGGCCCTAACTTCTGTAAAGTACGTCCTACACCTATCAAAGTTTGCAACATACAAATACTTGTAACTTTTTACTGGAGCGGCATAAAACCTTGAAATTTTGTAACAATAAAGTACTCGAGCCTCTTGTCCATTTAAGCTATCGCTCAAAGCTATGCTACCCTTGAGTCCCAAATCAAACACTGATTAAACTTCAAATGGCCCTAACTTCTGTACGGTACGTCCTACACCTATCAAAGTTTGCAACATACAAATGCTTGTAACTTTTTACTGGAGCGTCATAAAACCTTGAAATTTTGTAACAATAAAGTTCTCGAGCCTCTTGTCAGTTTAAGCTATCGCTCAAAGCTAGCGCTACCCTTGATTCCCAAATCAAACACTGATAAAACTTCAAATGACCCTAGCTTCTATACTGTGCGTCCTATACCTATCAAAGTTTGCAACATTCAAATGCTTGCAACTGTTTACTGGAGTGTCATAAAACCTTGAAATTTTGTAACAATAAAGTACTCGAGTCTCTTGTCAATTTAAGCTATCGCTCAGAGCTAGCGCTACCCTTTAGTCCCAAATCAAACACCGATAAAACTTCAAATGGCCCTAACTTATATACGGTACGTCCTACACCTATCAAAGTTTGCAACATACAAATACTTGCAACTTTTTACTGGAGTGTCATAAAACCTTGAAATTTTGTAACAATAAAGTAATCGAGCCTCTTGTAAATTTAAGCTATCGCTCAAAGCTAGCGCTACCCTTGAGTCCCAAATCAAACACTGATAAAACTTCAAATGGCCCTAACTTCTATAAGGTACGTCCTACACCTATCAAAGTTTGCAACATACAAATGCTTGTAACTTTTTACTGGAGCGTCATAAAACCTTGAAATTTTGTAACAATAAAGTACTCCAGCCTCTTGTCCATTTAAGCTATCGCTCAAAGCTATGCTACCCTTGAGTCCCAAATCAAACACTGATAAACCTTCAAATGGCGCTAACTTCTGTAAAGTATGTCCTACACCTATCAAAGTTTGCAACATACAAATACTTGTACCTTTTTACTGGAGCGGCATAAAACCTTGACATTTTGTAACAATAAAGTACTCGAGCCTCTTGTCCATTTAAGCTATTGCTCAAAGCTATGCTACCCTTGAGTCCCAAATCAGACACTGATAAAACTTCAAATGGCCCTAACTTATGTACGGTACGTCCTACACCTATCAAAGTTTGCAACATACAAATGCTTGTAACTTTTTACTGGAGCGTCATAAAACCTTGAAATTTTGTAACAATAAAGTACTCGAGCCTCTTGTCAATTTAAGCTATCGCTCAAAGCTAGCGCTACCCTTGAGTCCCAAATCAAACACTGATAAAACCTGAAATGGCCCTAGTTTCTATACGGTACGTCTTACACCTATCAAAGTTTGCAACATACAAATGCTTGCAACTCTTTACTGGAGTGTCATAAAACCTTGAAATGTTGTAACAATAAAGTACTCGAGCCTCTTGTCAATTTAAGCTATCGCTCAAAGCTAGCGCTACCCTTGAGTCCCAAATCAAACACTGATAAAACATCAAATGGTCCTAACTTCTATAAGGTACGTCCTACAACTATCAAAGTTTTCAACATACAAATGCTTGTAAATTTTTACTGTAGTGTCATAAAACTTTGAAATTTTGTAACAATAAAGTACTCGAGACTCTTGTTGATTTAAGCTATCGCTCAAAGCTAGCGCTACCCTTGAGTCCCAAATCAAACACTGATAAAACTTCAAATGGCTCTAACTTCTACACGGTACGTCCTACACCTATCAAAGTTTGCAACATACAAATGCTTGCAACTTTTTACTGGAGCGTCATAAAACCTTGAAATTTTGTAACAATAAAGTACTCCAGCCTCTTGTCCATTTAAGCTATCGCTCAAAGCTATGCTACCCTTGAGTCCCAAATCAAACACTGATAAACCTTCAAATGGCGCTAACTTCTGTAAAGTATGTCCTACACCTATCAAAGTTTGCAACATACAAATACTTGTACCTTTTTACTGGAGCGGCATAAAACCTTGACATTTTGTAACAATAAAGTACTCGAGCCTCTTGTCCATTTAAGCTATTGCTCAAAGCTATGCTACCCTTGAGTCCCAAATCAAACACTGATAAAACTTCAAATGGCCCTAACTTATGTACGGTACGTCCTACACCTATCAAAGTTTGCAACATACAAATGCTTGTAACTTTTTACTGGAGCGTCATAAAACCTTGAAATTTTGTAACAATAAAGTACTCGAGCCTCTTGTCAATTTAAGCTATCGCTCAAAGCTAGCGCTACCCTTGAGTCCCAAATCAAACACAGATAAAACCTGAAATGGCCCTAGCTTCTATACGGTACGTCTTACACCTATCAAAGTTTGCAACATACAAATGCTTGCAACTCTTTACTGGAGTGTCATAAAACCTTGAAATTTTGTAACAATAAAGTACTCGAGCCTCTTGTCAATTTAAGCTATCGCACAAAGCTAGCGCTACCCTTGAGTCCCAAATCAAACACCGATAAAACTTCAAATGGCCCTAACTTCTACACGGTACGTCCTACACCTATCAAAGTTTGCAACATACAAATGCTTGCAACTTTTTACTGGAGTGTCATAAAACCTTGAAATGTTGTAACAATAAAGTACTCGAGCCTCTTGTCAGTTTAAGCTATCGCTCAAAGCTACCGCTACCCTTGAGTCCCAAATCAAACACTGATAAAACATCAAATGGTCCTAACTTCTATAAGGTACGTCCTACAACTATCAAAGTTTTCAACATACAAATGCTTGTAAATTTTTACTGTAGTGTCATAAAACTTTGAAATTTTGTAACAATAAAGTACTCGAGACTCTTGTCGATTTAAGCTATCGCTCAAAGCTAGCGCTACCCTTGAGTCCCAAATCAAACACTGATAAAACTTCAAATGGCTCTAACTTCTATAAGGTCCTACTCCTATCAAAGTTTGCAACATACAAATACTTGTAACTTTTTACTGGAGCGTCATAAAACCTTGAAATTTTATAACAATAAAGTACTCGAGCCTCTTTTCAATTTAAGCTATCGCTCAAAGCTAGTGCTACCCTTGAGTCCCAAATCAAACACTGATAAAACTTCAAATGGCCCTAACTTATGTACGGTACGTCCTACACCTATCAAAGTTTGCAACATACAAATGCTTGTAACTTTTTACTGGAGCGTCATAAAACCTTGAAATTTTGTAACAATAAAGTACTCGAGCCTCTTGTCAATTTAAGCTATCGCTCAAAGCTAGCGCTAC
The DNA here is from genome assembly GCA_920105625.2 of Clusia tigrina. Classification (NCBI taxonomy): domain Eukaryota; kingdom Metazoa; phylum Arthropoda; class Insecta; order Diptera; family Clusiidae; genus Clusia; species Clusia tigrina. The sequence goes on along the minus strand of CAKKTE020000064.1, from coordinate 432,059 downwards.
CCTTGAGTCCCAAATCAAACACTGATCAAACCTGAAATGGCCCTAGCTTCTATACGGTACGTCTTACACCTATCAAAGTTTGCAACATACAAATGCTTGCAACTCTTTACTGGAGTGTCATAAAACCTTGAAATTTTGTAACAATAAAGTACTCGAGCCTCTTGTCAATTTAAGCTATCGCTCAAAGCTAGCGCTACCCTTGAGTCCCAAATCAAACACCGATAAAACTTCAAATGGCCCTAACTTCTACACGGTACGTCCTACACCTATCAAAGTTTGCAACATACAAATGCTTGCAACTTTTTACTGGAGTGTCATAAAACCTTGAAATGTTGTAACAATAAAGTACTCGAGCCTCTTGTCAATTTAAGCTATCGCTCAAAGCTAGCGCTACCCTTGAGTCCCAAATCAAACACTGATAAAACATCAAATGGTCCTAACTTCTATAAGGTACGTCCTACAACTATCAAAGTATTCAACATACAAATGCTTGTAAATTTTTACTGTAGTGTCATAAAACTTTGAAATTTTGTAACAATAAAGTACTCGAGACTCTTGTTGATTTAAGCTATCGCTCAAAGCTAGCGCTACCCTTGAGTCCCAAATCAAACACTGATAAAACTTCAAATGGCTCTAACTTCTACACGGTACGTCCTACACCTATCAAAGTTTGCAACATACAAATGCTTGCAACTTTTTACTGGAGCGTCATAGAACCTTGAAATTTTGTAACAATAAAGTACTCCAGCCTCTTGTCCATTTAAGCTATCGCTCAAAGCTATGCTACCCTTGAGTCCCAAATCAAACACTGATAAACCTTCAAATGGCGCTAACTTCTGTAAAGTATGTCCTACACCTATCAAAGTTTGCAACATACAAATACTTGTACCTTTTTACTGGAGCGGCATAAAACCTTGACATTTTGTAACAATAAAGTACTCGAGCCTCTTGTCCATTTAAGCTATTGCTCAAAGCTATGCTACCCTTGAGTCCCAAATCAAACACTGATAAAACTTCAAATGGCCCTAACTTATGTACGGTACGTCCTACACCTATCAAAGTTTGCAACATACAAATGCTTGTAACTTTTTACTGGAGCGTCATAAAACCTTGAAATTTTGTAACAATAAAGTACTCGAGCCTCTTGTCAATTTAAGCTATCGCTCAAAGCTAGCGCTACCCTTGAGTCCCAAATCAAACACTGATAAAACCTGAAATGGCCCTAGCTTCTATACGGTACGTCTTACACCTATCAAAGTTTGCAACATACAAATGCTTGCAACTCTTTACTGGAGTGTCATAAAACCTTGAAATTTTGTAACAATAAAGTACTCGAGCCTCTTGTCAATTTAAGCTATCGCTCAAAGCTAGCGCTACCCTTGAGTCCCAAATCAAACACCGATAAAACTTCAAATGGCCCTAACTTCTACACGGTACGTCCTACACCTATCAAAGTTTGCAACATACAAATGCTTGCAACTTTTTACTGGAGTGTCATAAAACCTTGAAATGTTGTAACAATAAAGTACTCGAGCCTCTTGTCAATTTAAGCTATCGCTCAAAGCTAGCGCTACCCTTGAGTCCCAAATCAAACACTGATAAAACATCAAATGGTCCTAACTTCTATAAGGTACGTCCTACAACTATCAAAGTTTTCAACATACAAATGCTTGTAAATTTTTACTGTAGTGTCATAAAACTTTGAAATTTTGTAACAATAAAGTACTCGAGACTCTTGTCGATTTAAGCTATCGCTCAAAGCTAGCGCTACCCTTGAGTCCCAAATCAAACACTGATAAAACTTCAAATGGCTCTAACTTCTATAAGGTCCTACTCCTATCAAAGTTTGCAACATACAAATACTTGTAACTTTTTACTGGAGCGTCATAAAACCTTGAAATTTTATAACAATAAAGTACTCGAGCCTCTTTTCAATTTAAGCTATCGCTCAAAGCTAGTGCTACCCTTGAGTCCCAAATCAAACACTGATAAAACTTCAAATGGCCCTAACTTATGTACGGTACGTCCTACACCTATCAAAGTTTGCAACATACAAATGCTTGTAACTTTTTACTGGAGCGTCATAAAACCTTGAAATTTTGTAACAATAAAGTACTCGAGCCTCTTGTCAATTTAAGCTATCGCTCAAAGCTAGCGCTACCCTTGAGTCCCAAATCAAACACTGATAAAACCTGAAATGGCCCTAGCTTCTATACGGTACGTCTTACACCTATCAAAGTTTGCAACATACAAATGCTTGCAACTCTTTACTGGAGTGTCATAAAACCTTGAAATTTTGTAACAATAAAGTACTCGAGCCTCTTGTCAATTTAAGCTATCGCTCAAAGCTAGCGCTACCCTTGAGTCCCAAATCAAACACCGATAAAACTTCAAATGGCCCTAACTTCTACACGGTACGTCCTACACCTATCAAAGTTTGCAACATACAAATGCTTGCAACTTTTTACTGGAGTGTCATAAAACCTTGAAATGTTGTAACAATAAAGTACTCGAGCCTCTTGTCAATTTAAGCTATCGCTCAAAGCTAGCGCTACCCTTGAGTCCCAAATCAAACACTGATAAAACATCAAATGGTCCTAACTTCTATAAGGTACGTCCTACAACTATCAAAGTTTTCAACATACAAATGCTTGTAAATTTTTACTGTAGTGTCATACAACTTTGAAATTTTGTAACAATAAAGTACTCGAGACTCTTGTCGATTTAAGCTATCGCTCAAAGCTAGCGCTACCCTTGAGTCCCAAATCAAACACTGATAAAACTTCAAATGGCTCTAACTTCTATAAGGTACCTCCTACTCCTATCAAAGTTTGCAACATACAAATACTTGTAACTTTTTAATGTAGCGTCATAAAACCTTGAAATTTTGTAACAATAAAGTACTCGAGCCTCTTGTCCATTTAAGCTATCTCTCAAAGCTATGCTACCCTTGAATCCCAAATCAAACGCTGATAAAACTTCAAATGGCTCTAACTTCTATACGGTACGTCCTACACCTATCAAAGTTTGCAACATACAAAAGCTTGTAACTTTTTACTGGAGCGTCATAAAACCTTGAAATTTTATAACAATAAAGTACTCGAGCCTCTTTTCAATTTAAGCTATCGCTCAAAGCTAGTGCTGCCCTTGAGTCCCAAATCAAACACTGCTAAAACTTCAAATGGCCCTAACTTCTATACGGTACGTCCTACAACTATCAAAGTTTTCAACATACAAATGCTTGTAAATTTTTACTGTAGTGTCATAAAACTTTGAAATTTTGTAACAATAAAGTACTCGAGACTCTTGTCGATTTAAGCTATCGCTCAAAGCTAGCGCTACCCTTGAGTCCCAAATCAAACACTGATAAAACTTCAAATGGCTCTAACTTCTATAAGGTACGTCCTACTCCTATCAAAGTTTGCAACATACAAATACTTGTAACTTTTTAATGTAGCGTCATAAAACCTTGAAATTTTGTAACAATAAAGTACTCGAGCCTCTTGTCTTTTTAAGCTATCGCTCAAAGCTATCCTACCCTTGAATCCCAAATCAAACACTGATAAAACTTCAAATGGCCCTAACTTCTATACGGTACGTCCTACACCTATCAAAGTTTGCAACATACAAATGTTTGTAACTTTTTACTGGAGCGTCATAAAACCTTGAAATTTTATAACAATAAAGTACTCGAGCCTCTTTTCAATTTAAGCTATCGCTCAAAGCTAGCGCTACCCTTGAGTCCCAAATCAAACACTGATAAAACTTCAAATGACCCTAACTTATATCCGGTACGTAGTACACCTATCAAAGTTTGCAAACATACAAATGCTTGCAACTTTTTACTGCAGTGTCATAAAACCTTGAAATTTTGTAACAATAAAGTACTCGAGCCTCTTGTCAATTTAAGCTATCGCTCAAAGCTATGCTACCCTTGAGTCCCAAATCAATCAGTGACAAAACTTCAAATGGCCCTAACTTCTATACAGTGCATCCTATACCTATCAAAGTTTGCAACATACAAATGCTTGTAACTTTTTACTGGAGCGTCATAAAACCTTGACATTTTGTGACAATAAAGTACTCAAGCCTCTTGTATATTTAAGCTATCGCTCAAAGCTATGCTACCCTTGAATCCCAAATCAAACACTGATAAAACTTCAAATGGCCCTAACTTCTATACGGTACGTCCTACACCTATCAAAGTTTGCACCATACAAATGCTTGTAACTTTTTACTGGAGCGTCATAAAACCTTGAAATTTTGTAACAATAAAGTACTCGAGCCTCTTGTCCATTTAAGCTATCGCTCAAAGCTATGCTACCCTTGAGTCCCAAATCAAACACTGATAAAACTTCAAATGGCGCTAACTTCTGTAAAGTACGTCCTACACCTATCAAAGTTTGCAACATACAAATACTTGTAACTTTTTACTGGAGCGGCATAAAACCTTGACATTTTGTAACAATGAAGTACTCGAGCCTCTTGTCCATTTAAGCTATCGCTCAAAGCTATGCTACCCTTGAGTCCCAAATCAAACACTGATAAAACTTCAAATGGCCCTAACTTCTGTACGGTACGTCCTACACCTATCAAAGTTTGCAACATACAAATGCTTGTAACTTTTTACTGGAGCGTCATAAAACCTTGAAATTTTGTAACAATAAAGTACTCGAGCCTCTTGTCAATTTAAGCTATCGCTCAAAGCTAGCGCTACCCTTGAGTCCCAAATCAAACACTGATAAAACCTAAAATGGCCCTAGCTTCTATACGGTACGTCCTACACCTATCAAAGTTTGCAACATACAAATGCTTGCAACTCTTTACTGGAGTGTCATAAAACCTTGAAATTTTGTAACAATAAAGTACTCAAGCCTCTTGTCAATTTAAGCTATCGCTCAAAGCTAGCGCTACCCTTGAGTCCCAAATCAAACACCGATAAAACTTCAAATGGCCCTAACTTCTACACGGTACGTCCTACACCTATCAAAGTTTGCAACTACAAATGCTTGCAACTTTTTACTGGAGTGTCATAAAACCTTGAAATTTTGTAACAATAAAGTACTCGAGCCTCTTGTCAATTTAAGCTATCGCTTAAAGCTAGCGCTACCCTTGAGTCCCAAATCAAACACTGATAAAACTTCAAATGGTCCTAACTTCTATAAGGTACGTCCTACACCTATCAAAGTTTGCAACATACAAATACTTGTAACTTTTTAATGTCGCGTCATAAAACCTTGAAATTTTGTAACAATAAAGTACTCGGGCCTCTTGTCCATTTAAGCTATCGCTCAAAGCTATGCTACCCTTGAATCCCAAATCAAACACTGATAAAACTTCAAATGGCCCTAACTTCTATACGGTACGTCCTACACCTATCAAAGTTTGCAACATACAAATGCTTATAACTTTTTACTAAAGCGTCATAAAACCTTGAAATTTTATAACAATAAAGTACTCGAGCTTCTTTTCAATTTAAGCTATCGCTCAAAGCTAGTGCTGCCCTTGAGTCCCAAATCAAACACTGCTAAAACTTCAAATGGCCCTAACTTCTATACGGTACGTCCTACAACTATCAAAGTTTTCAACATACAAATGCTTGTAAATTTTTACTGGAGTGTCATAAAACTTTGAAATTTTGTAACAATAAAGTACTCGAGACTCTTGTCGATTTAAGCTATTGCTCAAAGCTAGCGCTACCCTTGAGTCCCAAATCAAACACTGATAAAACTTCAAATGGCTCTAACTTCTATAAGGTACGTCCTACTCCTATCAAAGTTTGCAACATACAAATACTTGTAACTTTTTATTGTAGCGTCATAAAACCTTGAAATTTTGTAACAATAAAGTACTCGAGCCTGTTGTCGATTTAAGCTATCGCTCAAAGCTATGCTACCCTTGAATCCCAAATCAAACACTGATAAAACTTCAAATGGCCCTAACTTCTATACGGTACGTCCTACACCTATCAAGGTTTGCAACATACAAATGCTTGTAACTTTTTACTGGAGCGTCATAAAACCTTGAAATTTTATAACAATAAAGTATTCGAGCCTCTTTTCAATTTAAGCTATCGCTCAAAGCTAGTGCTGCCCTTGAGTCCCAAATCAAACACTGCTAAAACTTCAAATGGCCCTAACTTCTATACGGTACGTCCTACACCTATCAATGTTTGCAACATACAACTGCTTGTAACTTTTTACTGAAGCGTCATAAAACTCTGAAATTTTGTAACAATAAAGTACTCGAGCCTCTTGTCAATTTAAGCCATCGCTCAAAGCTAGCGCTACCCTTGAGTCCCAAATCAAACACCGATAAAACTTCAAATGACCCTAACTTATATCCGGTACGTAGTACACCTATCAAAGTTTGCAACATACAAATGCTTGCAACTTTTTACTGGAGTGTCATAAAACTTTGAAATTTTGTAACAATAAAGTACTCGAGCCTCTTGTCAATTTAAGCTATCGCTCAAAGCTATGCTACCCTTGAGTCCCAAATCAATCAGTGATAAAACTTCAAATGGCCCTAACTTCTATACAGTGCATCCTATACCTATCAAAGTTTGCAACATACAAATGCTTGTAACTTTTTACTGGAGCGTCATAAAACCTTGAAATTTTGTAACAATAAAGTCCTCTAGCCTCTTGTCAATTTAAGCTTTCGCTCAAAGCTAGCGCTACCCTTGAGTCCCAAATCAAACACTGATAAAACTTAGAATGGCCCTAGCTTCTATATGGTACGTCCTACACCTATCAAAGTTTGCAACATACAAATGCTTGCAACTGTCTACTGGAGTGTCATAAAACCTTGAAATTTTGTAACAATAAAGTACTCGAGTCTCTTGTCAATTTAAGCTATCGCTCAAAGCTAGCGCTACCCTTGAGTCCCAAATCAAACACTGATAAAACTTCAAATGGCCCTAACTTCTATACGGTACGTCCTACACCTATCAAAGTTTGCAACATACAAATGCTTGCAAGTTTTTACTGGAGCGTCATAAAACCTTGAAATTTTATAACAATAAAGTACTCGAGCCTCTTTTCAATTTAAGCTATCGCTCAAAGCTAGTGCTGCCCTTGAGTCCCAAATCAAACACTGCTAAAACTTCAAATGGTCCTAACTTCTATACGGTACGTCCTACACCTATCAAAGTTTGCAACATACAAATGCTTGTAACTTTTTACTGAAGCGTTATAAAACTCTGAAATTTTGTAACAATAAAGTACTCGAGCCTCTTGTCAATTTAAGCCATCGCTCAAAGCTAGCGCTACCCTTGAGTCCCAAATCAAACACTGATAAAACTTCAAATGACCCTAACTTATATCCGGTACGTAGCACCAAAGTTTGCAACATACAAATGCTTGCAACTTTTTACTGGAGTGTCATAAAACCTTGAAATTTTGTAACAATAAAGTACTCGAGCCTCTTGTCAATTTAAGCTATCGCTCAAAGCTAGCGCTACCCTTGAGTCCCAAATCAAACACTGATAAAACTTCAAATGGCCCTAACTTCTATACGGTACGTCCTACACCTATCAATGTTTGCAACATACAAATGCTTGTAACTTTTTACTGAAGCGTCATAAAACTCTGAAATTTTGTAACAATAAAGTACTCGAGCCTCTTGTCAATTTAAGCCATCGCTCAAAGCTAGCGCTACCCTTGAGTCCCAAATCAAACACTGATAAAACTTCAAATGACCCTAACTTATATCCGGTACGTAGTACACCTATCAAAGTTTGCAACATACAAATGCTTGCAAATTTTTACTGGAGTGTCATAAACCAATGACCCTAACTTATATCCGGTACGTAGTACACCTATCAAAGTTTGCAACATACAAATGCTTGCAAATTTTTACTGGAGTGTCATAAACCTTGAAATTTTGTAACAATAAAGTACTCGAGCCTCTTGTCAATTTAAGCTATCGCTCAAACTATGCTACCCTTGAATCCCAAATCAAACACTGATAAAACTTCAAATGGCCCTAACTTCTATACGGTACGTCCTACACCTATCAAAGTTTGCAACATACAAATGCTTGCAACTCTTTACTGGAGCGTCATAAAACCTTGAAATTTTGTAACAATAAAGTACTCGAGCCTCTTGTCAATTTAAGCTATCGCTCAAAGCTAGCGCTACCCTTGAGTCCCAAATCAATCACCGATAAAACTTCGAATGGCCCTAACTTCTACACGGTACGTCCTACACCTATCAAAGTTTGCAACATACAAATGCTTGCAAATTTTTACTGGAGTGTCATAAACCTTGAAATTTTGTAACAATAAAGTACTCGAGCCTCTTGTCAATTTAAGCTATCGCTCAAACTATGCTACCCTTGAGTCCCAAATCAAACATTGATAAAACTTCAAATGACCCTAACTTATATCCGGTACGTAGTACACCTATCAAAGTTTGCAACATACAAATGCTTGCAAATTTTTACTGGAGTGTCATAAACCTTGAAATTTTGTAACAATAAAGTACTCGAGCCTCTTGTCAATTTAAGCTATCGCTCAAACTATGCTACCCTTGCCTTGAATCCCAAATCAAACACTGATAAAACTTCAAATGGCCCTAACTTCTATACGGTACGTCCTACACCTATCAAAGTTTGCAACATACAAATGCTTGTAACTTTTTACTGAAGCGTCATAAAACTCTGAAATTTTGTAACAATAAAGTACTCGAGCCTCTTGTCAATTTAAGCCATCGCTCAAAGCTAGCGCTACCCTTGAGTCCCAAATCAAACACTGATAAAACTTCAAATGACCCTAACTTATATCCGGTACGTAGCACACCTATCAAAGTTTGCAACATACAAATGCTTGCAACTTTTTACTGGAGCGGCATAAAACTTTGACATTTTGTAACAATAAAATACTCGAGCATCTTGTCCATTTAAGCTATCGCTCAAAGCTATGCTACCCTTGAGTCCCAAATCAAACACTGATAAAACTTCAAATGGCCATAACTTCGGTACGGTACGTCCTACACCTATCAAAGTTTGCAACATACAAATGCTTTTAGCTTTTTACTGGAGCGTCATAAAACCTTGAAATTTTGTAACAATAAAGTACTCGAGCCTCTTGTCAATTTAAGCTATCGCTCATAGCTAGCGCTACCCTTGAGTCCCAAATCAAACACCGATAAAACTTCGAATGGCCCTAACTTCTACACGGTACGTCCTACAACTATCAAAGTTTGCAACATACAAATGCTTGCAACTTTTTACTGGAGTGTCATAAAACCTTGAAATTTTGTAGCAATAAAGTACTCGAGCCTCTTGTCAATTTAAGCTGTCGCTCAAAGCTAGCGCTACCCTTGAGTCCCAAATCAAACATTGATAAAACTTCAAATGGTCCTAACTTCTATAAGGTACGTCCTACACCTATCAAAGTTTGCAACATACAAATACTTGTAACTTTTTAATGTAGCGTCATAAAACCTTGAAATTTTGTAACAATAAAGTACTCGAGCCTCTTGTCCATTTAAGCTATCGCTCAAAGCTATGCTACCCTTGAATCTCAAATCAAACACTGATAAAACTTCAAATGGCCCTAACTTCTATACGGTACGTCCTACACCTATCAAAGTTTGCAACATACAAATGCTTGCAAGTTTTTACTGGAGCGTCATAAAACCTTGAAATTTTATAACAATAAAGTACTCGAGCCTCTTTTCAATTTAAGCTATCGCTCAAAGCTAGTGCTGCCCTTGAGTCCCAAATCAAACACTGCTAAAACTTCAAATGGCCCTAACTTCTATACAGTGCATCCTATACCTATCAAAGTTTGCAACATACAAATGCTTGTAACTTTTTACTGGAGCGTCATAAAACCTTGAAATTTTGTAACAATAAAGTCCTCGAGCCTCTTGTCAATTTCAGCTTTCGCTCAAAGCTAGCGCTACCCTTGAGTCCCAAATCAAACACTGATAAAACTTAAAATGGCCATAGCTTCTATACGGTACGTCCTACACCTATCAAAGTTTGCAACATACAAATGCTTGCAACTGTTTACTGGAGTGTCATAAAACCTTGAAATTTTGTAACAATAAAGTACTCGAGCCTCTTGTCAATTTAAGCTATCGCTCAAAGCTAGCGCTACCTTTGAGTCCCAAATCAAACACTGATATAACTTCAAATGGCCCTAACTTCTATACGGTACGTCCTACACCTATCAAAGTTTGCAACATACAAATGCTTGTAACTTTTTACTGAAGCGTCATAAAACTCTGAAATTTTGTAACAATAAAGTACTCGAGCCTCTTGTCAATTTAAGCGATCGCTCAAAGCTAGCGCTACCCTTGAGTCCCAAATCAAACACTGATAAAACTTCAAATGACCCTAACTTATATCCGGTACGTAGTACACCTATCAAAGTTTGCAACATACAAATGCTTGTAACTTTTTACTGAAGCGTCATAAAACTCTGAAATTTTGTAACAATAAAGTACTCGAGCCTCTTGTCAATTTAAGCTATCGCTCAAAGCTAGCGCTACCCTTGAGTCCCAAATCAAACACTGATAAAACTTCAAATGACCCTAACTTATATCCGGTACGTAGTACACCTATCAAAGTTTGCAACATACAAATGCTTGCAACTTTTTACTGGAGTGTCATAAAACCTTGAAATTTTGTAACAATAAAGTACTCGAGCCTCTTGTCAATTTAAGCTATCGCTCAAAGCTATGCTACCCTTGAGTCCCAAATCAATCAGTGATAAAGCTTCAAATGGCCCTAACTTCTATACAGTGCATCCTATACCTATCAAAGTTTGCAACATACAAATGCTTGTAACTTTTTACTGGAGCGTCATAAAACCTTGAAATTTTGTAACAATAAAGTACTCGAGCCTCTTGTCAATTTAAGCTTTCGCTCAAAGCTAGCGCTACCCTTGAGTCCCAAATCAAACACTGATAAAACTTAAAATGGCCCTAGCTTCTATACGGTACGTCCTACACCTATCAAAGTTTGCAACATACAAATGCTTGCAACTGTTTACTGGAGTGTCATAAAACCTTGAAATTTTGTAACAATAAGGTACTCGAGCCGCTTGTCAATTTAAGCTATCGCTCAAAGCTAGCGCTACCCTTGAGTCCCTAATCAAACACTGATAAAACTTCAAATGGCCCTAACTTATATACGGTACGTCCTACACCTATCAAAGTTTGCAACATACAAATGCTTGCAAGTTTTTACTGGAGCGTCATAAAACCTTGAAATTTTATAACAATAAAGTACTCGAGCCTCTTTTCAATTTAAGCTATCGCTCAAAGCTAGTGCTGCCCTTGAGTCCCAAATCAAACACTGCTAAAACTTCAAATGGCCCTAATCTCTATACGGTACGCCCTACACCTATCAAAGTTTGCAACATACAAATGCTTGTAACTTTTTACTGAAGCGTCATAAAACCTTGAAATTGTGTAACAATAAAGTACTCGAGCCTCTTGTCTATTTAAGCTATCGCTCAAAGCTATGCTACCCTTGAATCCCAAATCAAACACTGATAAAACTTCAAATGGCCCTAACTTCTATACGGTACGTCCTACACCTATCAAAGTTTGCAACATACAAATGCTTGTAACTTTTTACTGGAGCGTCATAAAACCTTGAAATTTTGTAACAATAAAGTCCTCGAGCCTCTTGTCCATTTAAGCTATCGCTCAAAGCTAGCGCTACCCTTGAGTCCCAAATCAAACACTGATAAACCTTCAAATGGCGCTAACTTCTGTAAAGTATGTCCTACACCTATCAAAGTTTGCAACATACAAATACTTGTACCTTTTTACTGGAGCGGCATAAAACCTTGACATTTTGTAACAATAAAGTACTCGAGCCTCTTGTCCATTTAAGCTATTGCTCAAAGCTATGCTACCCTTGAGTCCCAAATCAAACACTGATAAAACTTCAAATGGCCCCAACTTATGTACGGTACGTCCTACACCTATCAAAGTTTGCAACATACAAATGCTTGTAACTTTTTACTGGAGCGTCATAAAACCTTGAAATTTTGTAACAATAAAGTACTCGAGCCTCTTGTCAATTTAAGCTATCGCTCAAAGCTAGCGCTACCCTTGAGTCCCAAATCAAACACTGATAAAACCTGAAATGGCCCTAGCTTCTATACGGTACGTCTTACACCTATCAAAGTTTGCAACATACAAATGCTTGCAACTCTTTACTGGAGTGTCATAAAACCTTGAAATTTTGTAACAATAAAGTACTCGAGCCTCTTGTCAATTTAAGCTATCGCTCAAAGCTAGCGCTACCCTTGAGTCCCAAATCAAACACCGATAAAACTTCAAATGGCCCTAACTTCTACACGGTACGTCCTACACCTATCAAAGTTTGCAACATACAAATGCTTGCAACTTTTTACTGGAGTGTCATAAAACCTTGAAATGTTGTAACAATAAAGTACTCGAGCCTCTTGTCAATTTAAGCTATCGCTCAAAGCTAGCGCTACCCTTGAGTCCCAAATCAAACACTGATAAAACATCAAATGGTCCTAACTTCTATAAGGTACGTCCTACAACTATCAAAGTTTTCAACATACAAATGCTTGTAAATTTTTACTGGAGTGTCATAAAACCTTGAAATGTTGTAACAATAAAGTACTCGAGCCTCTTGTCAATTTAAGCTATCGCTCAAAGCTATGCTACCCTTGAGTCCCAAATCAATCAGTGATAAAGCTTCAAATGGCCCTAACTTCTATACAGTGCATCCTATACCTATCAAAGTTTGCAACATACAAATGCTTGCAACTCTTTACTGGAGTGTCATAAAACCTTGAAATTTTGTAACAATAAAGTACTCGAGCCTCTTGTCAATTTAAGCTATCGCTCAAAGCTAGCGCTACCCTTGAGTCCCAAAACAAACACCGATAAAACTTCAAATGGCCCTAACTTCTACACGGTACGTCCTACACCTATCAAAGTTTGCAACATACAAATGCTTGCAAGTTTTTACTGGAGCGTCATAAAACCTTGAAATTTTATAACAATAAAGTACTCGAGCCTCTTTTCAATTTAAGCTATCGCTCAAAGCCAGTGCTGCCCTTGAGTCCCAAATCAAACACTGCTAAAACTTCAAATGGCCCTAACTTCTATACAGTGCATTCTATACCTATCAAAGTTTGCAACATACAAATGCTTGTAACTTTTTCCTGGAGCGTCATAAAACCTTGAAATTTTGTAACAATAAAGTCCTCGAGCCTCTTGTCAATTTCAGCTTTCGCTCAAAGCTAGCGCTACCCTTGAGTCCCAAATCAAACACTGATAAAACTTAAAATGGCCATAGCTTCTATACGGTACGTCCTACACCTATCAAAGTTTGCAACATACAAATGCTTGCAACTGTTTACTGGAGTGTCATAAAACCTTGAAATTTTGTAACAATAAAGTACTCGAGCCTCTTGTCAATTTAAGCTATCGCTCAAAGCTAGCGCTACCTTTGAGTCCCAAATCAAACACTGATATAACTTCAAATGGCCCTAACTTCTATACACCTATCAAAGTTTGCAACATACAAATGCTTGTAACTTTTTACTGAAGCGTCATAAAACTCTGAAATTTTGTAACAATAAAGTACTCGAGCCTCTTGTCAATTTAAGCCATCGCTCAAAGCTAGCGCTACCCTTGAGTCCCAAATCAAACACTGATAAAACTTCAAATGACCCTAACTTATATCCGGTACGTAGTACACCTATCAAAGTTTGCAACATACAAATGCTTGTAACTTTTTACTGAAGCGTCATAAAACTCTGAAATTTTGTAACAATAAAGTACTCGAGCCTCTTGTCAATTTAAGCTATCGCTCAAAGCTAGCGCTACCCTTGAGTCCCAAATCAAACACTGATAAAACTTCAAATGACCCTAACTTATATCCGGTACGTAGTACACCTATCAAAGTTTGCAACATACAAATGCTTGCAACTTTTTACTGGAGTGTCATAAAACCTTGAAATTTTGTAACAATAAAGTACTCGAGCCTCTTGTCAATTTAAGCTATCGCTCAAAGCTATGCTACCCTTGAGTCCCAAATCAATCAGTGATAAAGCTTCAAATGGCCCTAACTTCTATACAGTGCATCCTATACCTATCAAAGTTTGCAACATACAAATGCTTGTAACTTTTTACTGGAGCGTCATAAAACCTTGAAATTTTGTAACAATAAAGTACTCGAGCCTCTTGTCAATTTAAGCTTTCGCTCAAAGCTAGCGCTACCCTTGAGTCCCAAATCAAACACTGATAAAACTTAAAATGGCCCTAGCTTCTATACGGTACGTCCTACACCTATCAAAGTTTGCAACATACAAATGCTTGCAACTGTTTACTGGAGTGTCATAAAACCTTGAAATTTTGTAACAATAAGGTACTCGAGCCGCTTCTCAATTTAAGCTATCGCTCAAAGCTAGCGCTACCCTTGAGTCCCAAATCAAACACTGATAAAACTTCAAATGGCCCTAACTTATATACGGTACGTCCTACACCTATCAAAGTTTGCAACATACAAATGCTTGCAAGTTTTTACTGGAGCGTCATAAAACCTTGAAATTTTATAACAATAAAGTACTCGAGCCTCTTTTCAATTTAAGCTATCGCTCAAAGCTAGTGCTGCCCTTGAGACCCAAATCAAAAACTGCTAAAACTTCAAATGGCCCTAATCTCTATACGGTACGCCCTACACCTATCAAAGTTTGCAACATACAAATGCTTGTAACTTTTTACTGAAGCGTCATAAAACCTTGAAATTGTGTAACAATAAAGTACTCGAGCCTCTTGTCTATTTAAGCTATCGCTCAAAGCTATGCTACCCTTGAATCCCAAATCAAACACTGATAAAACTTCAAATGGCCCTAACTTCTATACGGTACGTCCTACACCTATCAAAGTTTGCAACATACAAATGCTTGTAACTTTTTACTGGAGCGTCATAAAACCTTGAAATTTTGTAACAATAAAGTCCTCGAGCCTCTTGTCCATTTAAGCTATCGCTCAAAGCTAGCGCTACCCTTGAGTCCCAAATCAAACACTGATAAACCTTCAAATGGCGCTAACTTCTGTAAAGTATGTCCTACACCTATCAAAGTTTGCAACATACAAATACTTGTACCTTTTTACTGGAGCGGCATAAAACCTTGACATTTTGTAACAATAAAGTACTCGAGCCTCTTGTCCATTTAAGCTATTGCTCAAAGCTATGCTACCCTTGAGTCCCAAATCAAACACTGATAAAACTTCAAATGGCCCCAACTTATGTACGGTACGTCCTACACCTATCAAAGTTTGCAACATACAAATGCTTGTAACTTTTTACTGGAGCGTCATAAAACCTTGAAATTTTGTAACAATAAAGTACTCGAGCCTCTTGTCAATTTAAGCTATCGCTCAAAGCTAGCGCTACCCTTGAGTCCCAAATCAAACACTGATAAAACCTGAAATGGCCCTAGCTTCTATACGGTACGTCTTACACCTATCAAAGTTTGCAACATACAAATGCTTGCAACTCTTTACTGGAGTGTCATAAAACCTTGAAATTTTGTAACAATAAAGTACTCGAGCCTCTTGTCAATTTAAGCTATCGCTCAAAGCTAGCGCTACCCTTGAGTCCCAAATCAAACACCGATAAAACTTCAAATGGCCCTAACTTCTACATGGTACGTCCTACACCTATCAAAGTTTGCAACATACAAATGCTTGTAACTTTTTACTGAAGCGTCATAAAACCTTGAAATTGTGTAACAATAAAGTACTCGAGCCTCTTGTCTATTTAAGCTATCGCTCAAAGCTATGCTACCCTTGAATCCCAAATCAAACACTGATAAAACTTCAAATGGCCCTAACTTCTATACGGTACGTCCTACACCTATCAAAGTTTGCAACATACAAATGCTTGCAACTGTTTACTGGAGTGTCATAAAACCTTGAAATTTTGTAACAATAAGGTACTCGAGCCGCTTCTCAATTTAAGCTATCGCTCAAAGCTAGCGCTACCCTTGAGTCCCAAATCAAACACTGATAAAACTTCAAATGACCCTAACTTCTATACACCTATCAAAGTTTGCAACATACAAATGCTTGTAACTTTTTACTGAAGCGTCATAAAACTCTGAAATTTTGTAACAATAAAGTACTCGAGCCTCTTGTCAATTTAAGCCATCGCTCAAAGCTAGCGCTACCCTTGAGTCCCAAATCAAACACTGATAAAACTTCAAATGACCCTAACTTATATCCGGTACGTAGTACACCTATCAAAGTTTGCAACATACAAATGCTTGTAACTTTTTACTGAAGCGTCATAAAACTCTGAAATTTTGTAACAATAAAGTACTCGAGCCTCTTGTCAATTTAAGCTATCGCTCAAAGCTAGCGCTACCCTTGAGTCCCAAATCAAACACTGATAAAACTTCAAATGACCCTAACTTATATCCGGTACGTAGTACACCTATCAAAGTTTGCAACATACAAATGCTTGCAACTTTTTACTGGAGTGTCATAAAACCTTGAAATTTTGTAACAATAAAGTACTCGAGCCTCTTGTCAATTTAAGCTATCGCTCAAAGCTATGCTACCCTTGAGTCCCAAATCAATCAGTGATAAAGCTTCAAATGGCCCTAACTTCTATACAGTGCATCCTATACCTATCAAAGTTTGCAACATACAAATGCTTGTAACTTTTTACTGGAGCGTCATAAAACCTTGAAATTTTGTAACAATAAAGTACTCGAGCCTCTTGTCAATTTAAGCTTTCGCTCAAAGCTAGCGCTACCCTTGAGTCCCAAATCAAACACTGATAAAACTTAAAATGGCCCTAGCTTCTATACGGTACGTCCTACACCTATCAAAGTTTGCAACATACAAATGCTTGCAACTGTTTACTGGAGTGTCATAAAACCTTGAAATTTTGTAACAATAAGGTACTCGAGCCGCTTCTCAATTTAAGCTATCGCTCAAAGCTAGCGCTACCCTTGAGTCCCAAATCAAACACTGATAAAACTTCAAATGGCCCTAACTTATATACGGTACGTCCTACACCTATCAAAGTTTGCAACATACAAATGCTTGCAAGTTTTTACTGGAGCGTCATAAAACCTTGAAATTTTATAACAATAAAGTACTCGAGCCTCTTTTCAATTTAAGCTATCGCTCAAAGCTAGTGCTGCCCTTGAGACCCAAATCAAAAACTGCTAAAACTTCAAATGGCCCTAATCTCTATACGGTACGCCCTACACCTATCAAAGTTTGCAACATACAAATGCTTGTAACTTTTTACTGAAGCGTCATAAAACCTTGAAATTGTGTAACAATAAAGTACTCGAGCCTCTTGTCTATTTAAGCTATCGCTCAAAGCTATGCTACCCTTGAATCCCAAATCAAACACTGATAAAACTTCAAATGGCCCTAACTTCTATACGGTACGTCCTACACCTATCAAAGTTTGCAACATACAAATGCTTGTAACTTTTTACTGGAGCGTCATAAAACCTTGAAATTTTGTAACAATAAAGTCCTCGAGCCTCTTGTCCATTTAAGCTATCGCTCAAAGCTAGCGCTACCCTTGAGTCCCAAATCAAACACTGATAAACCTTCAAATGGCGCTAACTTCTGTAAAGTATGTCCTACACCTATCAAAGTTTGCAACATACAAATACTTGTACCTTTTTACTGGAGCGGCATAAAACCTTGACATTTTGTAACAATAAAGTACTCGAGCCTCTTGTCCATTTAAGCTATTGCTCAAAGCTATGCTACCCTTGAGTCCCAAATCAAACACTGATAAAACTTCAAATGGCCCCAACTTATGTACGGTACGTCCTACACCTATCAAAGTTTGCAACATACAAATGCTTGTAACTTTTTACTGGAGCGTCATAAAACCTTGAAATTTTGTAACAATAAAGTACTCGAGCCTCTTGTCAATTTAAGCTATCGCTCAAAGCTAGCGCTACCCTTGAGTCCCAAATCAAACACTGATAAAACCTGAAATGGCCCTAGCTTCTATACGGTACGTCTTACACCTATCAAAGTTTGCAACATACAAATGCTTGCAACTCTTTACTGGAGTGTCATAAAACCTTGAAATTTTGTAACAATAAAGTACTCGAGCCTCTTGTCAATTTAAGCTATCGCTCAAAGCTAGCGCTACCCTTGAGTCCCAAATCAAACACCGATAAAACTTCAAATGGCCCTAACTTCTACACGGTACGTCCTACACCTATCAAAGTTTGCAACATACAAATGCTTGCAACTTTTTACTGGAGTGTCATAAAACCTTGAAATGTTGTAACAATAAAGTACTCGAGCCTCTTGTCAATTTAAGCTATCGCTCAAAGCTAGCGCTACCCTTGAGTCCCAAATCAAACACTGATAAAACATCAAATGGTCCTAACTTCTATAAGGTACGTCCTACAACTATCAAAGTTTTCAACATACAAATGCTTGTAAATTTTTACTGTAGTGTCATAAAACTTTGAAATTTTGTAACAATAAAGTACTCGAGACTCTTGTCGATTTAAGCTATCGCTCAAAGCTAGCGCTACCCTTGAGTCCCAAATCAAACACTGATAAAACTTCAAATGGCTCTAACTTCTATAAGGTCCTACTCCTATCAAAGTTTGCAACATACAAATACTTGTAACTTTTTACTGGAGCGTCATAAAACCTTGAAATTTTATAACAATAAAGTACTCGAGCCTCTTTTCAATTTAAGCTATCGCTCAAAGCTAGTGCTACCCTTGAGTCCCAAATCAAACACTGATAAAACTTCAAATGGCCCTAACTTATGTACGGTACGTCCTACACCTATCAAAGTTTGCAACATACAAATGCTTGTAACTTTTTACTGGAGCGTCATAAAACCTTGAAATTTTGTAACAATAAAGTACTCGAGCCTCTTGTCAATTTAAGCTATCGCTCAAAGCTAGCGCTACCCTTGAGTCCCAAATCAAACACTGATAAAACCTGAAATGGCCCTAGCTTCTATACGGTACGTCTTACACCTATCAAAGTTTGCAACATACAAATGCTTGCAACTCTTTACTGGAGTGTCATAAAACCTTGAAATTTTGTAACAATAAAGTACTCGAGCCTCTTGTCAATTTAAGCTATCGCTCAAAGCTAGCGCTACCCTTGAGTCCCAAATCAAACACCGATAAAACTTCAAATGGCCCTAACTTCTACACGGTACGTCCTACACCTATCAAAGTTTGCAACATACAAATGCTTGCAACTTTTTACTGGAGTGTCATAAAACCTTGAAATGTTGTAACAATAAAGTACTCGAGCCTCTTGTCAATTTAAGCTATCGCTCAAAGCTAGCGCTACCCTTGAGTCCCAAATCAAACACTGATAAAACATCAAATGGTCCTAACTTCTATAAGGTACGTCCTACAACTATCAAAGTTTTCAACATACAAATGCTTGTAAATTTTTACTGTAGTGTCATAAAACTTTGAAATTTTGTAACAATAAAGTACTGGAGACTCTTGTCGATTTAAGCTATCGCTCAAAGCTAGCGCTACCCTTGAGTCCCAAATCAAACACTGATAAAACTTCAAATGGCTCTAACTTCTATAAGGTACGTCCTACTCCTATCAAAGTTTGCAACATACAAATACTTGTAACTTTTTAATGTAGCGTCATAAAACCTTGAAATTTTGTAACAATAAAGTACTCGAGCCTCTTGTCCATTTAAGCTATCTCTCAAAGCTATGCTACTCTTGAATCCCAAATCAAACGCTGATAAAACTTCAAATGGCTCTAACTTCTATACGGTACGTCCTACACCTATCAAAGTTTGCAACATACAAAAGCTTGTAACTTTTTACTGGAGCGTCATAAAACCTTGAAATTTTATAACAATAAAATACTCGAGCCTCTTTTCAATTTAAGCTATCGCTCAAAGCTAGTGCTGCCCTTGAGTCCCAAATCAAACACTGCTAAAACTTCAAATGGCCCTAACTTCTATACGGTACGTCCTACAACTATCAAAGTTTTCAACATACAAATGCTTGTAAATTTTTACTGTAGTGTCATAAAACTTTGAAATTTTGTAACAATAAAGTACTCGAGACTCTTGTCGATTTAAGCTATCGCTCAAAGCTAGCGCTACCCTTGAGTCCCAAATCAAACACTGATAAAACTTCAAATGGCTCTAACTTCTATAAGGTACGTCCTACTCCTATCAAAGTTTGCAACATACAAATACTTGTAACTTTTTAATGTAGCGTCATAAAACCTTGAAATTTTGTAACAATAAAGTACTCGAGCCTCTTGTCTTTTTAAGCTATCGCTCAAAGCTATCCTACCCTTGAATCCCAAATCAAACACTGATAAAACTTCAAATGGCCCTAACTTTTATACGGTACGTCGTACACCTATCAATGTTTGCAACATACAAATGTTTGTAACTTTTTACTGGAGCGTCATAAAACCTTGAAATTTTATAACAATAAAGTACTCGAGCCTCTTTTCAATTTAAGCTATCGCTCAAAGCTAGCGCTACCCTTGAGTCCCAAATCAAACACTGATAAAACTTCAAATGACCCTAACTTATATCCGGTACGTAGTACACCTATCAAAGTTTGCAACATACAAATGCTTGCAACTTTTTACTGCAGTGTCATAAAACCTTGAAATTTTGTAACAATAAAGTACTCGAGCCTCTTGTCAATTTAAGCTATCGTTCAAAGCTATGCTACCCTTGAGTCCCAAATCAATCAGTGACAAAACTTCAAATGGCCCTAACTTCTCTACAGTGCATCCTATACCTATCAAAGTTTGCAACATACAAATGCTTGTAACTTTTTACTGGAGCGTCATAAAACCTTGACATTTTGTGACAATAAAGTACTCAAGCCTCTTGTATATTTAAGCTATCGCTCAAAGCTATGCTACCCTTGAATCCCAAATCAAACACTGATAAAACTTCAAATGGCCCTAACTTCTATACGGTACGTCCTACACCTATCAAAGTTTGCAACATACAAATGCTTGTAACTTTTTACTGGAGCGTCATAAAACCTTGAAATTTTGTAACAATAAAGTACTCGAGCCTCTTGTCCATTTAAGCTATCGCTCAAAGCTATGCTACCCTTGAGTCCCAAATCAAACACTGATAAAACTTCAAATGGCGCTAACTTCTGTAAAGTACGTCCTACACCTATCAAAGTTTGCAACATACAAATACTTGTAACTTTTTACTGGAGCGGCATAAAACCTTGACATTTTGTAACAATGAAGTACTCGAGCCTCTTGTCCATTTAAGCTATCGCTCAAAGCTATGCTACCCTTGAGTCCCAAATCAAACACTGATAAAACTTCAAATGGCCCTAACTTCTGTACGGTACGTCCTACACCTATCAAAGTTTGCAACATACAAATGCTTGTAACTTTTTACTGGAGCGTCATAAAACCTTGAAATTTTGTAACAATAAAGTACTCGAGCCTCTTGTCAATTTAAGCTATCGCTCAAAGCTAGCGCTACCCTTGAGTCCCAAATCAAACACTGATAAAACCTAAAATGGCCCTAGCTTCTATACGGTACGTCCTACACCTATCAAAGTTTGCAACATACAAATGCTTGCAACTCTTTACTGGAGTGTCATAAAACCTTGAAATTTTGTAACAATAAAGTACTCAAGCCTCTTGTCAATTTAAGCTATCGCTCAAAGCTAGCGCTACCCTTGAGTCCCAAATCAAACACCGATAAAACTTCAAATGGCCCTAACTTCTACACGGTACGTCCTACACCTATCAAAGTTTGCAACTACAAATGCTTGCAACTTTTTACTGGAGTGTCATAAAACCTTGAAATTTTGTAACAATAAAGTACTCGAGCCTCTTGTCAATTTAAGCTATCGCTTAAAGCTAGCGCTACCCTTGAGTCCCAAATCAAACACTGATAAAACTTCAAATGGTCCTAACTTCTATAAGGTACGTCCTACACCTATCAAAGTTTGCAACATACAAATACTTGTAACTTTTTAATGTAGCGTCATAAAACCTTGAAATTTTGTAACAATAAAGTACTCGGGCCTCTTGTCCATTTAAGCTATCGCTCAAAGCTATGCTACCCTTGAATCCCAAATCAAACACTGATAAAACTTCAAATGGCCCTAACTTCTATACGGTACGTCCTACACCTATCAAAGTTTGCAACATACAAATGCTTATAACTTTTTACTAAAGCGTCATAAAACCTTGAAATTTTATAACAATAAAGTACTCGAGCTTCTTTTCAATTTAAGCTATCGCTCAAAGCTAGTGCTGCCCTTGAGTCCCAAATCAAACACTGCTAAAACTTCAAATGGCCCTAACTTCTATACGGTACGTCCTACAACTATCAAAGTTTTCAACATACAAATGCTTGTAAATTTTTACTGGAGTGTCATAAAACTTTGAAATTTTGTAACAATAAAGTACTCGAGACTCTTGTCGATTTAAGCTATCGCTCAAAGCTAGCGCTACCCTTGAGTCCCAAATCAAACACTGATAAAACTTCAAATGGCTCTAACTTCTATAAGGTACGTCCTACTCCTATCAAAGTTTGCAACATACAAATACTTGTAACTTTTTAATGTAGCGTCATAAAACCTTGAAATTTTGTAACAATAAAGTACTCGAGCCTGTTGTCGATTTAAGCTATCGCTCAAAGCTATGCTACCCTTGAATCCCAAATCAAACACTGATAAAACTTCAAATGGCCCTAACTTCTATACGGTACGTCCTACACCTATCAAGGTTTGCAACATACAAATGCTTGTAACTTTTTACTGGAGCGTCATAAAACCTTGAAATTTTATAACAATAAAGTATTCGAGCCTCTTTTCAATTTAAGCTATCGCTCAAAGCTAGTGCTGCCCTTGAGTCCCAAATCAAACACTGCTTAAACTTCAAATGGCCCTAACTTCTATACGGTACGTCCTACACCTATCAATGTTTGCAACATACAACTGCTTGTAACTTTTTACTGAAGCGTCATAAAACTCTGAAATTTTGTAACAATAAAGTACTCGAGCCTCTTGTCAATTTAAGCTATCGCTCAAAGCTATGCTACCCTTGAGTCCCAAATCAATCAGTGATAAAACTTCAAATGGCCCTAACTTCTATACAGTGCATACTATACCTATCAAAGTTTGCAACATACAAATGCTTGTAACTTTTTACTGGAGCGTCATAAAACCTTGAAATTTTGTAACAATAAAGTCCTCTAGCCTCTTGTCAATTTAAGCTTTCGCTCAAAGCTAGCGCTACCCTTGAGTCCCAAATCAAACACTGATAAAACTTAGAATGGCCCTAGCTTCTATATGGTACGTCCTACACCTATCAAAGTTTGCAACATACAAATGCTTGCAACTGTCTACTGGAGTGTCATAAAACCTTGAAATTTTGTAACAATAAAGTACTCGAGTCTCTTGTCAATTTAAGCTATCGCTCAAAGCTAGCGCTACCCTTGAGTCCCAAATCAAACACTGATAAAACTTCAAATGGCCCTAACTTCTATACGGTACGTCCTACACCTATCAAAGTTTGCAACATACAAATGCTTGCAAGTTTTTACTGGAGCGTCATAAAACCTTGAAATTTTATAACAATAAAGTACTCGAGCCTCTTTTCAATTTAAGCTATCGCTCAAAGCTAGTGCTGCCCTTGAGTCCCAAATCAAACACTGCTAAAACTTCAAATGGCCCTAACTTCTATACGGTACGTCCTACACCTATCAAAGTTTGCAACATACAAATGCTTGTAACTTTTTACTGAAGCGTCATAAAACTGTAAAATTTTGTAACAATAAAGTACTCGAGCCTCTTGTCAATTTAAGCCATCGCTCAAAGCTAGCGCTACCCTTGAGTCCCAAATCAAACACTGATAAAACTTCAACTGACCCTAACTTATATCCGGTACGTAGCACCAAAGTTTGCAACATACAAATGCTTGCAACTTTTTACTGGAGTGTCATAAAACCTTGAAATTTTGTAACAATAAAGTACTCGAGCCTCTTGTCAATTTAAGCTATCGCTCAAAGCTAGCGCTACCCTTGAGTCCCAAATCAAACACTGATAAAACTTCAAATGGCCCTAACTTCTATACGGTACGTCCTACACCTATCAATGTTTGCAACATACAAATGCTTGTAACTTTTTACTGAAGCGTCATAAAACTCTGAAATTTTGTAACAATAAAGTACTCGAGCCTCTTGTCAATTTAAGCCATCGCTCAAAGCTAGCGCTACCCTTGAGTCCCAAATCAAACACTGATAAAACTTCAAATGACCCTAACTTATATCTGGTACGTAGTACACCTATCAAAGTTTGCAACATACAAATGCTTGCAAATTTTTACTGGAATGTCATAAACCAATGACCCTAACTTATATCCGGTACGTAGTACACCTATCAAAGTTTGCAACATACAAATGCTTGCAAATTTTTACTGGAGTGTCATAAACCTTGAAATTTTGTAACAATAAAGTACTCGAGCCTCTTGTCAATTTAAGCTATCGCTCAAACTATGCTACCCTTGAATCCCAAATCAAACACTGATAAAACTTCAAATGGCCCTAACTTCTATACGGTACGTCCTACACCTATCAAAGTTTGCAACATACAAATGCTTGTAACTTTTTACTGGAGCGTCATAAAACCTTGAAATTTTGTAACAATAAAGTACTCGAGCCTCTTGTCAATTTAAGCTATCGCTCAAAGCTAGCGCTACCCTTGAGTCCCAAATCAATCACCGATAAAACTTCGAATGGCCCTAACTTCTACACGGTACGTCCTACACCTATCAAAGTTTGCAACATACAAATGCTTGCAAATTTTTACTGGAGTGTCATAAACCTTGAAATTTTGTAACAATAAAGTACTCGAGCCTCTTGTCAATTTAAGCTATCGCTCAAACTATGCTACCCTTGAGTCCCAAATCAAACACTGATAAAACTTCAAATGACCCTAACTTATATCCGGTACGTAGTACACCTATCAAAGTTTGCAACATACAAATGCTTGCAAATTTTTACTGGAGTGTCATAAACCTTGAAATTTTGTAACAATAAAGTACTCGAGCCTCTTGTCAATTTAAGCTATCGCTCAAACTATGCTACCCTTGCCTTGAATCCCAAATCAAACACTGATAAAACTTCAAATGGCCCTAACTTCTACACGGTACGTCCTACACCTATCAAAGTTTGCAACATACAAATGCTTGTAACTTTTTACTGAAGCGTCATAAAACTCTGAAATTTTGTAACAATAAAGTACTCGAGCCTCTTGTCAATTTAAGCCATCGCTCAAAGCTAGCGCTACCCTTGAGTCCCAAATCAAACACTGATAAAACTTCAAATGACCCTAACTTATATCCGGTACGTAGCACACCTATCAAAGTTTGGAACATACAAATGCTTGCAACTTTTTACTGGAGCGGCATAAAACTTTGACATTTTGTAACAATAAAATACACGAGCATCTTGTCCATTTAAGCTATCGCTCAAAGCTGTGCTACCCTTGAGTCCCAAATCAAACACTGATAAAACTTCAAATGGCCCTAACTTCTATACAGTGCATCCTATACCTATCAAAGTTTGCAACATACAAATGCTTGTAACTTTTTACTGGAGCGTCATAAAACCTTGAAATTTTGTAACAATAAAGTCCTCGAGCCTCTTGTCAATTTCAGCTTTCGCTCAAAGCTAGCGCTACCCTTGAGTCCCAAATCAAACACTGATAAAACTTAAAATGGCCATAGCTTCTATACGGTACGTCCTACACCTATCAAAGTTTGCAACATACAAATGCTTGCAACTGTTTACTGGAGTGTCATAAAACCTTGAAATTTTGTAACAATAAAGTACTCGAGCCTCTTGTCAATTTAAGCTATCGCTCAAAGCTAGCGCTACCCTTGAGTCCCAAATCAAACACTGATATAACTTCAAATGGCCCTAACTTCTATACGGTACGTCCTACACCTATCAAAGTTTGCAACATACAAATGCTTGTAACTTTTTACTGAAGCGTCATAAAACTCTGAAATTTTGTAACAATAAAGTACTCGAGCCTCTTGTCAATTTAAGCCATCGCTCAAAGCTAGCGCTACCCTTGAGTCCCAAATCAAACACTGATAAAACTTCAAATGACCCTAACTTATATCCGGTACGTAGTACACCTATCAAAGTTTGCAACATACAAATGCGTGTAACTTTTTACTGAAGCGTCATAAAACCTTGAAATTTTGTAACAATAAAGTCCTCGAGCCTCTTGTCAATTTAAGCTTTCGCTCAAAGCTAGCGCTACCCTTGAGTCCCAAATCAATCAGTGATAAAGCTTCAAATGGCCCTAACTTCTATACAGTGCATCCTATACCTATCAAAGTTTGCAACATACAAATGCTTGTAACTTTTTACTGGAGCGTCATAAAACCTTGAAATTTTGTAACAATAAAGTCCTCGAGCCTCTTGTCAATTTAAGCTTTCGCTCAAAGCTAGCGCTACCCTTGAGTCCCAAATCAAACACTGATAAAACTTAAAATGGCCCTAGCTTCTATACGGTACGTCCTACACCTATCAAAATTTGCAACATACAAATGCTTGCAACTGTTTACTGGAGTGTCATAAAACCTTGAAATTTTGTAACAATAAAGTACTCGAGCCTCTTGTCAATTTACGCTATCGCTCAAAGCTAGCGCTACCCTAGAGTCCCAAATCAAACACTGATATAACTTCAAATGGCCCTAACTTCTATACGGTACGTCCGACACCTATCAAAGTTTGCAACATACAAATGCTTGTAACTTTTTACTGAAGCGTCATAAAACTCTGAAATTTTGTAACAATAAAGTACTCGAGCCTCTTGTCAATTTAAGCCATCGCTCAAAGCTAGCGCTACCCTTGAGTCCCAAATCAAACACTGATAAAACTTCAAATGACCCTAACTTATATCCGGTACGTAGTACACCTATCAAAGTTTGCAACATACAAATGCTTGCAAATTTTTACTGGAGTGTCATAAACCAATGACCCTAACTTATATCCGGTACGTAGTTCACCTATCAAAGTTTGCAACATACAAATGCTTGCAAATTTTTACTGGAGTGTCATAAACCTTGAAATTTTGTAACAATAAAGTACTCGAGCCTCTTGTCAATTTAAGCTATCGCTCAAACTATGCTACCCTTGAATCCCAAATCAAACACTGATAAAACTTCAAATGGCCCTAACTTCTATACGGTACGTCCTACACCTATCAAAGTTTGCAACATACAAATGCTTGTAACTTTTTACTGGAGCGTCATAAAACCTTGAAATTTTGTAACAATAAAGTACTCGAGCCTCTTGTCAATTTAAGCTATCGCTCAAAGCTAGCGCTACCCTTGAATCCCAAATCAATCACCGATAAAACTTCGAATGGCCCTAACTTCTACACGGTACGTCCTACACCTATCAAAGTTTGCAACATACAAATGCTTGCAAATTTTTACTGGAGTGTCATAAACCTTGAAATTTTGTAACAATAAAGTACTCGAGCCTCTTGTCAATTTAAGCTATCGCTCAAACTATGCTACCCTTGAGTCCCAAATCAAACACTGATAAAACTTCAAATGACCCTAACTTATATCCGGTACGTAGTACACCTATCAAAGTTTGCAACATACAAATGCTTGCAAATTTTTACTGGAGTGTCATAAACCTTGAAATTTTGTAACAATAAAGTACTCGAGCCTCTTGTCAATTTAAGCTATCGCTCAAACTATGCTACCCTTGCCTTGAATCCCAAATCAAACACTGATAAAACTTCAAATGGCCCTAACTTCTATACGGTACGTCCTACACCTATCAAAGTTTGCAACATACAAATGCTTGTAACTTTTTACTGAAGCGTCATAAAACTCTGAAATTTTGTAACAATAAAGTACTCGAGCCTCTTGTCAATTTAAGCCATCGCTCAAAGCTAGCGCTACCCTTGAGTCCCAAATCAAACACTGATAAAACTTCAAATGACCCTAACTTATATCCGGTACGTAGCACACCTATCAAAGTTTGCAACATACAAATGCTTGCAACTTTTTACTGGAGCGGCATAAAACTTTGACATTTTGTAACAATAAAATACTCGAGCATCTTGTCCATTTAAGCTATCGCTCAAAGCTATGCTACCCTTGAGTCCCAAATCAAACACTGATAAAACTTCAAATG
Source organism: Clusia tigrina (assembly GCA_920105625.2). Classification (NCBI taxonomy): domain Eukaryota; kingdom Metazoa; phylum Arthropoda; class Insecta; order Diptera; family Clusiidae; genus Clusia; species Clusia tigrina. The sequence goes on along the minus strand of CAKKTE020000064.1, from coordinate 403,865 downwards.
GCCCTAACTTCTATACAGTGCATCCTATACCTATCAAAGTTTGCAACATACAAATGCTTGTAACTTTTTACTGGAGCGTCATAAAACCTTGAAATTTTGTAACAATAAAGTCCTCGAGCCTCTTGTCAATTTCAGCTTTCGCTCAAAGCTAGCGCTACCCTTGAGTCCCAAATCAAACACTGATAAAACTTCAAATGACCCTAACTTATATCCGGTACGTAGTACACCTATCAAAGTTTGCAACATACAAATGCTTGCAAATTTTTACTGGAGTGTCATAAACCTTGAAATTTTGTAACAATAAAGTACTCGAGCCTCTTGTCAATTTAAGCTATCGCTCAAACTATGCTACCCTTGCCTTGAATCCCAAATCAAACACTGATAAAACTTCAAATGGCCCTAACTTCTACACGGTACGTCCTACACCTATCAAAGTTTGCAACATACAAATGCTTGTAACTTTTTACTGAAGCGTCATAAAACTCTGAAATTTTGTAACAATAAAGTACTCGAGCCTCTTGTCAATTTAAGCCATCGCTCAAAGCTAGCGCTACCCTTGAGTCCCAAATCAAACACTGATAAAACTTCAAATGACCCTAACTTATATCCGGTACGTAGCACACCTATCAAAGTTTGCAACATACAAATGCTTGCAATTTTTTACTGGAGCGGCATAAAACTTTGACATTTTGTAACAATAAAATACACGAGCATCTTGTCCATTTAAGCTATCGCTCAAAGCTGTGCTACCCTTGAGTCCCAAATCAAACACTGATAAAACTTCAAATGGCCCTAACTTCTATACAGTGCATCCTATACCTATCAAAGTTTGCAACATACAAATGCTTGTAACTTTTTACTGGAGCGTCATAAAACCTTGAAATTTTGTAACAATAAAGTCCTCGAGCCTCTTGTCAATTTCAGCTTTCGCTCAAAGCTAGCGCTACCCTTGAGTCCCAAATCAAACACTGATAAAACTTAAAATGGCCCTAGCTTCTATACGGTACGTCCTACACCTATCAAAGTTTGCAACATACAAATGCTTGCAACTGTTTACTGGAGTGTCATAAAACCTTGAAATTTTGTAACAATAAAGTACTCGAGCCTCTTGTCAATTTAAGCCATCGCTCAAAGCTAGCGCTACCCTTGAGTCCCAAATCAAACACTGATATAACTTCAAATGGCCCTAACTTCTATACGGTACGTCCTACACCTATCAAAGTTTGCAACATACAAATGCTTGTAACTTTTTACTGAAGCGTCATAAAACTCTGAAATTTTGTAACAATAAAGTACTCGAGCCTCTTGTCAATTTAAGCCATCGCTCAAAGCTAGCGCTACCCTTGAGTCCCAAATCAAACACTGATAAAACTTCAAATGACCCTAACTTATATCCGGTACGTAGTACACCTATCAAAGTTTGCAACATACAAATGCGTGTAACTTTTTACTGAAGCGTCATAAAACCTTGAAATTTTGTAACAATAAAGTCCTCGAGCCTCTTGTCAATTTAAGCTTTCGCTCAAAGCTAGCGCTACCCTTGAGTCCCAAATCAATCAGTGATAAAGCTTCAAATGGCCCTAACTTCTATACAGTGCATCCTATACCTATCAAAGTTTGCAACATACAAATGCTTGTAACTTTTTACTGGAGCGTCATAAAACCTTGAAATTTTGTAACAATAAAGTCCTCGAGCCTCTTGTCAATTTAAGCTTTCGCTCAAAGCTAGCGCTACCCTTGAGTCCCAAATCAAACACTGATAAAACTTCAAATGGCCCTACCTTCTATACGGTACGTCCTACACCTATCAAAGTTTGCAACATACAAATGCTTGCAACTGTTTACTGGAGTGTCATAAAACCTTGAAATTTTGTAACAATAAAGTACTCGAGCCTCTTGTCAATTTACGCTATCGCTCAAAGCTAGCGCTACCCTTGAGTCCCAAATCAAACACTGATATAACTTCAAATGGCCCTACCTTCTATACGGTACGTCCGACACCTATCAAAGTTTGCAACATACAAATGCTTGTAACTTTTTACTGAAGCGTCATAAAACTCTGAAATTTTGTAACAATAAAGTACTCGAGCCTCTTGTCAATTTAAGCCATCGCTCAAAGCTAGCGCTACCCTTGAGTCCCAAATCAAACACTGATAAAACTTCAAATGACCCTAACTTATATCCGGTACGTAGTACACCTATCAAAGTTTGCAACATACAAATGCTTGCAAATTTTTACTGGAGTGTCATAAACCAATGACCCTAACTTATATCCGGTACGTAGTACACCTATCAAAGTTTGCAACATACAAATGCTTGCAAATTTTTACTGGAGTGTCATAAACCTTGAAATTTTGTAACAATAAAGTACTCGAGCCTCTTGTCAATTTAAGCTATCGCTCAAACTATGCTACCCTTGAATCCCAAATCAAACACTGATAAAACTTCAAATGGCCCTAACTTCTATACGGTACGTCCTACACCTATCAAAGTTTGCAACATACAAATGCTTGTAACTTTTTACTGGAGCGTCATAAAACCTTGAAATTTTGTAACAATAAAGTACTCGAGCCTCTTGTCAATTTAAGCTATCGCTCAAAGCTAGCGCTACCCTTGAGTCCCAAATCAATCACCGATAAAACTTCGAATGGCGTTAACTTCTACACGGTACGTCCTACACCTATCAAAGTTTGCAACATACAAATGCTTGCAAATTTTTACTGGAGTGTCATAAACCTTGAAATTTTGTAACAATAAAGTACTCGAGCCTCTTGTCAATTTAAGCTATCGCTCAAACTATGCTACCCTTGAGTCCCAAATCAAACACTGATAAAACTTCAAATGACCCTAACTTATATCCGGTACGTAGTACACCTATCAAAGTTTGCAACATACAAATGCTTGCAAATTTTTACTGGAGTGTCATAAACCTTGAAATTTTGTAACAATAAAGTACTCGAGCCTCTTGTCAATTTAAGCTATCGCTCAAACTATGCTACCCTTGAATCCCAAATCAAACACTGATAAAACTTCAAATGGCCCTAACTTCTATACGGTACGTCCTACACCTATCAAAGTTTGCAACATACAAATGCTTGTAACTTTTTACTGGAGCGTCATAAAACCTTGAAATTTTGTAACAATAAAGTACTCGAGCCTCTTGTCAATTTAAGCTATCGCTCAAAGCTAGCGCTACCCTTGAGTCCCAAATCAATCACCGATAAAACTTCGAATGGCCCTAAATTCTACACGGTACGTCCTACACCTATCAAAGTTTGCAACATACAAATGCTTGCAAATTTTTACTGGAGTGTCATAAACCTTGAAATTTTGTAACAATAAAGTACTCGAGCCTCTTGTCAATTTAAGCTATCGCTCAAACTATGCTACCCTTGAGTCCCAAATCAAACACTGATAAAACTTCAAATGACCCTAACTTATATCCGGTACGTAGTACACCTATCAAAGTTTGCAACATACAAATGCTTGCAAATTTTTACTGGAGTGTCATAAACCTTGAAATTTTGTAACAATAAAGTACTCGAGCCTCTTGTCAATTTAAGCTATCGCTCAAACTATGCTACCCTTGCCTTGAATCCCAAATCAAACACTGATAAAACTTCAAATGGCCCTAACTTCTATACGGTACGTCCTACACCTATCAAAGTTTGCAACATACAAATGCTTGTAACTTTTTACTGAAGCGTCATAAAACTCTGAAATTTTGTAACAATAAAGTACTCGAGCCTCTTGTCAATTTAAGCCATCGCTCAAAGCTAGCGCTACCCTTGAGTCCCAAATCAAACACTGATAAAACTTCAAATGACCCTAACTTATATCCGGTACGTAGCACACCTATCAAAGTTTGCAACATACAAATGCTTGCAACTTTTTACTGGAGCGGCATAAAACTTTGACATTTTGTAACAATAAAATACTCGAGCATCTTGTCCATTTAAGCTATCGCTCAAAGCTATGCTACCCTTGAGTCCCAAATCAAACACTGATAAAACTTCAAATGGCCCTAACTTCTATACAGTGCATCCTATACCTATCAAAGTTTGCAACATACAAATGCTTGTAACTTTTTACTGGAGCGTCATAAAACCTTGAAATTTTGTAACAATAAAGTCCTCGAGCCTCTTGTCAATTTCAGCTTTCGCTCAAAGCTAGCGCTACCCTTGAGTCCCAAATCAAACACTGATAAAACTTCAAATGACCCTAACTTATATCCGGTACGTAGTACACCTATCAAAGTTTGCAACATACAAATGCTTGCAAATTTTTACTGGAGTGTCATAAACCTTGAAATTTTGTAACAATAAAGTACTCGAGCCTCTTGTCAATTTAAGCTATCGCTCAAACTATGCTACCCTTGCCTTGAATCCCAAATCAAACACTGATAAAACTTCAAATGGCCCTAACTTCTACACGGTACGTCCTACACCTATCAAAGTTTGCAACATACAAATGCTTGTAACTTTTTACTGAAGCGTCATAAAACTCTGAAATTTTGTAACAATAAAGTACTCGAGCCTCTTGTCAATTTAAGCCATCGCTCAAAGCTAGCGCTACCCTTGAGTCCCAAATCAAACACTGATAAAACTTCAAATGACCCTAACTTATATCCGGTACGTAGCACACCTATCAAAGTTTGCAACATACAAATGCTTGCAATTTTTTACTGGAGCGGCATAAAACTTTGACATTTTGTAACAATAAAATACACGAGCATCTTGTCCATTTAAGCTATCGCTCAAAGCTGTGCTACCCTTGAGTCCCAAATCAAACACTGATAAAACTTCAAATGGCCCTAACTTCTATACAGTGCATCCTATACCTATCAAAGTTTGCAACATACAAATGCTTGTAACTTTTTACTGGAGCGTCATAAAACCTTGAAATTTTGTAACAATAAAGTCCTCGAGCCTCTTGTCAATTTCAGCTTTCGCTCAAAGCTAGCGCTACCCTTGAGTCCCAAATCAAACACTGATAAAACTTAAAATGGCCCTAGCTTCTATACGGTACGTCCTACACCTATCAAAGTTTGCAACATACAAATGCTTGCAACTGTTTACTGGAGTGTCATAAAACCTTGAAATTTTGTAACAATAAAGTACTCGAGCCTCTTGTCAATTTAAGCTATCGCTCAAAGCTAGCGCTACCCTTGAGTCCCAAATCAAACACTGATATAACTTCAAATGGCCCTAACTTCTATACGGTACGTCCTACACCTATCAAAGTTTGCAACATACAAATGCTTGTAACTTTTTACTGAAGCGTCATAAAACTCTGAAATTTTGTAACAATAAAGTACTCGAGCCTCTTGTCAATTTAAGCCATCGCTCAAAGCTAGCGCTACCCTTGAGTCCCAAATCAAACACTGATAAAACTTCAAATGACCCTAACTTATATCCGGTACGTAGTACACCTATCAAAGTTTGCAACATACAAATGCGTGTAACTTTTTACTGAAGCGTCATAAAACCTTGAAATTTTGTAACAATAAAGTCCTCGAGCCTCTTGTCAATTTAAGCTTTCGCTCAAAGCTAGCGCTACCCTTGAGTCCCAAATCAATCAGTGATAAAGCTTCAAATGGCCCTAACTTCTATACAGTGCATCCTATACCTATCAAAGTTTGCAACATACAAATGCTTGTAACTTTTTACTGGAGCGTCATAAAACCTTGAAATTTTGTAACAATAAAGTCCTCGAGCCTCTTGTCAATTTAAGCTTTCGCTCAAAGCTAGCGCTACCCTTGAGTCCCAAATCAAACACTGATAAAACTTAAAATGGCCCTAGCTTCTATACGGTACGTCCTACACCTATCAAAGTTTGCAACATACAAATGCTTGCAACTGTTTACTGGAGTGTCATAAAACCTTGAAATTTTGTAACAATAAAGTACTCGAGCCTCTTGTCAATTTACGCTATCGCTCAAAGCTAGCGCTACCCTTGAGTCCCAAATCAAACACTGATATAACTTCAAATGGCCCTAACTTCTATACGGTACGTCCGACACCTATCAAAGTTTGCAACATACAAATGCTTGTAACTTTTTACTGAAGCGTCATAAAACTCTGAAATTTTGTAACAATAAAGTACTCGAGCCTCTTGTCAATTTAAGCCATCGCTCAAAGCTAGCGCTACCCTTGAGTCCCAAATCAAACACTGATAAAACTTCAAATGACCCTAACTTATATCCGGTACGTAGTACACCTATCAAAGTTTGCAACATACAAATGCTTGCAAATTTTTACTGGAGTGTCATAAACCAATGACCCTAACTTATATCCGGTACGTAGTACACCTATCAAAGTTTGCAACATACAAATGCTTGCAAATTTTTACTGGAGTGTCATAAACCTTGAAATTTTGTAACAATAAAGTACTCGAGCCTCTTGTCAATTTAAGCTATCGCTCAAACTATGCTACCCTTGAATCCCAAATCAAACACTGATAAAACTTCAAATGGCCCTAACTTCTATACGGTACGTCCTACACCTATCAAAGTTTGCAACATACAAATGCTTGTAACTTTTTACTGGAGCGTCATAAAACCTTGAAATTTTGTAACAATAAAGTACTCGAGCCTCTTGTCAATTTAAGCTATCGCTCAAAGCTAGCGCTACCCTTGAGTCCCAAATCAATCACCGATAAAACTTCGAATGGCGTTAACTTCTACACGGTACGTCCTACACCTATCAAAGTTTGCAACATACAAATGCTTGCAAATTTTTACTGGAGTGTCATAAACCTTGAAATTTTGTAACAATAAAGTACTCGAGCCTCTTGTCAATTTAAGCTATCGCTCAAACTATGCTACCCTTGAGTCCCAAATCAAACACTGATAAAACTTCAAATGACCCTAACTTATATCCGGTACGTAGTACACCTATCAAAGTTTGCAACATACAAATGCTTGCAAATTTTTACTGGAGTGTCATAAACCTTGAAATTTTGTAACAATAAAGTACTCGAGCCTCTTGTCAATTTAAGCTATCGCTCAAACTATGCTACCCTTGCCTTGAATCCCAAATCAAACACTGATAAAACTTCAAATGGCCCTAACTTCTATACGGTACGTCCTACACCTATCAAAGTTTGCAACATACAAATGCTTGTAACTTTTTACTGAAGCGTCATAAAACTCTGAAATTTTGTAACAATAAAGTACTCGAGCCTCTTGTCAATTTAAGCCATCGCTCAAAGCTAGCGCTACCCTTGAGTCCCAAATCAAACACTGATAAAACTTCAAATGACCCTAACTTATATCCGGTACGTAGCACACCTATCAAAGTTTGCAACATACAAATGCTTGCAACTTTTTACTGGAGCGGCATAAAACTTTGACATTTTGTAACAATAAAATACTCGAGCATCTTGTCCATTTAAGCTATCGCTCAAAGCTATGCTACCCTTGAGTCCCAAATCAAACACTGATAAAACTTCAAATGGCCCTAACTTCTATACAGTGCATCCTATACCTATCAAAGTTTGCAACATACAAATGCTTGTAACTTTTTACTGGAGCGTCATAAAACCTTGAAACTTTGTAACAATAAAGTCCTCGAGCCTCTTGTCAATTTCAGCTTTCGCTCAAAGCTAGCGCTACCCTTGAGTCCCAAATCAAACACTGATAAAACTTAAAATGGCCATAGCTTCTATACGGTACGTCCTACACCTATCAAAGTTTGCAACATACAAATGCTTGCAACTGTTTACTGGAGTGTCATAAAACCTTGAAATTTTGTAACAATAAAGTACTCGAGCCTCTTGTCAATTTAAGCTATCGCTCAAAGCTAGCGCTACCCTTGAGTCCCAAATCAAACACTGATATAACTTCAAATGGCCCTAACTTCTATACGGTACGTCCTACACCTATCAAAGTTTGCAACATACAAATGCTTGTAACTTTTTACTGAAGCGTCATAAAACTCTGAAATTTTGTAACAATAAAGTACTCGAGCCTCTTGTCAATTTAAGCCATCGCTCAAAGCTAGCGCTACCCTTGAGTCCCAAATCAAACACTGATAAAACTTCAAATGACCCTAACTTATATCCGGTACGTAGTACACCTATCAAAGTTTGCAACATACAAATGCGTGTAACTTTTTACTGAAGCGTCATAAAACCTTGAAATTTTGTAACAATAAAGTCCTCGAGCCTCTTGTCAATTTAAGCTTTCGCTCAAAGCTAGCGCTACCCTTGAGTCCCAAATCAATCAGTGATAAAGCTTCAAATGGCCCTAACTTCTATACAGTGCATCCTATACCTATCAAAGTTTGCAACATACAAATGCTTGTAACTTTTTACTGGAGCGTCATAAAACCTTGAAATTTTGTAACAATAAAGTCCTCGAGCCTCTTGTCAATTTAAGCTTTCGCTCAAAGCTAGCGCTACCCTTGAGTCCCAAATCAAACACTGATAAAACTTAAAATGGCCCTAGCTTCTTTACGGTACGTCCTACACCTATCAAAGTTTGCAACATACAAATGCTTGCAACTGTTTACTGGAGTGTCATAAAACCTTGAAATTTTGTAACAATAAGGTACTCGAGCCGCTTGTCAATTTAAGCTATCGCTCAAAGCTAGCGCTACCCTTGAGTCCCAAATCAAACACTGATATAACTTCAAATGGCCCTAACTTCTATACGGTACGTCCTACACCTATCAAAGTTTGCAACATACAAATGCTTGTAACTTTTTACTGAAGCGTCATAAAACTCTGAAATTTTGTAACAATAAAGTACTCGAGCCTCTTGTCAATTTAAGCCATCGCTCAAAGCTAGCGCTACCCTTGAGTCCCAAATCAAACACTGATAAAACTTCAAATGACCCTAACTTATATCCGGTACGTAGTACACCTATCAAAGTTTGCAACATACAAATGCGTGTAACTTTTTACTGAAGCGTCATAAAACCTTGAAATTTTGTAACAATAAAGTCCTCGAGCCTCTTGTCAATTTAAGCTTTCGCTCAAAGCTAGCGCTACCCTTGAGTCCCAAATCAATCAGTGATAAAGCTTCAAATGGCCCTAACTTCTATACAGTGCATCCTATACCTATCAAAGTTTGCAACATACAAATGCTTGTAACTTTTTACTGGAGCGTCATAAAACCTTGAAATTTTGTAACAATAAAGTCCTCGAGCCTCTTGTCAATTTAAGCTTTCGCTCAAAGCTAGCGCTACCCTTGAGTCCCAAATCAAACACTGATAAAACTTAAAATGGCCCTAGCTTCTATACGGTACGTCCTACACCTATCAAAGTTTGCAACATACAAATGCTTGCAACTGTTTACTGGAGTGTCATAAAACCTTGAAATTTTGTAACAATAAGGTACTCGAGCCGCTTGTCAATTTAAGCTATCGCTCAAAGCTAGCGCTACCCTTGAGTCCCAAATCAAACACTGATAAAACTTCAAATGGCCCTAACTTATATACGGTACGTCCTACACCTATCAAAGTTTGCAACATACAAATGCTTGCAAGTTTTTACTGGAGCGTCATAAAACCTTGAAATTTTATAACAATAAAGTACTCGAGCCTCTTTTCAATTTAAGCTATCGCTCAAAGCTAGTGTTGCCCTTGAGTCCCAAATCAAACACTGCTAAAACTTCAAATGGCCCTAATCTCTATACGGTACGCCCTACACCTATCAAAGTTTGCAACATACAAATGCTTGTAACTTTTTACTGAAGCGTCATAAAACCTTGAAATTGTGTAACAATAAAGTACTCGAGCCTCTTGTCTATTTAAGCTATCGCTCAAAGCTATGCTACCCTTGAATCCCAAATCAAACACTGATAAAACTTCAAATGGCCCTAACTTCTATACGGTACGTCCTACACCTATCAAAGTTTGCAACATACAAATGCTTGTAACTTTTTACTGGAGCGTCATAAAACCTTGAAATTTTGTAACAATAAAGTCCTCGAGCCTCTTGTCCATTTAAGCTATCGCTCAAAGCTATGCTACCCTTGAGTCCCAAATCAAACACTGATAAAACTTCAAATGGCGCTAACTTCTGTAAAGTACGTCCTACACCTATCAAAGTTTGCAACATACAAATACTTGCAACTTTTTACTGGAGCGGCATAAAACCTTGACATTTTGTAACAATAAAATACTCGAGCCTCTTGTCCATTTAAGCTATCGCTCAAAGCTATGCTACCCTTGAGTCCCAAATCAAACACTGATAAAACTTCAAATGGCCATAACTTCGGTACGGTACGTCCTACACCTATCAAAGTTTGCAACATACAAATGCTTGTAACTTTTTACTGGAGCGTCATAAAACCTTGAAATTTTGTAACAATAAAGTACTCGAGCCTCTTGTCAATTTAAGCTATCGCTCAAAGCTATCGCTACCCTTGAGTCCCAAATGAAACACTGATAAAACCTAAAATGGCCCTAGCTTCTATACGGTACGTCCTACACCTATCAAAGTTTGCAACATACAAATGCTTGCAACTCTTTACTGGAGTGTCATAAAACCTTGAAATTTTGTAACAATAAAGTACTCGAGCCTCTTGTCAATTTAAGCTATCGCTCAAAGCTAGCGCTACCCTTGAGTCCCAAATCAAATATTGATAAAACTTCAAATGGTCCTAACTTCTATAAGGTACGTCCTACACCTATCAAAGTTTGCAACATACAAATACTTGTAACTTTTTAATGTAGCGTCATAAAACCTTGAAATTTTCTAACAATAAAGTACTCGAGCCTCTTGTCCATTTAAGCTATCGCTCAAAGCTATGCTACCCTTGAATCCCAAATCAAACACTGATAAAACTTCAAATGGCCCTAACTTCTATACGGTACGTCCTACACCTATCAAAGTTTGCAACATACAAATGCTTCTAACTTTTTACTGGAGCGTCATAAAACCTTGAAATTTTATACTCGAGCCTCTTTTCAATTTAAGCTATCGCTCAAAGCTAGTGCTGCCCTTGAGTCCCAAATCAAACACTGCTAAAACTTCAAATGGCCCTAACTTCTATACAGTGCATCCTATACCTATCAAAGTTTGCAACATACAAATGCTTGTAACTTTTTACTGGAGCGTCATAAAACCTTGAAATTTTGTAACAATAAAGTCCTCGAGCCTCTTGTCAATTTAAGCTTTCGCTCAAAGCTAGCGCTACCCTTGAGTCCCAAATCAAACACTGATAAAACTTAAAATGGCCCTAGCTTCTTTACGGTACGTCCTACACCTATCAAAGTTTGCAACATACAAATGCTTGCAACTGTTTACTGGAGTGTCATAAAACCTTGAAATTTTGTAACAATAAGGTACTCGAGCCGCTTGTCAATTTAAGCTATCGCTCAAAGCTAGCGCTACCCTTGAGTCCCAAATCAAACACTGATATAACTTCAAATGGCCCTAACTTCTATACGGTACGTCCTACACCTATCAAAGTTTGCAACATACAAATGCTTGTAACTTTTTACTGAAGCGTCATAAAACTCTGAAATTTTGTAACAATAAAGTACTCGAGCCTCTTGTCAATTTAAGCCATCGCTCAAAGCTAGCGCTACCCTTGAGTCCCAAATCAAACACTGATAAAACTTCAAATGACCCTAACTTATATCCGGTACGTAGTACACCTATCAAAGTTTGCAACATACAAATGCGTGTAACTTTTTACTGAAGCGTCATAAAACCTTGAAATTTTGTAACAATAAAGTCCTCGAGCCTCTTGTCAATTTAAGCTTTCGCTCAAAGCTAGCGCTACCCTTGAGTCCCAAATCAATCAGTGATAAAGCTTCAAATGGCCCTAACTTCTATACAGTGCATCCTATACCTATCAAAGTTTGCAACATACAAATGCTTGTAACTTTTTACTGGAGCGTCATAAAACCTTGAAATTTTGTAACAATAAAGTCCTCGAGCCTCTTGTCAATTTAAGCTTTCGCTCAAAGCTAGCGCTACCCTTGAGTCCCAAATCAAACACTGATAAAACTTAAAATGGCCCTAGCTTCTATACGGTACGTCCTACACCTATCAAAGTTTGCAACATACAAATGCTTGCAACTGTTTACTGGAGTGTCATAAAACCTTGAAATTTTGTAACAATAAGGTACTCGAGCCGCTTGTCAATTTAAGCTATCGCTCAAAGCTAGCGCTACCCTTGAGTCCCAAATCAAACACTGATAAAACTTCAAATGGCCCTAACTTATATACGGTACGTCCTACACCTATCAAAGTTTGCAACATACAAATGCTTGCAAGTTTTTACTGGAGCGTCATAAAACCTTGAAATTTTATAACAATAAAGTACTCGAGCCTCTTTTCAATTTAAGCTATCGCTCAAAGCTAGTGTTGCCCTTGAGTCCCAAATCAAACACTGCTAAAACTTCAAATGGCCCTAATCTCTATACGGTACGCCCTACACCTATCAAAGTTTGCAACATACAAATGCTTGTAACTTTTTACTGAAGCGTCATAAAACCTTGAAATTGTGTAACAATAAAGTACTCGAGCCTCTTGTCTATTTAAGCTATCGCTCAAAGCTATGCTACCCTTGAATCCCAAATCAAACACTGATAAAACTTCAAATGGCCCTAACTTCTATACGGTACGTCCTACACCTATCAAAGTTTGCAACATACAAATGCTTGTAACTTTTTACTGGAGCGTCATAAATCCTTGAAATTTTGTAACAATAAAGTCCTCGAGCCTCTTGTCCATTTAAGCTATCGCTCAAAGCTATGCTACCCTTGAGTCCCAAATCAAACACTGATAAAACTTCAAATGGCGCTAACTTCTGTAAAGTACGTCCTACACCTATCAAAGTTTGCAACATACAAATACTTGCAACTTTTTACTGGAGCGGCATAAAACCTTGACATTTTGTAACAATAAAATACTCGAGCCTCTTGTCCATTTAAGCTATCGCTCAAAGCTATGCTACCCTTGAGTCCCAAATCAAACACTGATAAAACTTCAAATGGCCATAACTTCGGTACGGTACGTCCTACACCTATCAAAGTTTGCAACATACAAATGCTTGTAACTTTTTACTGGAGCGTCATAAAACCTTGAAATTTTGTAACAATAAAGTACTCGAGCCTCTTGTCAATTTAAGCTATCGCTCAAAGCTATCGCTACCCTTGAGTCCCAAATCAAACACTGATAAAACCTAAAATGGCCCTAGCTTCTATACGGTACGTCCTACACCTATCAAAGTTTGCAACATACAAATGCTTGCAACTCTTTACTGGAGTGTCATAAAACCTTGAAATTTTGTAACAATAAAGTACTCGAGCCTCTTGTCAATTTAAGCTATCGCTCAAAGCTAGCGCTACCCTTGAGTCCCAAATCAAATATTGATAAAACTTCAAATGGTCCTAACTTCTATAAGGTACGTCCTACACCTATCAAAGTTTGCAACATACAAATACTTGTAACTTTTTAATGTAGCGTCATAAAACCTTGAAATTTTCTAACAATAAAGTACTCGAGCCTCTTGTCCATTTAAGCTATCGCTCAAAGCTATGCTACCCTTGAATCCCAAATCAAACACTGATAAAACTTCAAATGGCCCTAACTTCTATACGGTACGTCCTACACCTATCAAAGTTTGCAACATACAAATGCTTGTAACTTTTTACTGGAGCGTCATAAAACCTTGAAATTTTATAACAATAAAGTACTCGAGCCTCTTTTCAATTTAAGCTATCGCTCAAAGCTAGTGCTGCCCTTGAGTCCCAAATCAAACACTGCTAAAACTTCAAATGGCCCTAACTTCTATACAGTGCATCCTATACCTATCAAAGTTTGCAACATACAAATGCTTGTAACTTTTTACTGGAGCGTCATAAAACCTTGAAATTTTGTAACAATAAAGTCCTCGAGCTTCTTGTCAATTTAAGCTTTCGCTCAAAGCTAGCGCTACCCTTGATTCCCAAATCAAACACTGATAAAACTTAAAATGGCCCTAGCTTCTATACGGTACGTCCTACACCTATCAAAGTTTGCAACATACAAATGCTTGCAACTGTTTACTGGAGTGTCATAAAACCTTGAAATTTTGTAACAATAAAGTACTCGAGCCTCTTGTCAATTTAAGCAATCGCTCAAAGCTAGCGCTACCCTTGAGTCCCAAATCAAACACTGATAAGACTTCAAATGGCCCTAACTTCTATACGGTACGTACTACACCTATCAAAGTTTGCAACATACAAATGCTTGCAACTGTTTACTGGAGTGTCATAAAACCTTGAAATTTTGTAACAATAAGGTACTCGAGCCGCTTGTCAATTTAAGCAATCGCTCAAAGCTAGCGCTACCCTTGAGTCCCAAATCAAACACTGATAAAACTTCAAATGGCCCTAACTTATATACGGTACGTCCTACACCTATCAAAGTTTGCAACATACAAATGCTTGCAAGTTTTTACTGGAGCGTCATAAAACCTTGAAATTTTATAACAATAAAGTACTCGAGCCTCTTTTCAATTTAAGCTATCGCTCAAAGCTAGTGCTGCCCTTGAGTCCCAAATCAAACACTGCTAAAACTTCAAATGGCCCTAATCTCTATACGGTACGCCCTACACCTATCAAAGTTTGCAACATACAAATGCTTGTAACTTTTTACTGAAGCGTCATAAAACCTTGAAATTGTGTAACAATAAAGTACTCGAGCCTCTTGTCTATTTAAGCTATCGCTCAAAGCTATGCTACCCTTGAATCCCAAATCAACCACTGATAAAACTTCAAATGGCCCTAACTTCTATACGGTACGTCCTACACCTATCAAAGTTTGCAACATACAAATGCTTGTAACTTTTTACTGGAGCGTCATAAAACCTTGAAATTTTGTAACAATAAAGTCCTCGAGCCTCTTGTCCATTTAAGCTATCGCTCAAAGCTATGCTACCCTTGAGTCCCAAATCAAACACTGATAAAACTTCAAATGGCGCTAACTTCTGTAAAGTACGTCCTACACCTATCAAAGTTTGCAACATACAAATACTTGCAACTTTTTACTGGAGCGGCATAAAACCTTGACATTTTGTAACAATAAAATACTCGAGCCTCTTGTCCATTGAAGCTATCGCTCAAAGCTATGCTACCCTTGAGTCCCAAATCAAACACTGATAAAACTTCAAATGGCCATAACTTCGGTACGGTACGTCCTACACCTATCAAAGTTTGCAACATACAAATGCTTGTAACTTTTTACTGGAGCGTCATAAAACCTTGAAATTTTGTAACAATAAAGTACTCGAGCCTCTTGTCAATTTAAGCTATCGCTCAAAGCTAGCGCTACCCTTGAGTCCCAAATGAAACACTGATAAAACCTAAAATGGCCCTAGCTTCTATACGGTACGTCCTACACCTATCAAAGTTTGCAACATACAAATGCTTGCAACTCTTTACTGGAGTGTCATAAAACCTTGAAATTTTGTAACAATAAAGTACTCGAGCCTCTTGTCAATTTAAGCTATCGCTCAAAGCTAGCGCTACCCTTGAGTCCCAAATCAAATATTGATAAAACTTCAAATGGTCCTAACTTCTATAAGGTACGTCCTACACCTATCAAAGTTTGCAACATACAAATACTTGTAACTTTTTAATGTAGCGTCATAAAACCTTGAAATTTTCTAACAATAAAGTACTCGAGCCTCTTGTCCATTTAAGCTATCGCTCAAAGCTATGCTACCCTTGAATCCCAAATCAAACACTGATAAAACTTCAAATGGCCCTAACTTCTATACGGTACGTCCTACACCTATCAAAGTTTGCAACATACAAATGCTTGTAACTTTTTACTGGAGCGTCATAAAACCTTGAAATTTTATAACAATAAAGTACTCGAGCCTCTTTTCAATTTAAGCTATCGCTCAAAGCTAGTGCTGCCCTTGAGTCCCAAATCAAACACTGCTAAAACTTCAAATGGCCCTAACTTCTATACAGTGCATCCTATACCTATCAAAGTTTGCAACATACAAATGCTTGTAACTTTTTACTGGAGCGTCATAAAACCTTGAAATTTTGTAACAATAAAGTCCTCGAGCTTCTTGTCAATTTAAGCTTTCGCTCAAAGCTAGCGCTACCCTTGATTCCCAAATCAAACACTGATAAAACTTAAAATGGCCCTAGCTTCTATACGGTACGTCCTACACCTATCAAAGTTTGCAACATACAAATGCTTGCAACTGTTTACTGGAGTGTCATAAAACCTTGAAATTTTGTAACAATAAAGTACTCGAGCCTCTTGTCAATTTAAGCAATCGCTCAAAGCTAGCGCTACCCTTGAGTCCCAAATCAAACACTGATAAGACTTCAAATGGCCCTAACTTCTATACGGTACGTCCTACACCTATCAAAGTTTGCAACATACAAATGCTTGCAAGTTTTTACTGGAGCGTCATAAAACCTTGAAATTTTATAACAATAAAGTACTCGAGCCTCTTTTCAATTTAAGCTATCGCTCAAAGCTAGTGCTGCCCTTGAGTCCCAAATCAAACACTGCTAACACTTCAAATGGCCCTAACTTCTATACGGTACGTCCTACACCTATCACAGTTTGCAACATACAAATGCTTGTAACTTTTTACTGAAGCGTCATAAAACTCTGAAATTTTGTAACAATAAAGTACTCGAGCCTCTTGTCAATTTAAGCCATCGCTCAAAGCTAGCGCTACCCTTGAGTCCCAAATCAAACACTGATAAAACTTCAAATGACCCTAACTTATATCCGGTACGCAGTACACCTATCAAAGTTTGCAACATACAAATGCTTGCAAGTTTTTACTGGAGTGTCATAAAACCTTGAAATTTTGTAACAATAAAGTACTCGAGCCTCTTGCCAATTTAAGCTATCGCTCAAAGCTATGCTACCCTTGAGTCCCAAATCAATTAGTGATAAAACTTCAAATGGCCCTAACTTCTATACAGTGCATCCTATACCTATCAAAGTTTGCAACATACAAATGCTTGTAACTTTTTACTGGAGCGTCATAAAACCTTGAAATTTTGTAACAATAAAGTACTCGAGCCTCTTGCCTATTTAAGCTATCGCTCAAAGCTATGCTACCCTTGAATCCCAAATCAAACACTGATAAAACTTCAAATGGCCCTAACTTCTATACAGTACGTCCTACACCTATCAAAGTTTGCAACATACAAATGCTTGTAACTTTTTACTGGAGCGTCATAAAACCTTGAAATTTTGTAACAATAAAGTACTCGAGCCTCTTGTCCATTTAAGCTATCGCTCAAAGCTATGCTACCCTTGAGTCCCAAATCAAACATTGATAAAACTTCAAATGGCGCTAACTTCTGTAAAGTACGTCCTACACCTATCAAAGTTTGCAACATACAAATACTTGTAACTTTTTACTGGAGCGGCATAAAACATTGACATTTTGTAACAATAAAGTACTCGAGCCTCTTGTCCATTTAAGCTATCGCTCAAAGCTATGCTACCCTTGAGTCCCAAATCAAACACTGATAAAACTTCAAATGGCCCTAACTTCTGTACGGTACGTCCTACACCTATCAAAGTTTGCAACATACAAATGCTTGTAACTTTTTACTGGAGCGTCATAAAACCTTGAAATTTTGTAACAATAAAGTACTCGAGCCTCTTGTCAATTTAAGCTATCGCTCAAAGCTAGCGCTACCCTTGAGTCCCAAATCAAACACTGATAAAACCTAAAATGGCCCTAGCTTCTATACGGTACGTCCTACACCTATCAAAGTTTGCAACATACAAATGCTTGCAACTCTTTACTGGATTGTCATAAAACCTTGAAATTTTGTAACAATAAAGTACGCGAGCCTCTTGTCAATTTAAGCTATCGCTCAAAGCTAGCGCTACCCTTGAGTCCCAAATCAAACACCGATAAAACTTCAAATGGCCCTAACTTCTACACGGTACGTCCTACACCTATCAAAGTTTGCAACATACAAATGCTTGCAACTTTTTACTGGAGTGTCATAAAACCTTGAAATTTTGTAACAATAAAGTACTCGAGCCTCTTGTCAATTTAAGCTATCGCGCAAAGCTATACTACCCTTGAGTCCCAAATCAATCAGTGATAAAACTTCAAATGGCCCTAACTTCTATACAGTGCATCCTATACCTATCAAAGTTTACAACATACAAATGCTTGCAACTGTTTACTGGAGTGTCATAAAACCTTGAAATTTTGTAACAATAAAGTACTCGAGCCGCTTGTCAATTTAAGTTATCGCTCAAAGCTAGTGCTGCCCTTGAGTCCCAAATCAAACACTGCTAAAACTTCAAATGGCCCTAACTTCTATACGGTACGTCCTACACCTATCAAAGTTTGCAACATACAAATGCTTGTAACTTTTTACTGAAGCGACATAAAACTCTGAAATTTTGTAACAATAAAGTACCCGAGCCTCTTGTCAATTTAAGCCATCGCTCAAAGCTATGCTACCCTTGAGTCCCAAATTAAACACGGATAAAACTTCAAATGGCCCTGACTTCTATACGGTACGTCCTTCACCTATCAAACTTGTTGCTTGTAACTTTTTACTGGAGTGTTGCTTGTAACTTTTTACTGGAGTCATAAAACCTTGAAATTTTGTAACAATAAAGTACTCGAGCCTCTTGTCAATTTAAGCTATCGCTCAAAGCTAGCGCTACCCTTGAGTCCCAAATCAAACACTGATAAAACTTCAAATGACCCTAACTTATATCCGGTACGTAGTACACCTATCAAAGTTTGCAACATACGAATGCTTGCAAATTTTTACTGGAGTGTCATAAAACCTTGAAATTTTGTAACAATAAAGTACTCAAGCCTCTTGTCAATTTAAGCTTTCGCTCAAAGCTATGCTACCCTTGAGTCCCAAATCAATCAGTTATAAAACTTCAAATGGCCCTAACTTCTATACGGTGCATCCTATACCTATCAAAGTTTGCAACATACAAATGCTTGTAAGTTTTTACTGGAGCGTCATAAAACCTTGAAATTTTGTAACAATAAAGTACTCGAGCCTCTTGTCAATTTAAGCTTTCGCTCAAAGCTAGCGCTACCCTTGAGTCCCAAATCAAACACTGATAAAACTTAAAATGGCCCTAGCTTCTATACGGTACGTCCTAAACCTATCAAAGTTTGCAACATACAAATGCTTGCAACTGTTTACTGGAGTGTCATAAAACCTTGAAATTTTGTAACAATAAAGTACTCGAGCCTCTTGTCAATTTAAGCTATCGCTCAAAGCTAGCGCTACCCTTGAGTCCCAAATCAAACACTGTTAAACTTCAAATGGCCCTAACTTCTATACGGTACGTCCTACACCTATCAAAGTTTGCAACATACAAATGCTTGTAACTTTTTACTGGAGCGTCATAAAACCTTGAAATTGTATAACAATAAAGTACTCGAGCCTCTTTTCAATTTAAGCTATCGCTCAAAGCTAGTGCTGCCCTTGAGTCCCAAATCAAACACTGCTAAAACTTCAAATGGCCCTAACTTCTGTACGGTACGTCCTTCACCTATCAAAGTTTGCAACATACAAATGCTTGTAACTTTTTACTGAAGCGACATAAAACTCTGAAATTTTGTAACAATAAAATACTCGAGCCTCTTGTCAATTTAAGCCATCGCTCAAAGCTATGCTACCCTTGAGTCCCAAATCAAACACGGATAAAACTTCAAATGGCCCTGACTTCTATACGGTACGTCCTTCACCTATCAAACTTGTTGCTTGTAACTTTTTACTGCAGTGTTGCTTGTAACTTTTTACTGGAGTGTCATAAGACCTTGAAATTTTATAACAATAAAGTACTCGAGCCTCTTTTCAATTTAAGCTATCGCTCAAAGCTAGTGCTGCCCTTGAGTCCCAAATAAAACACTGCTAAAACTTCAAATGGCCCTAACTTCTGTACGGTACGTCCTACACCTATCAAAGTTTGCAACATACAAATGCTTGTAACTTTTTACTGAAGCGACATAAAACTCTGAAATTTTGTAACAATAAAGTACTCGAGCCTCTTGTCAATTTAAGCCATCGCTCAAAGCTATGCTACCCTTGAGTCCCAAATCAAACACGGATAAAACTTCAAATGGCCCTGACTTCTATACGGTACGTCCTTCACCTATCAAACTTGTTGCTTGTAACTTTTTACTGGAGTGTTGCTTGTAACTTTTTACTGGAGTGTCATAAAACCTTGAAATTTTGTAACAATAAAGTACTCGAGCCTCTTGTCAATTTAATCTATCGCGCAAAGCTAGCGCTACCCTTGAGTCCCAAATCAAACACTGATAAAACTTCAAATGACCCTAACTTATATCCGGTACGTAGTACACCTATCAAAGTTTGCAACATACGAATGCTTGCAAATTTTTACTGGAGTGTCATAAAACCTTGAAATTTTGTAACAATAAAGTACTCAAGCCTCTTGTCAATTTAAGCTATCGCTCAAAGCTATGCTACCCTTGAGTCCCAAATCAATCAGTGATAAAACTTCAAATGGCCCTAACTTCTATACGGTGCATCCTATACCTATCAAAGTTTGCAACATACAAATGCTTGTAAGTTTTTACTGGAGCGTCATAAAACCTTGAAATTTTGTAACAATAAAGTACTCGAGCCTCTTGTCAATTTAAGCTTTCGCTCAAAGCTAGCGCTACCCTTGAGTCCCAAATCAAACACTGATAAAACTTAAAATGGCCCTAGCTTCTATACGGTACGTCCTAAACCAATCAAAGTTTGCAACATACAAATGCTTGCAACTGTTTACTGGAGTGTCATAAAACCTTGAAATTTTGTAACAATAAAGTACTCGAGCCTCTTGTCAATTTAAGCTATCGCTCAAAGCTAGCGCTACCCTTGAGTCCCAAATCAAACACTGTTAAACTTCAAATGGCCCTAACTTCTATACGGTACGTCCTACACCTATCAAAGTTTGCAACATACAAATGCTTGTAACTTTTTACTGGAGCGTCATAAAACCTTGAAATTGTATAACAATAAAGTACTCGAGCCTCTTTTCAATTTAAGCTATCGCTCAAAGCTAGTGCTGCCCTTGAGTCCCAAATCAAACACTGCTAAAACTTCAAATGGCCCTAACTTCTGTACGGTACGTCCTTCACCTATCAAAGTTTGCAACATACAAATGCTTGTAACTTTTTACTGAAGCGACATAAAACTCTGAAATTTTGTAACAATAAAGTACTCGAGCCTCTTGTCAATTTAAGCCATCGCTCAAAGCTATGCTACCCTTGAGTCCCAAATCAAACACGGATAAAACTTCAAATGGCCCTGACTTCTATACGGTACGTCCTTCACCTATCAAACTTGTTGCTTGTAACTTTTTACTGGAGTGTTGCTTGTAACTTTTTACTGGAGTGTCATAAAACCTTGAAATTTTGTAACAATAAAGTACTCGAGCCTCTTGTCAATTTAAGCTTTCGCTCAAAGCTAGCGCTACCCTTGAGTCCCAAATCAAACACTGATAAAACTTAAAATGGCCCTAGCTTCTATACGGTACGTCCTAAACCTATCAAAGTTTGCAACATACAAATGCTTGCAACTGTTTACTGGAGTGTCATAAAACCTTGAAATTTTGTAACAATAAAGTACTCGAGCCTCTTGTCAATTTAAGCTATCGCTCAAAGCTAGCGCTACCCTTGAGTCCCAAATCAAACACTGTTAAACTTCAAATGGCCCTAACTTCTATACGGTACGTCCTACACCTATCAAAGTTTGCAACATACAAATGCTTGTAACTTTTTACTGGAGCGTCATAAAACCTTGAAATTGTATAACAATAAAGTACTCGAGCCTCTTTTCAATTTAAGCTATCGCTCAAAGCTAGTGCTGCCCTTGAGTCCCAAATGAAACACTGCTAAAACTTCAAATGGCCCTAACTTCTGTACGGTACGTCCTTCACCTATCAAAGTTTGCAACATACAAATGCTTGTAACTTTTTACTGAAGCGACATAAAACTCTGAAATTTTGTAACAATAAAATACTCGAGCCTCTTGTCAATTTAAGCCATCGCTCAAAGCTATGCTACCCTTGAGTCCCAAATCAAACACGGATAAAACTTCAAATGGCCCTGACTTCTATACGGTACGTCCTTCACCTATCAAACTTGTTGCTTGTAACTTTTTACTGCAGTGTTGCTTGTAACTTTTTACTGGAGTGTCATAAGACCTTGAAATTTTATAACAATAAAGTACTCGAGCCTCTTTTCAATTTAAGCTATCGCTCAAAGCTAGTGCTGCCCTTGAGTCCCAAATAAAACACTGCTAAAACTTCAAATGGCCCTAACTTCTGTACGGTACGTCCTACACCTATCAAAGTTTGCAACATACAAATGCTTGTAACTTTTTACTGAAGCGACATAAAACTCTGAAATTTTGTAACAATAAAGTACTCGAGCCTCTTGTCAATTTAAGCCATCGCTCAAAGCTATGCTACCCTTGAGTCCCAAATCAAACACGGATAAAACTTCAAATGGCCCTGACTTCTATACGGTACGTCCTTCACCTATCAAACTTGTTGCTTGTAACTTTTTACTGGAGTGTTGCTTGTAACTTTTTACTGGAGTGTCATAAAACCTTGAAATTTTGTAACAATAAAGTACTCGAGCCTCTTGTCAATTTAAGCTATCGCGCAAAGCTAGCGCTACCCTTGAGTCCCAAATCAAACACTGATAAAACTTCAAATGACCCTAACTTATATCCGGTACGTAGTACACCTATCAAAGTTTGCAACATACGAATGCTTGCAAATTTTTACTGGAGTGTCATAAAACCTTGAAATTTTGTAACAATAAAGTACTCAAGCCTCTTGTCAATTTAAGCTATCGCTCAAAGCTATGCTACCCTTGAGTCCCAAATCAATCAGTGATAAAACTTCAAATGGCCCTAACTTCTATACGGTGCATCCTATACCTATCAAAGTTTGCAACATACAAATGCTTGTAAGTTTTTACTGGAGCGTCATAAAACCTTGAAATTTTGTAACAATAAAGTACTCGAGCCTCTTGTCAATTTAAGCTTTCGCTCAAAGCTAGCGCTACCCTTGAGTCCCAAATCAAACACTGATAAAACTTAAAATGGCCCTAGCTTCTATACGGTACGTCCTAAACCAATCAAAGTTTGCAACATACAAATGCTTGCAACTGTTTACTGGAGTGTCATAAAACCTTGAAATTTTGTAACAATAAAGTACTCGAGCCTCTTGTCAATTTAAGCTTTCGCTCAAAGCTAGCGCTACCCTTGAGTCCCAAATCAAACACTGTTAAACTTCAAATGGCCCTAACTTCTATACGGTACGTCCTACACCTATCAAAGTTTGCAACATACAAATGCTTGTAACTTTTTACTGGAGCGTCATAAAACCTTGAAATTGTATAACAATAAAGTACTCGAGCCTCTTTTCAATTTAAGCTATCGCTCAAAGCTAGTGCTGCCCTTGAGTCCCAAATCAAACACTGCTAAAACTTCAAATGGCCCTAACTTCTGTACGGTACGTCCTTCACCTATCAAAGTTTGCAACATACAAATGCTTGTAACTTTTTACTGAAGCGACATAAAACTCTGAAATTTTGTAACAATAAAGTACTCGAGCCTCTTGTCAATTTAAGCCATCGCTCAAAGCTATGCTACCCTTGAGTCCCAAATCAAACACGGATAAAACTTCAAATGGCCCTGACTTCTATACGGTACGTCCTTCACCTATCAAACTTGTTGCTTGTAACTTTTTACTGGAGTGTTGCTTGTAACTTTTTACTGGAGTGTCATAAAACCTTGAAATTTTGTAACAATAAAGTACTCGAGCCTCTTGTCAATTTAAGCTATCGCTCAAAGCTAGCGCTACCCTTGAGTCCCAAATCAAACACTGTTAAACTTCAAATGGCCCTAACTTCTATACGGTACGTAGTACACCTATCAAAATTTGCAACATACAAATGCTTGCAACTTTTACTGGAGTGTCATAAAACCTTGAAATTTTGTAACAATAAAGTACTCGAGCTTCTTGTCAATTTAAGCTTTCGCTCAAAGCTAGCGCTGCCTTTGAGTCCCAAATCAAACATTGATAAAACTTAAAATGGCCCTAGCTTCTATACGGTACGTCCTACACCTATCAAAGTTTGCACCATACAAATGCTTGCAACTGTTTACTGGAGTGTCATAAAACCTTGAAATTTTGTAACAATAAAGTACTCGAGCCTCTTGTCAATTTAAGCTATCGCTCAAAGCTAGTGCTGCCCTTGAGTCCCAAATCAAACACTGCTAAAACTTCAAATGGCCCTAACTTCTATACAGTACGTCCTACACCTATCAAAGTTTGCAACATACAAATGCTTGTAACTTTTTACTGAAGCGACATAAAACTCTGAAATTTTGTAACAATAAAGTACTCGAGCCTCTTGTCAATTTAAGCTATCGCTCAAGCTAGCGCTACCCTTGAGTCCCAAATCAAACACTGTTAAACTTCAAATGGCCCTAACTTCTATACGGTACGTCCTACACCTATCAAAGTTTGCAACATACAAATGCTTGTAACTTTTTACTGGAGCGTCATAAAACCTTGAAATTGTATAACAATAAAGTACTCGAGCCTCTTTTCAATTTAAGCTATCGCTCAAAGCTAGTGCTGCCCTTGAGTCCCAAATCAAACACTGCTAAAACTTCAAATGGCCCTAACTTCTGTACGGTACGTCCTTCACCTATCAAAGTTTGCAACATACAAATGCTTGTAACTTTTTACTGAAGCGACATAAAACTCTGAAATTTTGTAACAATAAAGTACTCGAGCCTCTTGTCAATTTAAGCCATCGCTCAAAGCTATGCTACCCTTGAGTCCCAAAGCAAACACGGATAAAACTTCAAATGGCCCTGACTTCTATACGGTACGTCCTTTACCTATCAAACTTGTTGCTTGTAACTTTTTACTGGAGTGTTGCTTGTAACTTTTTACTGGAGTGTCATAAGACCTTGAAATTTTATAACAATAAAGTACTCGAGCCTCTTTTCAATTTAAGCTATCGCTCAAAGCTAGTGCTGCCCTTGAGTCCCAAATAAAACACTGCTAAAACTTCAAATGGCCCTAACTTCTGTACGGTACGTCCTACACCTATCAAAGTTTGCAACATACAAATGCTTGTAACTTTTTACTGAAGCGACATAAAACTCTGAAATTTTGTAACAATAAAGTACTCGAGCCTCTTGTCAATTTAAGCCATCGCTCAAAGCTATGCTACCCTTGAGTCCCAAATCAAACACGGATAAAAGTTCAAATGGCCATGACTTCTATACGGTACGTCCTTCACCTATCAAACTTGTTGCTTGTAACTTTTTACTGGAGTGTTGCTTGTAACTTTTTACTGGAGTGTCATAAAACCTTGAAATTTTGTAACAATAAAGTACTCGAGCCTCTTGTCAATTTGAGCTATCGCTCAAAGCTAGCGCTACCCTTGAGTCCCAAATCAAACACTGATAAAACTTCAAATGACCCTAACTTATATCCGGTACGTAGTACACCTATCAAAATTTGCAACATACAAATGCTTGCAACTTTTACTGGAGTGTCATAAAACCTTGAAATTTTGTAGCAATAAAGTACTCGAGCCTCTTGTCAATTTAAGCTATCGCTCAAAGCTATGCTACCCTTGAGTCCCAAATCAATCAGTGATAAAACTTCAAATGCCCCTAACTTCTATACGGTGCATCCTATACCTATCAAAGTTTGCAACATACAAATGCTTGTAAGTTTTTACTGGAGCGTCATAAAACCTTGAAATTTTGTAACAATAAAGTACTCGAGCCTCTTGTCAATTTAAGCTTTCGCTCAAAGCTAGCGCTGCCTTTGAGTCCCAAATCAAACACTGATAAAACTTAAAATGGCCCTAGCTTCTATACGGTACGTCCTACACCTATCAAAGTTTGCACCATACAAATGCTTGCAACTGTTTACTGGAGTGTCATAAAACCTTGAAATTTTGTAACAATAAAGTACTCGAGCCTCTTGTCAATTTAAGCTTTCGCTCAAAGCTAGCGCTGCCTTTGAGTCCCAAATCAAACACTGATAAAACTTAAAATGGCCCTAGCTTCTATACGGTACGTCCTACACCTATCAAAGTTTGCAACATACAAATGCTTGTAACTTTTTACTGAAGCGACATAAAACTCTGAAATTTTGTAACAATAAAGTACTCGAGCCTCTTGTCAATTTTAGCCATCGCTCAAAGCTAGTCCTGCCCTTGAGTCCCAAATCAAACACTGCTAAAACTTCAAATGGCCCTAACTTCTATACGGTACGTCCTACACCTATCAAAGTTTGCAACATACAAATGCTTGTAACTTTTTACTGAAGCGACATAAAACTCTGAAATTTTGTAACAATAAAGTACTCGAGCCTCTTGTCAATTTAAGCTATCGCTCAAAGCTAGCGCTACCCTTGAGTCCCAAATCAAACACTGATAAAACTTCAAATGGCCCTAACTTCTGTAAAGTACGTCCTACACCTATCAAAGTTTGCAACATACAAATACTTGTAACTTTTTACTGGAGCGGCATAAAACCTTGAAATTTTGTAACAATAAAGTACTCGAGCCTCTTGTCCATTTCAGCTATCGCTCAAAGCTATGCTACCCTTGAGTCCCAAATCCAACACTGATTAAACTTCAAATGGCCCTAACTTCTGTACGGTACGTCCTACACCTATCAAAGTTTGCAACATACAAATGCTTATAACTTTTTACTGGAACGTCATAAAACCTTGAAATTTTGTAACAATAAAGTAGTCGAGCCGCTTGTCAATTTAAGCTATCGCTCAAAGCTAGCGCTACCCTTGAGTCCCAAATCAAACACTGATAAAACTTAAAATGGCCCTAGCTTCTATACGGTACGTCCTACACCTATCAAATTTTGCAACATACAAATGCTTGCAACTGTTTACTGGAGTGTCATAAAACCTTGAAATTTTGTAACAATAAAGTACTCGAGCCTCTTGTCAATTTAAGCCATCGCTCAAAGCTATGCTACCCTTGAGTCCCAATTCAAACACGGATAAAACTTCAAATGGCCCTGACTTCTATACGGTACGTCCTTCACCTATCAAACTTGTTGCTTGTAACTTTTTACTGGAGTGTTTCTTGTAACTTTTTACTGGAGTGTCATAAAACCTTGAAATTTTGTAACAATAAAGTACTCGAGCCTCTTGTCAATTTAAGCTATCGCTCAAAGCTAGCGCTACCCTTGAGTCCCAAATCAAACACTGATAAAACTTTAAATTGCCCTAACTTCTATAAGGTACGTCCTACACCTATCAAAGTTTGCAACATACAAATTTTTGTAACTTTTTACTGGATCGTCATAAAACCTTGAAATTTTGTAACAATAAAGTACTCGAGCCTCTTGTAGATTTTTGCTATCGCTCAAAGCTATGCTACCCTTCAGTCCCAAATCAAACACTGATAAAACTTCAAATGGCCCTGACTTCTATACGGTACGTCCTACACCTATCAAAGTTTGCAACATACAAATGCTTGTAACTTTTTACTGGAGCGCCAAAAAACCTTGAAATTTTGTAACAATACAGTACTCGAGCCTCTTGTCAATTTAAGCTATCGCTCAAAGCTATGCTACCCTTGAGTCCCATATCAAACACTGATAAAACTTCAAATGGCCCAATTTATATACGGTACGTCCTACACCTATCAAAGTTTGCAACATACAAATGCTTGTAACTTTTTACTGGAGCGGCATAGAACCTTGAAATTTTGTAACAATAAAGTACTCGAGCCTCTTGTCAATTTAAGCTATCGCTCAAAGCTATGCGATCCTTGACTGCCAAATCAAACACTGATAAAACTTCGAATGGCCCTAACTTCTATACGGTACGTCCTACACCTATCAAAGTTTGCAACATACAAATGCTTGTAACTTTTTACTGGAGCGTCATAAAACCTTGAAATTTTGTAACAATAAAGTACTCGAGCCTCTTGTCAATTTAAGCTATCGCTGAAAGCTATGCTACCCTTGAGTCCCAAATCAAACACTGATAAAACTTCAAATGGCCCTGACTTCTATACGGTATGTCCTACTCCTATCAAAGTTTGCAACATACAAATGCTGTAACTTTTTACTGGAGAGTCATAAAACCTTGAAATTTTGTAACAATAAAGTACTCGAGCCTCTTGTCAATTTCAGCTATCGCTCAAAGCTATGCTACCCTTGAGTCCCAACTCAAACACTGATAACACTTCAAATGGCCCTAACTTTTATACGGTACGTCCTGCACCTATCAAAGTTTGCAACATACAAATGCTTGTAACTTTTTACTGGAGTGTCATAAAACTTTGAAATTTTGTAACAATAAAGTACTCGAGCCTCTTGTCAATTTAAGCTAGCGCTCAAAGCTAGCGCTACCCTTGAGTCCCAAATCAAACACTGATAAAACTTCAAATGGCCCTAACTTCTGTAAAGTACGTCCTACACCTATCAAAGTTTGCAACATACAAATACTTGTAACTTTTTACTGGAGCGGCATAAAACCTTGTAATTTTGTAACAATAAAGTACTCGAGCCTCTTGTCCATTTAAGCTATCGCTTAAAGCTATGCTACCCTTGAGTCCCAAATCAAACACTGATTAAACTTCAAATGGCCCTAACTTCTGTACGGTACGTCCTACACCTATCAAAGTTTGCAACATACAAATGCTTGTAACTTTTTACTGGAGCGGCATAAAACCTTGAAATTTTGTAACAATAAAGTACTCGAGCCTCTTGTCAATTTAAGCTATCGCTCAAAGCTATGCTCCCCTACGCTGGGTAGTCACCTTGTTGCGGTGTAGGGGCTTACTGTGTGCTGGAACATGGCACATGAAAGACGGTGACATGGTCCAGTTACGCAAACTAAGAACTACCTTCAACGCACAGGTTGAAAGTAGTTTTCTACGATTCCTGCTCAGTCGTTAAGGCTAGTTAGTAGTCGTACTGGCCAATATCGAACGTCTCACTGAGACCGCCGGATCGCCTAGACACTAACAATTGGTCAGCCCTTCGGGGAAGTGCGGCAATTACTTTACAGACCAATGGCCCACTTTCAGTACGGTCATGTCTCTGCTGGACTTGGGTCGCCGATTGCCGGGCGGGGGAGAGAGAAAACTCCCTGGGGCAGGGTTCACCAGACATATTGGCCCATAAAAAAAAAACACCCTAAATTCACGGTGGAACAGCTATGCCAGTGAGCTTGCTTGACGGGGTAGAGTCAAGCTTAATAGCGAACTCCGTACGAGGTCCGGCGAACCTACGGTTTTAATTAGCCTTACCACGGGGTCGCCCGTGGGTGACCAAAACGCAAAAGAAAACTAAAGAAAAATATATGGAAAACTTAAGCCTATATGAAAAAAAAAAATGGACTGCACACCTTCAAATGTGCATATTGTGGCTACAATGAGCCAACAGCCATCATTGGCCGAGGGGGCATCTGGTCCCATCGACAATGAAAGCATGGAGCACGACCTGTTGGGGGGGGCACCCGGTCCCTTAACCGACAGGCCGGAGGAGATGGACATCCCACTTAGCCAGGAATCGGCTGGGGTGTCTATCTCCTCGGAACAGGAGAGAAATCTTCTGGAACCTGCTCCAGAGAAGATTCCAAAACTTAGGGTGAAGCTGTCCGGAGCTGGACGTAAACGTTTTAAGGCTTTGCTTGCCAGGGGCATATCGCTGGAAACAGCTCGGTCCTTGGCGGCAAATCCAGCGAACGTGTCTGCGCGATGGACCCCTAAAAGATCCCGTTCAGATGGCTCCACGCCGACATCGAACTCCAGGCCGACAAAGCGGTTTGCACAAGAGGGCAACAAAAACATTGATAAAATGTCAATAGTGCCCCCAGCGGACCCGCCGGTGTGTGGTGAGATGAAGGAGGCGGAGACCTTACTTGGGGGCGAACCTGGTCCCAGTAAGAGGGTGGCGAGTGTCTCTGAAAGACATGGCTTGCAGGGCGCCTCCTTGGGGGTCCCCTGCTCAAAGCCTACTCTAGCGGAGACAGTCTGCTCCAAAAAGATAGGGGTTATACCTAGCAATTTCCCGGAGGGCATATGGTCCACTGAAGAAATTGGGAAGGTTCAACGGTGCATTCTCGACTGGGGCCCAGTGAAGCCACACTTTGCAGGCTGTAGTTTCAAGCCTGGATGGTTGACGATCAACTGTCTGGACGACGAAACCGTAGCCTGGGCTGAAGAATGGATACCAGCCATGAAGCCATGGGAGGGGGCTGAGTTGAAGGTGGTGGACGAGGCAAAAGTGCCAAAGGCCAAGATCTTCGTTGGCTACTTTCCCGGCTCGGTATCTTGGCAAAATGACCGAATTCTGGGGCAAGTGGAGTCGCAGAATTCGGGCATTAGTGTCAGCGAGTGGCGGGTGCTCCATCGCCTACAAAAAGGTGACCAGGTCGAGCTGGCAATTGCTCTGGACCCCATCTCGTCTGAAAGGGTTGACACACTGGGTAACAAAGTCTACTATGGCTTTGGCAGTGCCCAGCTCCGACCTAGACTGAAGGGGAACAGGGCAAAATCTGCTGTTGGTGTTGAAGAGCAACCAACAACATCTGTTGCAGCGCGGGCAAAGCAGAATAGCCAGAAGACGAAAACGGGGCCCATTTTCACAAAGCCAGTACCGAGAGCGGAGAGAGGCAACACACGTGTCCAACGTCCAGGACCATCTGCTCTCTCTGGTAGGCTCAGGAAATGGGAGAGAAAAGACCCGGAGGCTGCGGAAACTTTGCGGAGCACAAAGGGTGGTAAGATCCGCAAGGATCGGTCTGGGAAATAATGTCCCAGGCCCCATCACGAACGCAAAACTCTTGGAAGCAGCTTTACTGTCTCCAAATAAATCTCCACAGGGCTATAGCAGCCTCTTACAGGCTCAGTGCCTTGGTGGAACACCAGAGTCTGGACTTTGTAGCCATTCAAGAACCATGGGCCACAAATGGGCGCATAAATGGTCTGCAGACAAAAACATGTAAGTTGATCTATGATAATAATGTTGACCGACCGAGGGCAGCGATCATGATCAACAAAAATATTAAATTCCTCCCAATTTCAGAGCTTCTACAACGCGATCTGGTGGCAGTACAGGCAGAAGTGCCTAGTGCCAAAGGGAGGAGAACGGTAGTCCTGGCCTCCATGTACTTACCTGGCGACACAGAGGACGCGGTATCGCGCGAGCTCCAGCAGCTTACGGAGTACTGTCGCACTCGCAGTCTACAGTGGGTGGTGTGCTGCGACGCAAACGCGCACCACACGGTATGGGGAAGCACGGACACGAACGGGCGAGGTGAGTCACTTCTTGATTTTATTACAACAAACAATCTGGTGGTGGTAAATAGGGGTGACGAGCCTACCTTTATGAATGCGATAAGGGGGGAGGTGTTAGATCTCACCCTAACTAGCGCATTCATATCAAATAACATTTCTAATTGGAGGGTGCTTAATGAGGTCTCCTTGTCGGACCATAGGTACATTTGCTTTGATCTGGGGGGGAGATTGGAGGCACCTTCGAAATGAGAAATGTTAGGAAGACCAACTGGTCGATATATAACTTTTACTTAGAGCAAAATATTGCGTGCCTTAGTGAAAAAATAAGTAACTCTCAGGAACTAGATCTTGAAGTTAACAAATTAAATAATATAATAATCGAGGCTTTTGAAAGTAGCTGCAATTTAGTTGTGAAGAAACGTTCTAGGAACGTACCCTGGTGGAGCGGGGAGCTAAATGTTTTGCGCAAAAAAGCCCGTCAACTCTTTAATAGGGCCAAGTCTAATGGTGACTGGGCATCTTATAGAAGTGCCTTAACGGCCTATAATAATGAGTTGAGAAGATCAAAGAGAGACTCATGGAAAAAGTACTGTGAGGAGATTGAAACCCTCCCAGCAGCTACCCGACTCCAGAAGTCACTCAATAAAGATCACTCAAACGGACTTTCTACACTCAAGAAGCCTGACGGAAATTTTACGGAGAGCCTGGAAGAGACGGGACAGATTTTGTTGCACACTCACTTTCCAGGCTGTGCCACTAGCGGAGAGGATAGTGAAATCATCGAGAATACTCGTTTCTTGATGCCTACACGGAGGGAACTCTCACTGGCTCGCAGAATCTTCACCGTCAATAAAACCAAATGGGCTATCTCCACTTTTAGACCATTCAAATCGCCAGGTGTCGATAATATACAACCGTGCCTGCTTCGGCAAGGTGTTGATGTATTAGCACCTGTGCTAACAAACATTTTCAGGATAAGCCTGGAGCTAGGCATAGTGCCTAAACCTTGGACGAAGGCTAGGGTGGCTTTCATACCGAAAGCAGGCAAAAAGGCGGACCACACGCCAAAAGCCTATCGGCCCATTAGCCTGACGTCATTCCTGCTAAAAGTTATGGAAAAAATTCTGGACCAATATATCAGGGAAACTTATCTTAAAGATTCTCCTCTTCATATTGAACAATACGCTTACCAATCAGGCAAATCGACTGAGACAGCCATACATAGCTTAACAAGCAAAATTGAAAAGGCGTTTGAGGGTAAAGAAATAGCTCTCTGTACATCGGTTGACATTACGGGGGCTTTTGACAATGCTACTTTCAGATCAATTGAGGAGGGGATGAACAGGAAAGGTATACAAAGACTGATCATAACATGGGTTCTCAATATGCTGAAAAACAGAACGACAATCTTTGAAACAGGGACAGCAAAGCAAATTGTCAGGTCAACCAAAGGATGTCCCCAGGGGGGCGTCCTATCGCCACTCCTATGGTTATTGGTTATCGACGAGCTCTTACAAACTCTCAATGACCTCGGATACGAAGTTCAGGGCTTTGCGGATGATTTGGAAATTATGGTCAGAGGCAAGTTTGACTCTACCATAACAGATCGCATGCAACTAGCTCTTGATATCACTCAAAACTGGTGTCAGGAGAAAGGACTATCGATAAATCCGAATAAAACAAACGTGGTACCCTTCACCAAAAGAAGGAAACTGAATCTGGGGACCTTAAGTTTAGGGACCACAAACTTAACAATGTCCAATGAAATGAAATATCTGGGAGTAATCCTGGACAAAACTCTAACTTGGAAAAACCACTTATCATACATAACTAGTAAAGCCTTAAGACCAACCTATGCTTGCCAGAGGTTGTACGGTAAAACATGGGGACTACGGCCAAAAATGATGGCGTGGTCATATAAAACAATAATAGTACCAATGATTACTTATGCGTCGTTGGTATGGTGGCCAAAAGTCAACCAAACAGGAGCTCAGAGGACTCTTAACAAGATTCACCGTATAGCCTGTTTGAGTGTGACGGGAGCAATGAGAACGTGCCCCACACTAGCTTTGGGAGTGATCACTGGACTGACTCCTCTACACCTTGTAGTTAAAAGGATGGCGGCCAGCGCGGCCCTAAGGCTACCTAATCTAGCCCATCTTAAAGAAGGCAACCTTTCGGGGCACGCAAAGATTCTGGACACTGTCTGGAATTCTCCGTGCCTCATGGTCTTCGACAAAATGGACAGAAAATTAGACTTCTCAAAGCAATTCAAAGTGGTCATCAGTGACCGTTCAGCTTGGAGAAACAAGGAAATAACAATAAAACAGGACTCTCAGTTGTGGTATACAGATGGGTCCAAAATGGAAGATGGCAGTGCAGGAGCTGGAATTGTAGGGCCAAATTTCCAAAAAGCAATTGCAATGGGAAAAACAGCTTCCATTTTTCAGGCGGAGGTCCACGCTTTAGAGTTATGTGCTAGAGAATGTCTACGCAGGGGTACACGCAACACCAAAATATGCATACTCTCAGATAGCCAGGCAGCTCTAAAATCATTAATAAACTTCTCATTCCAATCAAAGCTGGTCTGGGAATGCTGTAAACTTCTCAATACCCTAGCAGCGAGAAACTCTGTTACGCTAATGTGGGTACCGGGACACGAGGGACATGAGGGCAACGAAATGGCAGATTCTTTAGCAAAAAAGGGTGCAGACACTGCCTTTATAGGCCCAGAACCCTTCTGTGGGGTAAACAGTAGCTTCACAAATAACTTGTTGTGCGAACAGGAAAAACGAAGTCTGCTAAACTACTGGAGAGCCCAAAAAGGCATGCGGCAGTCGAGACTACTCATTGATCCTGAACACATAAGGGTAGATGCTTCTTTAAACCTCAGCAGAAATGACATCAAACTATACACTGAACTTTTAACAGGACACTGTAAACTAAATTACCACCTGAAGAAAATAGGCGTGGTAGAAGACGATTCTTGTCGACTCTGTCAAGAAAAGCAGGAAACGGCAGAACACATTCTATGCACTTGCCCAGCGGTGGCAAGACGCAGACATAAGTACCTAGGCAGTGGGTTCATATCTCCAAATCACCTAGTTAAAATTAAGCCCACAGCAGTTACGAGATTTATAAACAGTCTAGGACTGTTTTAGTTGGGTACGAGGCTGCACAATAGATCTTTTAGGTCGCGGTGTTCTTTTAGCCTGTCAATAATAAATAAATAAAGCTATGCTACCCTTGAGTCCCAAATCAAACACTGATTAAACTTCAAATGGCCCTAACTTTTGTACGGTACGTCCTACACCTATCAAAGTTTGCAACATACAAATGCTTGTAACTTTTTACTGGAGCGTCATAATACCTTGAAATTTTGTAACAATAAAGTACTCGAGCCTCTTGTCAATTTAAGCTATCGCTCAAAGCTAGCGCTACCCTTGAGTCCCAAATCAAACACTGATAAAACTTTAAATTGCCCTAACTTCTATAAGGTACGTCCTACACCTATCAAAGTTTGCAACATACAAATTTTTGTAACTTTTTACTGGATCGTCATAAAACCTTGAAATTTTGTAACAATAAAGTACTCGAGCCTCTTGTAGATTTTTGCTATCGCTCAAAGCTATGCTACCCTTGAGTCCCAAATCAAACACTGATAAAACTTCAAATGGCCCTGACTTCTATACGGTACGTCCTACACCTATCAAAGTTTGCAACATACAAATGCTTGTAACTTTTTACTGGAGCGCCAAAAAACCTTGAAATTTTGTAACAATACAGTACTCGAGCCTCTTGTCAATTTAAGCTATCGCTCAAAGCTATGCTACCCTTGAGTCCCATATCAAACACTGATAAAACTTCAAATGGCCCAATTTATATACGGTACGTCCTACACCTATCAAAGTTTGCAACATACAAATGATTGTAACTTTTTACTGGAGCGTCATAGAACCTTGAAATTTTGTAACAATAAAGTACTCGAGCCTCTTGTCAATTTAAGCTATCGCTCAAAGCTATGCGATCCTTGACTGCCAAATCAAACACTGATAAAACTTCGAATGGCCCTAACTTCTATACGGTACGTCCTACACCTATCAAAGTTTGCAACATACAAATGCTTGTAACTTTTTACTGGAGCGTCATAAAACCTTGAAATTTTGTAACAATAAAGTACTCGAGCCTCTTGTCAATTTAAGCTATCGCTGAAAGCTATGCTAATATTGAGTCCCAACTCAAACACTGATAACACTTCAAATGGCCCTAACTTCTATACGGTACGTCCTGCACCTATCAAAGTTTGCAACATACAAATGCTTGCAACTGTTTACTGGAGTGTCATAAAACCTTGAAATTTTGTAACAATAAAGTACTCGAGTCTCTTGTCAATTTAAGCTATCGCTCAAAGCTAGCGCTACCCTTGAGTCCCAAATCAAACACCGATAAGACTTCAAATGGCCCTAACTTATATACGGTACGTCCTACACCTATCAAATTTTGCAACATACAAATGCTTGCAACTTTTTACTGGAGTGTCATAAAACCTTGAAATTTTGTAACAATAAAGTAATCGAGCCTCTTGTAAATTTAAGCTATCGCTCAAAGCTAGCGCTACCCTTGAGTCCCAAATCAAACACTGATAAAACTTCAAATGGCGCTAACTTCTGTAAAGTACGTCCTACACCTATCAAAGTTTGCAACATACAAATACTTGTAACTTTTTACTGGATCGTCATAAAACCTTGAAATTTTGTAACAATAAAGTACTCGAGCCTCTTGTAGATTTTTGCTATCGCTCAAAGCTATGCTACCCTTGAGTCCCAAATCAAACACTGATAAAACTTCAAATGGCCCTGACTTCTATACGGTACGTCCTACACCTATCAAAGTTTGCAACATACAAATGCTTGTAACTTTTTACTGGAGCGTCATAGAACCTTGAAATTTTGTAACAATAAAGTACTCGAGCCTCTTGTCAATTTAAGCTATCGCTCAAAGCTATGCGATCCTTGACTCCCAAATCAAACACTGATAAAACTTCGAATGGCCCTAACTTCTATACGGTACGTCCTACACCTATCAAAGTTTGCAACATACAAATGCTTGTAACTTTTTACTGGAGCGTCATAAAACCTTGAAATTTTGTAACAATAAAGTACTCGAGCCTCTTGTCAATTTCAGCTATCCCTCAAAGCTATGCTACCCTTGAGTCCCAACTCAAACACTGATAACACTTCAAATAGCCCTAACTTCTATACGGTACGTCCTGCACCTATCAAAGTTTGCAACATACAAATGCTTGTAACTTTTTACTGGAGTGTCATAAAACTTTGAAATTTTGTAACAATAAAGTACTCGAGCCTCTTGTCAATTTAAGCTAGCGCTCAAAGCTAGCGCTACCCTTGAGTCCCAAATCAAACACTGATAAAACTTCAAATGGCCCTAACTTCTGTAAAGTACGTCCTACACCTATCAAAGTTTGCAACATACAAATACTTGTAACTTTTTACTGGAGCGGCGTAAAACCTTGAAATTTTTTAACAATAAAGTACTCGAGCCTCTTGTCCATTTAAGCTATCGCTTAAAACTATGCTACCCTTGAGTCCCAAATCAAACACTGATTAAATTTCAAATGGCCCTAACTTCTGTACGGTACGTCCTACACCTATCAAAATTTGCAACATACAAATGCTTGTAACTTTTTACTGGAGCGTCATAAAACCTTGAAATTTTGTAACAATAAAGTACTCGAGCCTCTTGTCAATTTACGCTATCGCTCAAAGCTAGCGCTACCCTTGAGTCCCAAATCAAACATTGATTAAACTTAAAATGGCGCTAGCTTCTATACGGTACGTCCTACACCTATCAAAGTTTGCAACATTCAAATGCTTGCAACTGTTTACTGGAGTGTCATAAAACCTTGAAATTTTGTAACAATAAAGTACTCGAGTCTCTTGTCAATTTAAGCTATCGCTCAAAGCTAGCGCTACCCTTGAGTCCCAAATCAAACACCGATAAAACTTCAAATGGCCCTAACTTATATACTGTACGTCCTACACCTATCAAAGTTTGCAACATACAAATGCTTGCAACTTTTTACTGGAGTGTCATAAAACCTTGAAATTTTGTAACAATAAAGTAATCGAGCCTCTTGTAAATTTAAGCTATCGCTCAAAGCTAGCGCTACCCTTGAGTCCCAAATCAAACACTGATAAAACTTCAAATGGCCCTAACTTCTATAAGGTACGTCCTACACCTATCAAAGTTTGCAACATACAAATACTTGTAACTTTTTACTGGAGCGTCATAAAACCTTGAAATTTTGTAACAATAAAGTACTCGAGCCTCTTGTCCATTTAAGCTATCGCTCAAAGCTATGCTACCCTTGAGTCCCAAATCAAACACTGATAAAACTTCAAATGGCGCTAACTTTTGTAAAGTACGTCCTACACCTATCAAAGTTTGCAACATACAAATACTTGTAACTTTTTACTGGAGCGGCATAAAACCTTGAAATTTTGTAACAATAAAGTACTCGAGCCTCTTGTCAATTTAAGCTATCGCTCAAAGCTAGCGCTACCCTTGAGTCCCAAATCAAACACCGATAAAACTTCAAATGGCCCTAACTTCTACACGGTACGTCCTACACCTATCAAAGTTTGCAACATACAAATGCTTGCAACTTCTTACTTGAGTGTCATAAAACCTTGAAATTTTGTAACAATAAAGTACTCGAGACTCTTGTCGATTTAAGCTATCGCTCAAAGCTAGCGCTACCCTTGAGTCCCAAATCAAACACTGATAAAACTTCAAATGGCTCTAACTTCTATAAGGTACGTCCTACTCCTATCAAAGTTTGCAACATACAAATATTTGTAACTTTTTAATGTAGCGTCATAAAA
Source organism: Clusia tigrina (assembly GCA_920105625.2). Taxonomy (NCBI): domain Eukaryota; kingdom Metazoa; phylum Arthropoda; class Insecta; order Diptera; family Clusiidae; genus Clusia; species Clusia tigrina. The sequence continues at coordinate 365,687 of CAKKTE020000064.1, read as the reverse complement.
CCTTGAAATTTTGTAACAATAAAGTACTCGAGCCTCTTGTCTTTTTAAGCTATCGCTCAAAGCTATGCTACCCTTGAATCCCAAATCAAACACTGATAAAACTTCAAATGGCCATAACTTCTATACGGTACGTCCTACACTTATCAAAGTTTGCAACATACAAATGCTTGTAACTTTTTACTGGAGCGTCATAAAACCTTGAAATTTTATAACAATAAAGTACTCGAGCCTCTTTTCAATTTAAGCTATCGCTCAAAGCTAGCGCTACCCTTGAGTCCCAAATCAAACACTGATAAAACTTCAAATGGCCCTAACTTCTGTACGGTACGTCCTACACCTATCAAAGTTTGCAACATACAAATGCTTGTAACTTTTTACTGGAGCGTCATAAAACCTTGAAATTTTGTAACAATAAAGTACTCGAGCCTCTTGTCAATTTAAGCTATCGCTCAAAGCTAGCGCTACCCTTGAGTCCCAAATCAAACACCGATAAAACTTCAAATGGCCCTAACTTCTACACGGTACGTCCTACACCTATCAAAGTTTGCAACATACAAATGCTTGCAACTTTTTACTTGAGTGTCATAAAACCTTGAAATTTTGTAACAATAAAGTACTCGAGCCTCTTGTCAATTTAAGCTATCGCTCAAAGCTAGCGCTACCCTTGAGTCCCAAATCAAACACTGATAAAACATCAAATGGTCCTAACTTCTATAAGGTACGTCCTACACCTATCAAAGTTTGCAACATACAAATACTTGTAACTTTTTACTGGAGCGTCATAAAACCTTGAAATTTTATAACAATAAAGTACTCGAGCCTGTTTTCAATTTAAGCTATCGCTCAAAGCTAGTGCTGCCCTTGAGTCCCAAATCAAACACTGCTAAAACTTCAAATGGCCCTAACTTCTATACGGTACGTCCTACAACTATCAAAGTTTTCAACATACAAATGCTTGTAAATTTTTATTGGAGTGTCATAAAACTCTGAAATTTTGTAACAATAAAGTACTCGAGACTCTTGTCGATTTAAGCTATCGCTCAAAGCTAGCGCTACCCTTGAGTCCCAAATCAAACACTGATAAAACTTCAAATGGCTCTAACTTCTATAAGGTACGTCCTACTCCTATCAAAGTTTGCAACATACAAATATTTGTAACTTTTTAATGTAGCGTCATAAAACCTTGAAATTTTGTAACAATAAAGTACTCGAGCCTCTTGTCTTTTTAAGCTATCGCTCAAAGCTATGCTACCCTTGAATCCCAAATCAAACACTGATAAAACTTCAAATGGCCATAACTTCTATACGGTACGTCCTACACTTATCAAAGTTTGCAACATACAAATGCTTGTAACTTTTTACTGGAGCGTCATAAAACCTTGAAATTTTATAACAATAAAGTACTCGAGCCTCTTGTCAATTTAAGCTATCGCTCAAAGCTATGCTACCCTTGAGTCCCAAATCAATCAGTGATAAAACTTCAAATGGCCCTAACTTCTATACAGTGCATCCTATACCTATCAAAGTTTGCAACATACAAATGCTTGTAACTTTTTACTGGAGCGTCATAAAACCTTGAAATTTTGTAACAATAAAGTACTCAAGCCTCTTGTCTATTTAAGCTATCGCTCAAAGCTATGCTACCCTTGAATCCCAAATCAAACACTGATAAAACTTCAAATGGCCCTAACTTCTATACGGTACGTCCTACACCTATCAAAGTTTGCAACATACAAATGCTTGTAACTTTTTACTGGAGCGTCATAAAACCTTGAAATTTTGTAACAATAAAGTACTCGAGCCTCTTGTCTATTTAAGCTATCGCTCAAAGCTATGCTACCCTTGAGTCCCAAATCAAACACTGATAAAACTTCAAATGGCGCTAACTTCTGTAAAGTACGTCCTACACCTATCAAAGTTTGCAACATACAAATACTTGTAACTTTTTACTGGAGAGGCATAAAACCTTGACATTTTGTAACAATGAAGTACTCGAGCCTCTTGTCCATTTAAGCTATCGCTCAAAGCTAGCGCTACCCTTGAGTCCCAAATCAAACACTGATAAAACCTAAAATGGCCCTAGCTTCTATACGGTACGTCCTACACCTATCAAAGTTTGCAACATACAAATGCTTGCAACTCTTTACTGGAGTGTCATAAAACCTTGAAATTTTGTAACAATAAAGTACTCAAGCCCCTTGTCAATTTAAGCTATCGCTCAAAGCTAGCGCTACTCTTGAGTCCCAAATCAAACACCGATAAAACTTCAAATGGCCCTAACTTCTACACGGTACGTCCTACACCTATCAAAGTTTGCAACTACAAATGCTTGCAAATTTTTACTGGAGTATCATAAAACCTTGAAATTTTGTAACAATAAAGTACTCGAGCCTCTTGTCAATTTAAGCTATCGCTCAAAGCTAGCGCTACCCTTGAGTCCCAAATCAAACACTGATAAAACTTCAAATGGTCCAAACTTCTATAAGGTACGTCCTACACCTATCAAAGTTTGCAACATACAAATACTTGTAACTTTTTAATGTAGCGTCATAAAACCTTGAAATTTTGTAACAATAAAGTACTCGAGCCTCTTGTCCATTTAAGCTATCGCTCAAAGCTATGCTACCCTCGAATCCCAAATCAAACACTGATAAAACTTCAAATGGCCCTAACTTCTATACGGTACGTCCTACACCTATCAAAGTTTGCAACATACAAATGCTTGCAACTTTTTACTGGAGTGTCATAAAACCTTGAAATTTTGTAACAATAAAGTACTCGAGCCTCTTGTAGATTTTTGCTATCGCTCAAAGCTATGCTACCCTTGAGTCCCAAATCAAACACTGATAAAACTTCAAATGGCCCTGACTTCTATACGGTACGTCCTACACCTATCAAAGTTTGCAACATACAAATGCTTGTAACTTTTTACTGGAGCGCCAAAAAACCTTGAAATTTTGTAACAATACAGTACTCGAGCCTCTTGTCAATTTAAGCTATCGCTCAAAGCTATGCTACCCTTGAGTCCCATATCAAACACTGATAAAACTTCAAATGGCCCAATTTATATACGGTACGTCCTACACCTCTCAAAGTTTGCAACATACAAATGCCTGTAACTTTTTACTGGAGCGTCATAGAACCTTGAAATTTTGTAACAATAAAGTACTCGAGCCTCTTGTCAATTTAAGCTATCGCTCAAAGCTATGCGATCCTTGAGTCCCAAATCAAACACTGATGGCCCTAACTTCTATACGGTACGTCCTACACCTATCAATGTTTGCAACATACAAATGCTTGTAACTTTTTACTGGAGCGTCATAAAACCTTGAAATTTTGTAACAATAAAGTACTCGAGCCTCTTGTCAATTTAAGCTATCGCTGAAAGCTATGCTACCCTTGAGTCCCAAATCAAACACTGATAAAACTTCAAATGGCCCTGACTTCTATACGGTATGTCCTACTCCTATCAAAGTTTGCAACATACAAATGCTGTAACTTTTTACTGGAGCGTCATAAAACCATGAAATTTTGTAGCAATAAAGTACTCGAGCCTCTTGTCAATTTAAGCCATCGCTCAAAGCTATGATACCCTTGAGTCCCAAATCAAACACGGATAAAACTTCAAATGGCCCTGACTTCTATACGGTACGTCCTTCACCTATCAAACTTGTTGCTTGTAACTTTTTACTGGAGTGTTGCTTGTAACTTTTTACTGGAGTGTCATAAAACCTTGAAATTTTGTAACAATAAAGTACTCGAGCCTCTTGTCAATTTAAGCTATCGCTCAAAGCTAGCGCTACCCTTGAGTCCCAAATCAAACACTGATAAAACTTTAAATTGCCCTAACTTCTATTAGGTACGTCCTACACCTATCAAAGTTTGCAACATACAAATTTTTGTAACTTTTTACTGGATCGTCATAAAACCTTGAAATTTTGTAACAATAAAGTACTCGAGCCTCTTGTAGATTTTTGCTATCGCTCAAAGCTATGCTACCCTTGAGTCCCAAATCAAACACTGATAAAACTTCAAATGGCCCTGACTTCTATACGGTACGTCCTACACCTATCAAAGTTTGCAACATACAAATGCTTGTAACTTTTTACTGGAGCGCCAAAAAACCTTGCAATTTTGTAACAATACAGTACTCGAGCCTCTTGTCAATTTAAGCTATCGCTCAAAGCTATGCTACCCTTGAGTCCCTTATCAAACACTGATAAAACTTCAAATGGCCCAATTTATATACGGTTTGTAACATACAAATGCTTGTAACTTTTTACTGGAGCGTCATAGAACCTTGAAATTTTGTAACAATAAAGTACTCGAGCCTCTTGTCAATTTAAGCTATCGCTCAAAGCTATGCGATCCTTGACTGCCAAATCAAACACTGATAAAACTTCGAATGGCCCTAACTTCTATACGGTACGTCCTACACCTATCAAAGTTTGCAACATACAAATGCTTGTAACTTTTTACTGGAGCGTCATAAAACCTTGAAATTTTGTAACAATAAAGTACTCGAGCCTCTTGTCTATTTAAGCTATCGCTGAAAGCTATGCTACCCTTGAGTCCCAAATCAAACACTGATAAAACTTCAAATGGCCCTGACTTCTATACGGTATGTCCTACTCCTATCAAAGTTTGCAACATACAAATGCTGTAACTTTTTACTGGAGCGTCATAAAACCTTGAAATTTTGTAACAATAAAGTACTCGAGCCTTTTGTCAATTTCAGCTATCGCTCAAAGCTATGCTACCCTTGAGTCCCAACTCAAACACTGATAGCACTTCAAATGGCCCTAACTTTTATACGGTACGTCCTGCACCTATCAAAGTTTGCAACATACAAATGCTTGTAACTTTTTACTGGAGTGTCATAAAACTTTGAAATTTTGTAACAATAAAGTACTCGAGCCTCTTGTCAATTTAAGCTAGCGCTCAAAGCTAGCGCTACCCTTGAATCCCAAATCAAACACTGATAAAACTTCAAATGGCCCTAACTTCTGTAAAGTACGTCCTACACCTATCAAAGTTTGCAACATACAAATACTTGTAACTTTTTACTGGAGCGGCATAAAACCTTGAAATTTTGTAACAATAAAGTACTCGAGCCTCTTGTCCATTTAAGCTATCGCTTAAAGCTATGCTACCCTTGAGTCCCAAATCAAACACTGATTAAACTTCAAATGGCCCTAACTTCTGTACGGTACGTCCTACACCTATCAAAGTTTGCAACATACAAATGCTTGTAACTTTTTACTGGAGCGTCATAATACCTTGAAATTTTGTAACAATAAAGTACTCGAGCCTCTTGTCAATTTAAGCTATCGCTCAAAGCTAGCGCTACCTTTGAGTCCCAAATCAAACACTGATAAAACTTTAAATTGCCCTAACTTCTATAAGGTACGTCCTACACCTATCAAAGTTTGCAACATACAAATTTTTGTAACTTTTTACTGGATCGTCATAAAACCTTGAAATTTTGTAACAATAAAGTACTCGAGCCTCTTGTAGATTTTTGCTATCGCTCAAAGCTATGCTACCCTTGAGTGCCAAATCAAACACTGATAAAACTTCAAATGGCCCTGACTTCTATACGGTACGTCCTACACCTATCAAAGTTTGCAACATACAAATGCTTGTAACTTTTTACTGGAGCGCCAAAAAACCTTGAAATTTTGTAACAATACAGTACTCGAGCCTCTTGTCAATTTAAGCTATCGCTCAAAGCTATGCTACCCTTGAGTCCCATATCAAACACTGATAAAACTTCAAATGGCCCAATTTATATACGGTACGTCCTACACCTATCAAAGTTTGCAACATACAAATGCTTGTAACTTTTTACTGGAGCGTCATAGAACCTTGAAATTTTGTAACAATAAAGTACTCCAGCCTCTTGTCAATTTAAGCTATCGCTCAAAGCTATGCTAATCTTGAGTCCCAACTCAAACACTGATAACACTTCAAATGGCCCTAACTTCTATACGGTACGTCCTGCACCTATCAAAGTTTGCAACATACAAATGCTTGTAACTGTTTACTGGAGTGTCATAAAACTTTGAAATTTTGTAACAATAAAGTACTCGAGCCTCTTGTCAATTTAAGCTAGCGCTCAAAGCTAGCGCTACCCTTGAGTCCCAAATCAAACACTGATAAAACTTCAAATGGCCCTAACTTCTGTAAAGTACGTCCTACACCTATCAAAGTTTGCAACATACAAATACTTGTAACTTTTTACTGGAGCGGCATAAAACCTTGAAATTTTGTAACAATAAAGTACTCGAGCCTCTTGTCCATTTAAGCTATCTGATTAAACTTCAAATGGCCCTAACTTCTGTACGGTACGTCCTACACCTATCAAAGTTTGCAACATACAAATGCTTGTAACTTTTTACTGGAGCGTCATAAAACCTTGAAATTTTGTAACAATAAAGTACTCGAGCCTCTTGTCAATTTAAGCTATCGCTCAAAGCTAGCGCTACCCTTGAGTCCCAAATCAAACACTGATAAAACTTAAAATGGCCCTAGCTTCTATACGGTACGTCCTACACCTATCAAAGTTTGCAACATACAAATGCTTGCAACTGTTTACTGGAGTGTCATAAAACCTTGAAATTTTGTAACAATAAAGTACTCGAGTCTCTTGTCAATTTAAGCTATCGCTCAAAGCTAGCGCTACCCTTGAGTCCCAAATCAAACACCGATAAAACTTCAAATGGCCCTAACTTATATACGGTACGTCATACACCTATCAAAGTTTGCAACATACAAATGCTTGCAACTTTTTACTGGAGTGTCATAAAACCTTGAAATTTTGTAACAATAAAGTAATCGAGCCTCTTGTAAATTTAAGCTATCGCTCAAAGCTAGCGCTACCCTTGAGTCCCAAATCAAACACTGATAAAACTTCAAATGGCCCTAACTTCTATAAGGTACGTCCTACACCTATCAAAGTTTGCAACATACAAATGCTTGTAACTTTTTACTGGAGCGTCATAAAACCTTGAAATTTTGTAACAATAAAGTACTCGAGCCTCTTGTCCATTTAAGCTATCGCTCAAAGCTATGCTACCCTTGAGTCCCAAATCAAACACTGATAAAACTTCAAATGGCCCTGACTTCTATACGGTATGTCCTACTCCTATCAAAGTTTGCAACATACAAATGCTGTAACTTTTTACTGGAGCGTCATAAAACCTTAAAATTTTGTAACAATAAAGTACTCGAGCCTCTTGTCAATTTCAGCTATCGCTCAAAGCTATGCTACCCTTGAGTCCCAACTCAAACACTGATAACACTTCAAATGGCCCTAACTTCTATACGGTACGTCCTACACCTATCAAAGTTTGCAACATACAAATGCTTGTAACTTTTTACTGGAGCGTCATAGAACCTTGAAATTTTGTAACAATAAAGTACTCGAGCCTCTTGTCAATTTAAGCTATCGCTCAAAGCTATGCTAATCTTGAGTCCCAACTCAAACACTGATAACACTTCAAATGGCCCTAACTTCTATACGGTACGTCCTGCACCTATCAAAGTTTGCAACATACAAATGCTTGTAACTGTTTACTGGAGTGTCATAAAACTTTGAAATTTTGTAACAATAAAGTACTCGAGCCTCTTGTCAATTTAAGCTAGCGCTCAAAGCTAGCGCTACCCTTGAGTCCCAAATCAAACACTGATAAAACTTCAAATGGCCCTAACTTCTGTAAAGTACGTCCTACACCTATCAAAGTTTGCAACATACAAATACTTGTAACTTTTTACTGGAGCGGCATAAAACCTTGAAATTTTGTAACAATAAAGTACTCGAGCCTCTTGTCCATTTAAGCTATCTGATTAAACTTCAAATGGCCCTAACTTCTGTACGGTACGTCCTACACCTATCAAAGTTTGCAACATACAAATGCTTGTAACTTTTTACTGGAGCGTCATAAAACCTTGAAATTTTGTAACAATAAAGTACTCGAGCCTCTTGTCAATTTAAGCTATCGCTCAAAGCTAGCGCTACCCTTGAGTCCCAAATCAAACACTGATAAAACTTAAAATGGCCCTAGCTTCTATACGGTACGTCCTACACCTATCAAAGTTTGCAACATACAAATGCTTGCAACTGTTTACTGGAGTGTCATAAAACCTTGAAATTTTGTAACAATAAAGTACTCGAGTCTCTTGTCAATTTAAGCTATCGCTCAAAGCTAGCGCTACCCTTGAGTCCCAAATCAAACACCGATAAAACTTCAAATGGCCCTAACTTATATACGGTACGTCCTACACCTATCAAAGTTTGCAACATACAAATGCTTGCAACTTTTTACTGGAGTGTCATAAAACCTTGAAATTTTTTAACAATAAAGTAATCGAGCCTCTTGTAAATTTAAGCTATCGCTCAAAGCTAGCGCTACCCTTGAGTCCCAAATCAAACACTGATAAAACTTCAAATGGCCCTAACTTCTATAAGGTACGTCCTACACCTATCAAAGTTTGCAACATACAAATGCTTGTAACTTTTTACTGGAGCGTCATAAAACCTTGAAATTTTGTAACAATAAAGTACTCGAGCCTCTTGTCCATTTAAGCTATCGCTCAAAGCTATGCTACCCTTGAGTCCCAAATCAAACACTGATAAAACTTCAAATGGCCCTGACTTCTATACGGTATGTCCTACTCCTATCAAAGTTTGCAACATACAAATGCTGTAACTTTTTACTGGAGCGTCATAAAACCTTAAAATTTTGTAACAATAAAGTACTCGAGCCTCTTGTCAATTTCAGCTATCGCTCAAAGCTATGCTACCCTTGAGTCCCAACTCAAACACTGATAACACTTCAAATGGCCCTAACTTCTATACGGTACGTCCTACACCTATCAAAGTTTGCAACATACAAATGCTTGTAACTTTTTACTGGAGCGTCATAGAACCTTGAAATTTTGTAACAATAAAGTACTCGAGCCTCTTGTCCATTTAAGCTATCGCTTAAAGCTATGCTACCCTTGAGTCCCAAATCAAACACTGATTAAATTTCAAATGGCCCTAACTTCTGTACGGTACGTCCTACACCTATCAAAGTTTGAAACATACAAATGCTTGTAACTTTTTACTGGAGCGTCATAAAACCTTGAAATTTTGTAACAATAAAGTACTCGAGCCTCTTGTCAATTTAAGCTATCGCTCAAAGCTAGCGCTACCTTTGAGTCCCAAATCAAACACTGATAAAACTTTAAATTGCCCTAACTTCTATAAGGTACGTCCTACACCAATCAAAGTTTGCAACATACAAATTTTTGTAACTTTTTACTGGATCGTCATAAAACCTTGAAATTTGGTAACAATAAAGTACTCGAGCCTCTTGTAGATTTTTGCTTTCGCTCAAAGCTATGCTACCCTTGAGTCCCAAATCAAACACTGATAAAACTTCAAATGGCCCTGACTTCTATACGGTACGTCCTACACCTATCAAAGTTTGCAACATACAAATGCTTGTAACTTTTTACTGGAGCGCCAAAAAACCTTGAAATTTTGTAACAATACAGTACTCGAGCCTCTTGTCAATTTAAGCTATCGCTCAAAGCTATGCTACCCTTGAGTCCCATATCAAACACTGATAAAACTTCAAATGGCCCAATTTATATACGGTACGTCCTACACCTATCAAAGTTTGCAACATACAAATGCTTGTAACTTTTTACTGGAGCGTCATAGAACCTTGAAATTTTGTAACAATAAAGTACTCGAGCCTCTTGTCAATTTAAGCTATCGCTCAAAGCTATGCGATCCTTGACTGCCAAATCAAACACTGATAAAACTTCGAATGGCCCTAACTTCTATACGGTACGTCCTACACCTATCAAAGTTTGCAACATACAAATGCTTGTAACTTTTTACTGGAGCGTCATAAAACCTTGAAATTTTGTAACAATAAAGTACTCGAGCCTCTTGTCAATTTAAGCTATCGCTGAAAGCTATGCTAATCTTGAGTCCCAAGTCAAACACTGATAACACTTCAAATGGCCCTAACTTCTATACGGTACGTTCTGCACCTATCAAAGTTTGCAACATACAAATGCTTGTAACTTTTTACTGGAGTGTCATAAAACTTTGAAATTTTGTAACAATAAAGTACTCGAGCCTCTTGTCAATTTAAGCTAGCGCTCAAAGCTAGCGCTACCCTTGAGTCCCAAATCAAACACTGATAAAACTTCAAATGGCCCTAACTTCTGTAAAGTACGTCCTACACCTATCAAAGTTTGCAACATACAAATACTTGTAACTTTTTACTGGAGCGGCATAAAACCTTGAAATTTTGTAACAATAAAGTACTCGAGCCTCTTGTCAATTTAAGTTATCGCTCAAAGCTATGCTACCCTTGAGTCCCAAATCAAACACTGATAAAACTTCAAATGGCCCTAACTTCTATACGGTGTATCCTACACCTATCAAAGTTTGCAACATACAAATGCTTGTAACTTTTTACTGGAGCGTCATAAAACCTTGAAATTTTGTAACAATAAAGTACTCGAGCCTCTTGTCAATTTAAGCTATCGCTCAAAGCTAGCGCTACCTTTGAGTCCCAAATCAAACACTGATAAAACTTTAAATTGCCCTAACTTCTATAAGGTACGTCCTACACCTATCAAAGTTTGCAACATACAAATTTTTGTAACTTTTTACTGGATCGTCATAAAACCTTGAAATTTTGTAACAATAAAGTACTCGAGCCTCTTGTAGATTTTTGCTATCGCTCAAAGCTATGCTACCCTTGAGTCCCAAATCAAACACTGATAAAACTTCAAATGGCCCTGACTTCTATACGGTACGCCCTACACCTATCAAAGTTTGCAACATACAAATGCTTGTAACTTTTTACTGGAGCGCCAAAAAACCTTGAAATTTTGTAACAATACAGTACTCGAGCCTCTTGTCAATTTAAGCTATCGCTCAAAGCTATGCTACCCTTGAGTCCCATATCAAACACTGATAAAACTTCAAATGGCCCAATTTATATACGGTACGTCCTACACCTATCAAAGTTTGCAACATACAAATGCTTGTAACTTTTTACTGGAGCGTCATAGAACCTTGAAATTTTGTAGCAATAAAGTACTCGAGCCTCTTGTCAATTTAAGCTATCGCTCAAAGCTATGCGATCCTTGACTGCCAAATCAAACACTGATAAAACTTCGAATGGCCCTAAATTCTATACGGTACGTCCTACACCTATCAAAGTTTGCAACATACAAATGCTTGTAACTTTTTACTGGAGCGTCATAAAACCTTGAAATTTTGTAACAATAAAGTACTCGAGCCTCTTGTCAATTTAAGCTATCGCTGAAAGCTATGCTAATCTTGAGTCCCAACTCAAACACTGATAACACTTCAAATGGCCCTAACTTCTATACGGTACGTCCTGCACCTATCAAAGTTTGCAACATACAAATGCTTGTAACTTTTTACTGGAGTGTCATAAAACTTTGAAATTTTGTAACAATAAAGTACTCGAGCCTCTTGTCAATTTAAGCTAGCGCTCAAAGCTAGCGCTACCCTTGAGTCCCAAATCAAACACTGATAAAACTTCAAATGGCCCTAACTTCTGTAAAGTACGTCCTACACCTATCAAAGTTTGCAACATACAAATACTTGTAACTTTTTACTGGAGCGGCATAAAACCTTGAAATTTTGTAACAATAAAGTACTCGACCCTCTTGTCCATTTAAGCTATCGCTTAAAGCTATGCTACCCTTGAGTCCCAAATCAAACACTGATTAAACTTCAAATGGCCCTAACTTCTGTACGGTACGTCCTACACCTATCAAAGTTTGCAACATACAAATGCTTGTAACTTTTTACTGGAGCGTCACAAAACCTTGAAATTTTGTAACAATAAAGTACTCGAGCCTCTTGTCAATTTAAGCTATCGCTCAAAGCTAGCGCTACCCTTGAGTCCCAAATCAAACACTGATAAAACTTAAAATGGCCCTAGCTTCTATACGGTACGTCCTACACCTATCAAAGTTTGCAACATACAAATGCTTGCAACTGTTTACTGGAGTGTCATAAAACCTTGAAATTTTGTAACAATAAAGTACTCGAGTCTCTTGTCAATTTAAGCTATCGCTCAAAGCTAGCGCTACCCTTGAGTCCCAAATCAAAAACTGATAAAACTTCAAATGGCGCTAACTTCTGTAAAGTACGTCCTACACCTATCAAAGTTTGCAACATACAAATACTTGTAACTTTTTACTGGATCGTCATAAAACCTTGAAATTTTGTAACAATAAAGTACTCGAGCCTCTTGTAGATTTTTGCTATCGCTCAAAGCTATGCTACCCTTGAGTCCCAAATCAAACACTGATAAAACTTCAAATGGCCCTGACTTCTATACGGTACGTCCTACACCTATCAAAGTTTGCAACATACAAATGCTTGTAACTTTTTACTGGAGCGTCATAGAACCTTGCAATTTTGTAACAATAAAGTACTCGAGCCTCTTGTCAATTTAAGCTATCGCTCAAAGCTATGCGATCCTTGACTCCCAAATCAAACACTGATAAAACTTCGAATGGCCCTAACTTCTATACGGTACGTCCTACACCTATCAAAGTTTGCAACATACAAATGCTTGTAACTTTTTACTGGAGCGTCATAAAACCTTGAAATTTTGTAACAATAAAGTACTCGAGCCTCTTGTCAATTTAAGCTATCTCTGAAAGCTATGCTACCCTTGAGTCCCAAATCAAACACTGATAAAACTTCAAATGGACCTGACTTCTATACGGTATGTCCTACTCCTATCAAAGTTTGCAACATACAAATACTGTAACTTTTTACTGGAGCGTCATAAAACCTTGAAATTTTGTAACAATAAAGTAATCGAGCCTCTTGTAAATTTAAGCTATCGCTCAAAGCTAGCGCTACCCTTGAGTCCCAAATCAAACACTGATAAAACTTCAAATGGCCCTAACTTCTATAAGGTACGTCCTATACCTATCAAAGTTTGCAACATACAAATGCTTGTAACTTTTTACTGGAGCGTCATAAAACCTTGAAATTTTGTAACAATAAAGTACTCGAGCCTCTTGTCCATTTAAGCTATCGCTCAAAGCTATGCTACCCTTGAGTCCCAAATCAAACACTGATAAAACTTCAAATGGCGCTAACTTTTGTAAAGTACGTCCTACACCTATCAAAGTTTGCAACATACAAATACTTGTAACTTTTTACTGGAGCGGCATAAAACCTTGACATTTTGTAACAATAAAGTACTCGAGCCTCTTGTCCATTTAAGCTATCGCTCAAAGCTATGCTACCCTTGAGTCCCAAATCAAACACTGATAAAACTTCAAATGGCCCTAACTTCTGTACGGTACGTCCTACACCTATCAAAGTTTGCAACATACAAATGCTTGTAACTTTTTACTGGAGCGTCATAAAACCTTGAAATTTTGTAACAATAAAGTACTCGAGCCTCTTGTCAATTTAAGCTTCGCTCAAAGCTAGCGCTACCCTTGAGTCCCAAATCAAACACCGATAAAACTTCAAATGGCCCTAACTTCTACACGGTACGTCCTACACCTATCAAAGTTTGCAACATACAAATGCTTGCAACTTTTTACTTGAGTGTCATAAAACCTTGAAATTTTGTAACAATAAAGTACTCGAGCCTCTTGTCAATTTAAGCTATCGCTCAAAGCTAGCGCTACCCTTGAGTCCCAAATCAAACACTGATAAAACATCAAATGGTCCTAACTTCTATAAGGTACGTCCTACACCTATCAAAGTTTGCAACATACAAATACTTGTAACTTTTTACTGGAGCGTCATAAAACCTTGAAATTTTATAACAATAAAGTACTCGAGCCTCTTTTCAATTTAAGCTATCGCTCAAAGCTAGTGCTGCCCTTGAGTCCCAAATCAAACACTGCTAAAACTTCAATTGGCCTAACTTCTATACGGTACGTCCTACAACTATCAAAGTTTTCAACATACAAATACTTGTAAATTTTTACTGGAGTGTCATAAAACTCTGAAATTTTGTAACAATAAAGTACTCGAGACTCTTGTCGATTTAAGCTATCGCTCAAAGCTAGCGCTACCCTTGAGTCCCAAATCAAACACTGATAAAACTTCAAATGGCTCTAACTTCTATAAGGTACGTCCTACTCCTATCAAAGTTTGCAACATACAAATATTTGTAACTTTTTAATGTAGCGTCATAAAACCTTGAAATTTTGTAACAATAAAGTACTCGAGCCTCTTGTCTTTTTAAGCTATCGCTCAAAGCTATGCTACCCTTGAATCCCAAATCAAACACTGATAAAACTTCAAATGGCCATAACTTCTATACGGTACGTCCTACACTTATCAAAGTTTGCAACATACAAATGCTTGTAACTTTTTACTGGAGCGTCATAAAACCTTGAAATTTTATAACAATAAAGTACTCAAGCCTCTTTTCAATTTAAGCTATCGCTCAAAGCTAGCGCTACCCTTGAGTCCCAAATCAAACACTGATAAAACTTCAAATGGCCCTAACTTCTGTACGGTACGTCCTACACCTATCAAAGTTTGCAACATACAAATGCTTGTAACTTTTTACTGGAGCGTCATAAAACCTTGAAATTTTGTAACAATAAAGTACTCGAGCCTCTTGTCAATTTAAGCTATTGCTCAAAGCTAGCGCTACCCTTGAGTCCCAAATCAAACACCGATAAAACTTCAAATGGCCCTAACTTCTACACGGTACGTCCTACACCTATCAAAGTTTGCAACATACAAATGCTTGCAACTTTTTACTTGAGTGTCATAAAACCTTGAAATTTTGTAACAATAAAGTACTCGAGCCTCTTGTCAATTTAAGCTATCGCTCAAAGCTAGCGCTACCCTTGAGTCCCAAATCAAACACAGATAAAACATCAAATGGTCCTAACTTCTATAAGGTACGTCCTACACCTATCAAAGTTTGCAACATACAAATACTTGTAACTTTTTACTGGAGCGTCATAAAACCTTGAAATTTTATAACAATAAAGTACTCGAGCCTGTTTTCAATTTAAGCTATCGCTCAAAGCTAGTGCTGCCCTTGAGTCCCAAATCAAACACTGCTAAAACTTCAAATGGCCCTAACTTCTATACGGTACGTCCTACAACTATCAAAGTTTTCAACATACAAATGCTTGTAAATTTTTACTGGAGTGTCATAAAACTCTAAAATTTTGTAACAATAAAGTACTCGAGACTCTTGTCGATTTAAGCTATCGCTCAAAGCTAGCGCTACCCTTGAGTCCCAAATCAAACACTGATAAAACTTCAAATGGCTCTAACTTCTATAAGGTACGTCCTACTCCTATCAAAGTTTGCAACATACAAATATTTGTAACTTTTTAATGTAGCGTCATAAAACCTTGAAATTTTGTAACAATAAAGTACTCGAGCCTCTTGTCTTTTTAAGCTATCGCTCAAAGCTATGCTACCCTTGAATCCCAAATCAAACACTGATAAAACTTCAAATGGCCATAACTTCTATACGGTACGTCCTACACTTATAAAAGTTTGCAACATACAAATGCTTGTAACTTTTTACTGGATCGTCATAAAACCTTGAAATTTTATAACAATAAAGTACTCGAGCCTCTTTTCAATTTAAGCTATCGCTCAAAGCTAGCGCTACCCTTGAGTCCCAAATCAAACACTGATAAAACTTCAGATGACCCTAACTTATATCCGGTACGTAGTACAGCTATCAAAGTTTGCAACATACAAATGCTGGCAACTTTTTACTGGAGTGTCATAAAACCTTGAAATTTTGTAACAATAAAGTACTCGAGCCTCTTGTCAATTTAAGCTATCGCTCAAAGCTATGCTACCCTTGAGTCCCAAATCAAACACTGATAAAACTTCAAATGGCCCTAACTTCTAAACAGTGCATCCTATACCTATCAAAGTTTGCAACATACAAATGCTTGTAACTTTTTACTGGAGCGTCATAAAACCTTGAAATTTTGTAACAATAAAGTACTCAAGCCTCTTGTCTATTTAAGCTATCGCTCAAAGCTATGCTACCCTTGAATCCCAAATCAAAAACTGATAAAACTTCAAATGGCCCTAACTTCTATACGGTACGTCCTACACCTATCAAAGTTTGCAACATACAAATGCTTGTAACTTTTTACTGGAGCGTCATAAAACCTTGAAATTTTGTAACAATAAAGTACTCGAGCCTCTTGTCTATTTAAGCTATCGCTCAAAGCTATGCTACCCTTGAGTCCCAAATCAAACACTGATAAAACTTCAAATGGCGCTAACTTCTGTAAAGTACGTCCTACACCTATCAAAGTTTGCAACATACAAATACTTGTAACTTTTTACTGGAGAGGCATAAAACCTTGAAATTTTGTAACAATAAAGTACTCGAGTCTCTTGTCAATTTAAGCTATCGCTCAAAGCTAGCGCTACCCTTGAGTCCCAAATCAAACACTGATAAAACCTAAAATGGCCCTAGCTTCTATACGGTACGTCCTACACCTATCAAAGTTTGCAACATACAAATGCTTGAAACTCTTTACTGGAGTGTCATAAAACCTTGAAATTTTGTAACAATAAAGTACTCAAGCCTCTTGTCAATTTAAGCTATCGCTCAAAGCTAGCGCTACGCTTGAGTCCCAAATCAAACACCGATAAAACTTCAAATGGCCCTAACTTCTACACGGTACGTCCTACACCTATCAAAGTTTGCAACTCCAAATGCTTGCAACTTTTTACTGGAGTATCATAAAACCTTGAAATTTTGTAACAATAAAGTACTCGAGCCTCTTGTCAATTTAAGCTATCGCTCAAAGCTAGCGCTACCCTTGAGTCCCAAATCAAACACTGATAAAACTTCAAATGGTCCAAACTTCTATAAGGTACGTCCTACACCTATCAAAGTTTGCAACATACAAATACTTGTAACTTTTTAATGTAGCGTCATAAAACCTTGAAATTTTGTAACAATAAAGTACTCGAGCCTCTTGTCCATTTAAGCTATCGCTCAAAGCTATGCTACCCTTGAATCCCAAATCAAACACTGATAAAACTTCAAATGGCCCTAACTTCTATACGGTACGTCCTACACCTATCAAAGTTTGCAACATACAAATGCTTGTAACTTTTTACTGGAGCGTCATAAAACCTTGAAATTTTATAACAATAAAGTACTCGAGCCTCTTTTCAATTTAAGCTATCGCTCAAAGCTAGTGCTGCCCTTGAGTCCCAAAACAAACACTGCTAAAACTTCAAATGGCCCTAACTTCTACACGGTACGTCCTACACCTATCAAAGTTTGCAACATACAAATGCTTGCAACTTTTTACTGGAGTGTCATAAAACCTTGAAATTTTGTAACAATAAAGTACTCGAGCCTCTTGTCAATTTAAGCTATCGCTCAAAGCTATGCTACCCTTGAGTCCCAAATCAATCAGTGATAAAACTTCAAATGGCCCTAACTTCTATACAGTGCATCCTATACCTATCAAAGTTTGCAACATACAAATGCTTGTAACTTTTTACTGGAGCGTCATAAAACCTTGAAATTTTGTAACAATAAAGTCCTCGAGCCTCTTGTCAATTTAAGCTTTCGCTCAAAGCTAGCGCTACCCTTGAGTCCCAAATCAAACACTGATAAAACTTAAAATGGCCCTAACTTCTACACGGTACGTCCTACACCTATCAAAGTTTGCAACATACAAATGCTTGCAACTTTTTACTTGAGTGTCATAAAACCTTGAAATTTTGTAACAATAAAGTACTCGAGCCTCTTGTCAATTTAAGCTATCGCTCAAAGCTAGCGCTACCCTTGAGTCCCAAATCAAACACTGATAAAACATCAAATGGTCCTAACTTCTATAAGGTACGTCCTACACCTATCAAAGTTTGCAACATACAAATGCTTGCAACTTTTTACTTGAGTGTCATAAAACCTTGAAATTTTGTAACAATAAAGTAATCGAGCCTCTTGTCAATTTAAGCTATCGCTCAAAGCTAGCGCTACCCTTGAGTCCCAAATCAAACACTGATAAAACATCAAATGGTCCTAACTTCTATAAGGTACGTCCTACACCTATCAAAGTTTGCAACATACAAATACTGGTAACTTTTTAATGTAGCGTCATAAAACCTTGAAATTTTGTAACAATAAAGTACTCGAGCCTATTGTCAATTTAATCTATCGCTCAAAGCTATGCTACCCTTGAATCCCAAATCAAACGCTGATAAAACTTCAAATGGCCCTAACTTCTATACGGTACGTCCTACACCTATCAAAGTTTGCAACATACAAATACTTGTAACTTTTTACTGGAGCGTCTTAAAACCTTGAAATTTTATAACAATAAAGTACTCGAGCCTCTTTTCAATTTAAGCTATCGCTCAAAGCTAGTGCTGCCCTTGAGTCCCAAATCAAACACTGCTAAAACTTCAAATGGCCCTAACTTCTATACGGTACGTCCTACAACTATCAAAGTTTTCAACATACAAATGCTTGTAAATTTTTACTGGAGTGTCATAAAACTCTGAAATTTTGTAACAATAAAGTACTCGAGACTCTTGTCGATTTAAGCTATCGCTCAAAGCTAGCGCTACCCTTGAGTCCCAAATCAAACACTGATAAAACTTCAAATTGCTCTAACTTCTATAAGGTACGTCCTACTCCTATCAAAGTTTGCAACATACAAATATTTGTAACTTTTTAATGTAGCGTCATAAAACCTTGAAATTTTGTAACAATAAAGTACTCGAGCCTCTTGTCTTTTTAAGCTATCGCTCAAAGCTATGCTACCCTTGAATCCCAAATCAAACACTGATAAATCTTTAAATGGCCATAACTTCTATACGGTACGTCCTACACCTATCAAAGTTTGCAACATACAAATGCTTGTAACTTTTTACTGGAGCGTCATAAAACCTTGAAAATTTATAACAATAAAGTACTCGAGCCTCTTTTCAATTTAAGCTATCGCTCAAAGCTAGCGCTACCCTTGAGTCCCAAATCAAACACTGATAAAACTTCAAATTACCCTAACTTATATCCGGTACGTAGTACACCTATCAAAGTTTGCAACATACAAATGCTTGCAACTTTTTACTGGAGTGTCATAAAACCTTGAAATTTTGTAACAATAAAGTACTCGAGCCTCTTGTCAATTTAAGCTATCGCTCAAAGCTATGCTACCCTTGAGTCCCAAATCAATCAGTGATAAAACTTCAAATGGCCCTAACTTCTATACAGTGCATCCTATACCTATCAAAGTTTGCAACATTCAAATGCTTGTAACTTTTTACTGGAGCGTCATAAAACCTTGAAATTTTGTAACAATAAAGTACTCAAGCCTCTTGTCTATTTAAGCTATCGCTCAAAGCTATGCTACCCTTGAATCCCAAATCAAACACTGATAAAACTTCAAATGGCCCTAACTTCTATACGGTACGTCCTACACCTATCAAAGTTTGCAACATACAAATACTTGCAACTTTTTACTGGAGCGTCATAAAACCTTGAAATTTTGTAACAATAAAGTACTCGAGCCTCTTGTCCATTTAAGCTATCGCTCAAAGCTATGCTACCCTTGAGTCCCAAATCAAACACTGATAAAACTTCAAATGGCGCTAACTTCTGTAAAGTACGTCCTACACCTATCAAAGTTTGCAACATACAAATACTTGTAACTTTTTACTGGAGCGGCATAAAACCTTGACATTTTGTAACAATGAAGTACTCGAGCCTCTGGTCCATTTAAGCTATCGCTCAAAGCTATGCTACCCTTGAGTCCCAAATCAAACACTGATAAAACTTCAAATGGCCCTAACTTCTGTACGGTACGTCCTACACCTATCAAAGTTTGCAACATACAAACGCTTGTAACTTTTTACTGGAGCGTCATAAAACCTTGAAATTTTGTAACAATAAAGTACTCGAGCCTCTTGTCAATTTAAGCTATCGCTCAAAGCTAGCGCTACCCTTGAGTCCCAAATCAAACACTGATAAAACCTAAAATGGCCCTAGCTTCTATACGGTACGTTCTACACCTATCAAAGTTTGCAACATACAAATGCTTGCAAATCTTTACTGGAGTGTCATAAAACCTTGAAATTTTGTAAAAATAAAGTACTCAAGCCTCTTGTCAATTTAAGCTATCGCTCAAAGCTAGCGCTACTCTTGAGTCCCAAATCAAACACCGATAAAACTTCAAATGGCCCTAACTTCTACACGGTACGTCCTACACCTATCAAAGTTTGCAACTACAAATGCTTGCAACTTTTTACTGGAGTATCATAAAACCTTGAAATTTTATAACAATAAAGTACTCGAGCCTCTTGTCCATTTAAGCTATCGCTCAAAGCTATGCTACCCTTGAATCCCAAATCAAACACTGATAAAACTTCAAATGGCCCTAACTTCTATACGGTACGTCCTACACCTATCAAAGTTTGCAAGATACAAATGCTTGTAACTTTTTACTGGAGCGTCATAAAACCTTGAAATTTTATAACAATAAAGTACTCGAGCCTCTTTTCAATTTAAGCTATCGCTCAATGCTAGTGCTGCCCTTGAGTCCCAAATCAAACACTGCTAAAACTTCAAATGGCCCTAACTTCTATACGGTACGTCCTACAACTATCAAAGTTTTCAACATACAAATGCTTGTAAATTTTTACTGGAGTGTCATAAAACTCTGAAATTTTGTAACAATAAAGTACTCAAGCCTCTTGTCAATTTAAGCTATCGCTCAAAGCTAGCGCTACTCTTGAGTCCCAAATCAAACACCGATAAAACTTCAAATGGCCCTAACTTCTACACGGTACGTCCTACACCTATCAAAGTTTGCAACATACAAATGCTTGCAACTTTTTACTTGAGTGCCATAAAACCTTGAAATTTTGTAACAATAAAGTACTCGAGCCTCTTGTCAATTTAAGCTATCGCTCAAAGCTAGCGCTACCCTTGAGTCCCAAATCAAACACTGATAAAACATCAAATGGTCCTAACTTCTATAAGGTACGTCCTACACCTATCAAAGTTTGCAACATACAAATGCTTGCAACTTTTTACTTGAGTGTCATAAAACCTTGAAATTTTGTAACAATAAAGTACTCGAGCCTCTTGTCAATTTAAGCTATCGCTCAAAGCTAGGGCTACCCTTGAGTCCCAAATCAAACACTGATAAAACATCAAATGGTCCTAACTTCTATAAGGTACGTCCTACACCTATCAAAGTTTGCAACATACAAATACTGGTAACTTTTTAATGTAGCGTCATAAAACCTTGAAATTTTGTAACAATACTCGAGCCTCTTGTCCATTTAATCTATCGCTCAAAGCTATGCTACCCTTGAATCCCAAATCAAACGCTGATAAAACTTCAAATGGCCGTAACTTCTATACGGTACGTCCTACACCTATCAAAGTTTGCAACATACAAATACTTGTAACTTTTTACTGGAGCGTCTTAAAACCTTGAAATTTTATAACAATAAAGTACTCGAGCCTCTTTTCAATTTAAGCTATCGCTCAAAGCTAGTGCTGCCCTTGAGTCCCAAATCAAACACTGCTAAAACTTCAAATGGCCCTAACTTCTATACGGTACGTCCTACAACTATCAAAGTTTTCAACATACAAATGCTTGTAAATTTTTACTGGAGTGTCATAAAACTCTGAAATTTTGTAACAATAAAGTACTCGAGACTCTTGTCGATTTAAGCTATCGCTCAAAGCTAGCGCTACCCTTGAGTCCCAAATCAAACACTGATAAAACTTCAAATTGCTCTAACTTCTATAAGGTACGTCCTACTCCTATCAAAGTTTGCAACATACAAATATTTGTAACTTTTTAATGTAGCGTCATAAAACCTTGAAATTTTGTAACAATAAAGTACTCGAGCCTCTTGTCTTTTTAAGCTATCGCTCAAAGCTATGCTACCCTTGAATCCCAAATCAAACACTGATAAATCTTTAAATGGCCATAACTTCTATACGGTACGTCCTACACCTATCAAAGTTTGCAACATACAAATGCTTGTAACTTTTTACTGGAGCGTCATAAAACCTTGAAAATTTATAACAATAAAGTACTCGAGCCTCTTTTCAATTTAAGCTATCGCTCAAAGCTAGCGCTACCCTTGAGTCCCAAATCAAACACTGATAAAACTTCAAATTACCCTAACTTATATCCGGTACGTAGTACACCTATCAAAGTTTGCAACATACAAATGCTTGCAACTTTTTACTGGAGTGTCATAAAACTTTGAAATTTTGTAACAATAAAGTACTCGAGCCTCTTGTCAATTTAAGCTATCGCTCAAAGCTATGCTACCCTTGAGTCCCAAATCAATCAGTGATAAAACTTCAAATGGCCCTAACTTCTATACAGTGCATCCTATACCTATCAAAGTTTGCAACATTCAAATGCTTGTAACTTTTTACTGGAGCGTCATAAAACCTTGAAATTTTGTAACAATAAAGTACTCAAGCCTCTTGTCTATTTAAGCTATCGCTCAAAGCTATGCTACCCTTGAATCCCAAATCAAACACTGATAAAACTTCAAATGGCCCTAACTTCTATACGGTACGTCCTACACCTATCAAAGTTTGCAACATACAAATACTTGCAACTTTTTACTGGAGCGTCATAAAACCTTGAAATTTTGTAACAATAAAGTACTCGAGCCTCTTGTCCATTTAAGCTATCGCTCAAAGCTATGCTACCCTTGAGTCCCAAATCAAACACTGATAAAACTTCAAATGGCGCTAACTTCTGTAAAGTACGTCCTACACCCATCAAAGTTTGCAACATACAAATACTTGTAACTTTTTACTGGAGCGGCATAAAACCTTGACATTTTGTAACAATGAAGTACTGGAGCCTCTTGTCCATTTAAGCTATCGCTCAAAGCTATGCTACCCTTGAGTCCCAAATCAAACACTGATAAAACTTCAAATGGCCCTAACTTCTGTACGGTACGTCCTACACCTATCAAAGTTTGCAACATACAAATGCTTGTAACTTTTTACTGGAGCGTCATAAAACCTTGAAATTTTGTAACAATAAAGTACTCGAGCCTCTTGTCAATTTAAGCTATCGCTCAAAGCTAGCGCTACCCTTGAGTCCCAAATCAAACACTGATAAAACCTAAAATGGCCCTAGCTTCTATACGGTACATTCTACACCTATCAAAGTTTGCAACATACAAATGCTTGCAACTTTTTACTTGAGTGTCATAAAACCTTGAAATTTTGTAACAATAAAGTACTCGAGCCTCTTGTCAATTTAAGCTATCGCTCAAAGCTAGCGCTACCCTTGAGTCCCAAATCAAACACTGATAAAACATCAAATGGTCCTAACTTCTATAAGGTACGTCCTACACCTATCAAAGTTTGCAACATACAAATGCTTGCAACTTTTTACTTGAGTGTCATAAAACCTTGAAATTTTGTAACAATAAAGTACTCGAGCCTCTTGTCAATTTAAGCTATCGCTCAAAGCTAGGGCTACCCTTGAGTCCCAAATCAAACACTGATAAAACATCAAATGGTCCTAACTTCTATAAGGTACGTCCTACACCTATCAAAGTTTGCAACATACAAATACTGGTAACTTTTTAATGTAGCGTCATAAAACCTTGAAATTTTGTAACAATAAAGTACTCGAGCCTCTTGTCCATTTAATCTATCGCTCAAAGCTATGCTACCCTTGAATCCCAAATCAAACGCTGATAAAACTTCAAATGGCCGTAACTTCTATACGGTACGTCCTACACCTATCAAAGTTTGCAACATACAAATACTTGTAACTTTTTACTGGAGCGTCTTAAAACCTTGAAATTTTATAACAATAAAGTACTCGAGCCTCTTTTCAATTTAAGCTATCGCTCAAAGCTAGTGCTGCCCTTGAGTCCCAAATCAAACACTGCTAAAACTTCAAATGGCCCTAACTTCTATACGGTACGTCCTACAACTATCAAAGTTTTCAACATACAAATGCTTGTAAATTTTTACTGGAGTGTCATAAAACTCTGAAATTTTGTAACAATAAAGTACTCGAGACTCTTGTCGATTTAAGCTATCGCTCAAAGCTAGCGCTACCCTTGAGTCCCAAATCAAACACTGATAAAACTTCAAATTGCTCTAACTTCTATAAGGTACGTCCTACTCCTATCAAAGTTTGCAACATACAAATATTTGTAACTTTTTAATGTAGCGTCATAAAACCTTGAAATTTTGTAACAATAAAGTACTCGAGCCTCTTGTCTTTTTAAGCTATCGCTCAAAGCTATGCTACCCTTGAATCCCAAATCAAACACTGATAAATCTTTAAATGGCCATAACTTCTATACGGTACGTCCTACACCTATCAAAGTTTGCAACATACAAATGCTTGTAACTTTTTACTGGAGCGTCATAAAACCTTGAAAATTTATAACAATAAAGTACTCGAGCCTCTTTTCAATTTAAGCTATCGCTCAAAGCTAGCGCTACCCTTGAGTCCCAAATCAAACACTGATAAAACTTCAAATTACCCTAACTTATATCCGGTACGTAGTACACCTATCAAAGTTTGCAACATACAAATGCTTGTAACTTTTTACTGGAGCGTCATAAAACCTTGAAATTTTGTAACAATAAAGTACTCGAGCCTCTTGTCCATTTAAGCTATCGCTCAAAGCTATGCTACCCTTGAGTCCCAAATCAAACACTGATAAAACTTCAAATGGCCCTGACTTCTATACGGTATGTCCTACTCCTATCAAAGTTTGCAACATACAAATGCTGTAACTTTTTACTGGAGCGTCATAAAACCTTAAAATTTTGTAACAATAAAGTACTCGAGCCTCTTGTCAATTTCAGCTATCGCTCAAAGCTATGCTACCCTTGAGTCCCAACTCAAACACTGATAACACTTCAAATGGCCCTAACTTCTATACGGTACGTCCTACACCTATCAAAGTTTGCAACATACAAATGCTTGTAACTTTTTACTGGAGCGTCATAGAACCTTGAAATTTTGTAACAATAAAGTACTCGAGCCTCTTGTCAATTTAAGCTATCGCTCAAAGCTATGCTAATCTTGAGTCCCAACTCAAACACTGATAACACTTCAAATGGCCCTAACTTCTATACGGTACGTCCTGCACCTATCAAAGTTTGCAACATACAAATGCTTGTAACTGTTTACTGGAGTGTCATAAAACTTTGAAATTTTGTAACAATAAAGTACTCGAGCCTCTTGTCAATTTAAGCTAGCGCTCAAAGCTAGCGCTACCCTTGAGTCCCAAATCAAACACTGATAAAACTTCAAATGGCCCTAACTTCTGTAAAGTACGTCCTACACCTATCAAAGTTTGCAACATACAAATACTTGTAACTTTTTACTGGAGCGTCATAAAACCTTGAAATTTTGTAACAATAAAGTACTCGAGCCTCTTGTCAATGTACTTCAAATGGCCCTAACTTCTGTACGGTACGTCCTACACCTATCAAAGTTTGCAACATACAAATGCTTGTAACTTTTTACTGGAGCGTCATAAAACCTTGAAATTTTGTAACAATAAAGTACTCGAGCCTCTTGTCAATTTAAGCTATCGCTCAAAGCTAGCGCTACCCTTGAGTCCCAAATCAAACACTGATAAAACTTAAAATGGCCCTAGCTTCTATACGGTACGTCCTACACCTATCAAAGTTTGCAACATACAAATGCTTGCAACTGTTTACTGGAGTGTCATAAAACCTTGAAATTTTGTAACAATAAAGTACTCGAGTCTCTTGTCAATTTAAGCTATCGCTCAAAGCTAGCGCTACCCTTGAGTCCCAAATCAAACACCGATAAAACTTCAAATGGCCCTAACTTATATACGGTACGTCCTACACCTATCAAAGTTTGCAACATACAAATGCTTGCAACTTTTTACTGGAGTGTCATAAAACCTTGAAATTTTTTAACAATAAAGTAATCGAGCCTCTTGTAAATTTAAGCTATCGCTCAAAGCTAGCGCTACCCTTGAGTCCCAAATCAAACACTGATAAAACTTCAAATGGCCCTAACTTCTATAAGGTACGTCCTACACCTATCAAAGTTTGCAACATACAAATGCTTGTAACTTTTTACTGAAGCGTCATAAAACCTTGAAATTTTGTAACAATAAAGTACTCGAGCCTCTTGTCCATTTAAGCTATCGCTCAAAGCTATGTTACCCTTGAGTCCTAAATCAAACACTGATAAAACTTCAAATGGCCCTGACTTCTATACGGTATGTCCTACTCCTATCAAAGTTTGCAACATACAAATGCTGTAACTTTTTACTGGAGCGTCATAAAACCTTAAAATTTTGTAACAATAAAGTACTCGAGCCTCTTGTCAATTTCAGCTATCGCTCAAAGCTATGCTACCCTTGAGTCCCAACTCAAACACTGATAACACTTCAAATGGCCCTAACTTCTATACGGTACGTCCTACACCTATCAAAGTTTGCAACATACAAATGCTTGTAACTTTTTACTGGAGCGTCATAAAACCTTGAAATTTTGTAACAATAAAGTACTCGAGCCTCTTGTCCATTTAAGCTATCGCTTAAAGCTATGCTACCCTTGAGTCCCAAATCAAACACTGATTAAATTTCAAATGGCCCTAACTTCTGTACGGTACGTCCTACACCTATCAAAGTTTGAAACATACAAATGCTTGTAACTTTTTACTGGAGCGTCATAAAACCTTGAAATTTTGTAACAATAAAGTACTCGAGCCTCTTGTCAATTTAAGCTATCGCTCAAAGCTAGCGCTACCTTTGAGTCCCAAATCAAACACTGATAAAACTTTAAATTGCCCTAACTTCTATAAGGTACGTCCTACACCAATCAAAGTTTGCAACATACAAATTTTTGTAACTTTTTACTGGATCGTCATAAAACCTTGAAATTTGGTAACAATAAAGTACTCGAGCCTCTTGTTTATTTTTGCTTTCGCTCAAAGCTATGCTACCCTTGAGTCCCAAATCAAACACTGATAAAACTTCAAATGGCCCTGACTTCTATACGGTACGTCCTACACCTATCAAAGTTTGCAACATACAAATGCTTGTAACTTTTTACTGGAGCGCCAAAAAACCTTGAAATTTTGTAACAATACAGTACTCGAGCCTCTTGTCAATTTAAGCTATCGCTCAAAGCTATGCTACCCTTGAGTCCCATATCAAACACTGATAAAACTTCAAATGGCCCAATTTATATACGGTACGTCCTACACCTATCAAAGTTTGCAACATACAAATGCTTGTAACTTTTTACTGGAGCGTCATAGAACCTTGAAATTTTGTAACAATAAAGTACTCGAGCCTCTTGTCAATTTAAGCTATCGCTCAAAGCTATGCGATCCTTGACTGCCAAATCAAACACTGATAAAACTTCGAATGGCCCTAACTTCTATACGGTACGTCCTACACCTATCAAAGTTTGCAACATACAAATGCTTGTAACTTTTTACTGGAGCGTCATAAAACCTTGAAATTTTGTAACAATAAAGTACTCGAGCCTCTTGTCAATTTAAGCTATCGCTGAAAGCTATGCTAATCTTGAGTCCCAAGTCAAACACTGATAACACTTCAAATGGCCCTAACTTCTATACGGTACGTTCTGCACCTATCAAAGTTTGCAACATACAAATGCTTGTAACTTTTTACTGGAGTGTCATAAAACTTTGAAATTTTGTAACAATAAAGTACTCGAGCCTCTTGTCAATTTAAGCTAGCGCTCAAAGCTAGCGCTACCCTTGAGTCCCAAATCAAACACTGATAAAACTTCAAATGGCCCTAACTTCTGTAAAGTACGTCCTACACCTATCAAAGTTTGCAACATACAAATACTTGTAACTTTTTACTGGAGCGGCATAAAACCTTGAAATTTTGTAACAATAAAGTACTCGAGCCTCTTGTCAATTTAAGTTATCGCTCAAAGCTATGCTACCCTTGAGTCCCAAATCAAACACTGATAAAACTTCAAATGGCCCTAACTTCTATACGGTGTATCCTACACCTATCAAAGTTTGCAACATACAAATGCTTGTAACTTTTTACTGGAGCGTCATAAAACCTTGAAATTTTGTAAAAATAAAGTACTCGAGCCTCTTGTCAATTTAAGCTATCGCTCAAAGCTAGCGCTACCTTTGAGTCCCAAATCAAACACTGATAAAACTTTAAATTGCCCTAACTTCTATAAGGTACGTCCTACACCTATCAAAGTTTGCAACATACAAATTTTTGTAACTTTTTACTGGATCGTCATAAAACCTTGAAATTTTGTAACAATAAAGTACTCGAGCCTCTTGTAGATTTTTGCTATCGCTCAAAGCTATGCTACCCTTGAGTCCCAAATCAAACACTGATAAAACTTCAAATGGCCCTGACTTCTATACGGTACGTCCTACACCTATCAAAGTTTGCAACATACAAATGCTTGTAACTTTTTACTGGAGCGCCAAAAAACCTTGAAATTTTGTAACAATACAGTACTCGAGCCTCTTGTCAATTTAAGCTATCGCTCAAAGCTATGCTACCCTTGAGTCCCAAATCAAACACTGATAAAACTTCAAATGGCCCAATTTATATACGGTACGTCCTACACCTATCAAAGTTTGCAACATACAAATGCTTGTAACTTTTTACTGGAGCGTCATAGAACCTTGAAATTTTGTAGCAATAAAGTACTCGAGCCTCTTGTCAATTTAAGCTATCGCTCAAAGCTATGCGATCCTTGACTGCCAAATCAAACACTGATAAAACTTCGAATGGCCCTAAATTCTATACGGTACGTCCTACACCTATCAAAGTTTGCAACATACAAATGCTTGTAACTTTTTACTGGAGCGTCATAAAACCTTGAAATTTTGTAACAATAAAGTACTCGAGCCTCTTGTCAATTTAAGCTATCGCTGAAAGCTATGCTAATCTTGAGTCCCAACTCAAACACTGATAACACTTCAAATGGCCCTAACTTCTATACGGTACGTCCTGCACCTATCAAAGTTT
Organism: Clusia tigrina; assembly: GCA_920105625.2. NCBI lineage: Eukaryota > Metazoa > Arthropoda > Insecta > Diptera > Clusiidae > Clusia > Clusia tigrina. Next base: position 336,634 of record CAKKTE020000064.1, on the reverse strand, counting down.
GCAACATACAAATGCTTGTAACTTTTTACTGGAGTGTCATAAAACTTTGAAATTTTGTAACAATAAAGTACTCGAGCCTCTTGTCAATTTAAGCTAGCGCTCAAAGCTAGCGCTACCCTTGAGTCCCAAATCAAACACTGATAAAACTTCAAATGGCCCTAACTTCTGTAAAGTACGTCCTACACCTATCAAAGTTTGCAACATACAAATACTTGTAACTTTTTACTGGAGCGGCATAAAACCTTGAAATTTTGTAACAATAAAGTACTCGACCCTCTTGTCCATTTAAGCTATCGCTTAAAGCTATGCTACCCTTGAGTCCCAAATCAAACACTGATTAAACTTCAAATGGCCCTAACTTCTGTACGGTACGTCCTACACCTATCAAAGTTTGCAACATACAAATGCTTGTAACTTTTTACTGGAGCGTCACAAAACCTTGAAATTTTGTAACAATAAAGTACTCGAGCCTCTTGTCAATTTAAGCTATCGCTCAAAGCTAGCGCTACCCTTGAGTCCCAAATCAAACACTGATAAAACTTAAAATGGCCCTAGCTTCTATACGGTACGTCCTACACCTATCAAAGTTTGCAACATACAAATGCTTGCAACTGTTTACTGGAGTGTCATAAAACCTTGAAATTTTGTAACAATAAAGTACTCGAGTCTCTTGTCAATTTAAGCTATCGCTCAAAGCTAGCGCTACCCTTGAGTCCCAAATCAAACACTGATAAAACTTCAAATGGCGCTAACTTCTGTAAAGTACGTCCTACACCTATCAAAGTTTGCAACATACAAATACTTGTAACTTTTTACTGGATCGTCATAAAACCTTGAAATTTTGTAACAATAAAGTACTCGAGCCTCTTGTAGATTTTTGCTATCGCTCAAAGCTATGCTACCCTTGAGTCCCAAATCAAACACTGATAAAACTTCAAATGGCCCTGACTTCTATACGGTACGTCCTACACCTATCAAAGTTTGCAACATACAAATGCTTGTAACTTTTTACTGGAGCGTCATAGAACCTTGCAATTTTGTAACAATAAAGTACTCGAGCCTCTTGTCAATTTAAGCTATCGCTCAAAGCTATGCGATCCTTGACTCCCAAATCAAACACTGATAAAACTTCGAATGGCCCTAACTTCTATACGGTACGTCCTACACCTATCAAAGTTTGCAACATACAAATGCTTGTAACTTTTTACTGGAGCGTCATAAAACCTTGAAATTTTGTAACAATAAAGTACTCGAGCCTCTTGTCAATTTAAGCTATCTCTGAAAGCTATGCTACCCTTGAGTCCCAAATCAAACACTGATAAAACTTCAAATGGACCTGACTTCTATACGGTATGTCCTACTCCTATCAAAGTTTGCAACATACAAATACTGTAACTTTTTACTGGAGCGTCATAAAACCTTGAAATTTTGTAACAATAAAGTAATCGAGCCTCTTGTAAATTTAAGCTATCGCTCAAAGCTAGCGCTACCCTTGAGTCCCAAATCAAACACTAATAAAACTTCAAATGGCCCTAACTTCTATAAGGTACGTCCTATACCTATCAAAGTTTGCAACAAACAAATGCTTGTAACTTTTTACTGGACCGTCTTAAAAGCTTGAAATTTTGTAACAATAAAGTACTCGAGCCTCTTGTCCATTTAAGCTATCGCTCAAAGCTATGCTACCCTTGAGTCCCAAATCAAACACTGATAAAACTTCAAATGGCGCTAACTTTTGTAAAGTACGTCCTACACCTATCAAAGTTTGCAACATACAAATACTTGTAACTTTTTACTGGAGCGGCATAAAACCTTGACATTTTGTAACAATAAAGTACTCGAGCCTCTTGTCCATTTAAGCTATCGCTCAAAGCTATGCTACCCTTGAGTCCCAAATCAAACACTGATAAAACTTCAAATGGCCCTAACTTCTGTACGGTACGTCCTACACCTATCAAAGTTTGCAACATACAAATGCTTGTAACTTTTTACTGGAGCGTCATAAAACCTTGAAATTTTGTAACAATAAAGTACTCGAGCCTCTTGTCAATTTAAGCTATCGCTCAAAGCTAGCGCTACCCTTGAGTCCCAAATCAAACACCGATAAAACTTCAAATGGCCCTAACTTCTACACGGTACGTCCTACACCTATCAAAGTTTGCAACATACAAATGCTTGCAACTTTTTACTTGAGTGTCATAAAACCTTGAAATTTTGTAACAATAAAGTACTCGAGCCTCTTGTCAATTTAAGCTATCGCTCAAAGCTAGCGCTACCCTTGAGTCCCAAATCAAACACTGATAAAACATCAAATGGTCCTAACTTCTATAAGGTACGTCCTACACCTATCAAAGTTTGCAACATACAAATACTTGTAACTTTTTACTGGAGCGTCATAAAACCTTGAAATTTTATAACAATAAAGTACTCGAGCCTCTTTTCAATTTAAGCTATCGCTCAAAGCTAGTGCTGCCCTTGAGTCCCAAATCAAACACTGCTAAAACTTCAATTGGCCTAACTTCTATACGGTACGTCCTACAACTATCAAAGTTTTCAACATACAAATACTTGTAAATTTTTACTGGAGTGTCATAAAACTCTGAAATTTTGTAACAATAAAGTACTCGAGACTCTTGTCGATTTAAGCTATCGCTCAAAGCTAGCGCTACCCTTGAGTCCCAAATCAAACACTGATAAAACTTCAAATGGCTCTAACTTCTATAAGGTACGTCCTACTCCTATCAAAGTTTGCAACATACAAATATTTGTAACTTTTTAATGTAGCGTCATAAAACCTTGAAATTTTGTAACAATAAAGTACTCGAGCCTCTTGTCTTTTTAAGCTATCGCTCAAAGCTATGCTACCCTTGAATCCCAAATCAAACACTGATAAAACTTCAAATGGCCATAACTTCTATACGGTACGTCCTACACTTATCAAAGTTTGCAACATACAAATGCTTGTAACTTTTTACTGGAGCGTCATAAAACCTTGAAATTTTATAACAATAAAGTACTCGAGCCTCTTTTCAATTTAAGCTATCGCTCAAAGCTAGCGCTACCCTTGAGTCCCAAATCAAACACTGATAAAACTTCAAATGGCCCTAACTTCTGTACGGTACGTCCTACACCTATCAAAGTTTGCAACATACAAATGCTTGTAACTTTTTACTGGAGCGTCATAAAACCTTGAAATTTTGTAACAATAAAGTACTCGAGCCTCTTGTCAATTTAAGCTATTGCTCAAAGCTAGCGCTACCCTTGAGTCCCAAATCAAACACCGATAAAACCTCAAATGGCCCTAACTACTACACGGTACGTCCTACACCTATCAAAGTTTGCAACATACAAATGCTTGCAACTTTTTACTTGAGTGTCATAAAACCTTGAAATTTTGTAACAATAAAGTACTCGAGCCTCTTGTCAATTTAAGCTATCGCTCAAAGCTAGCGCTACCCTTGAGTCCCAAATCAAACACAGATAAAACATCAAATGGTCCTAACTTCTATAAGGTACGTCCTACACCTATCAAAGTTTGCAACATACAAATACTTGTAACTTTTTACTGGAGCGTCATAAAACCTTGAAATTTTATAACAATAAAGTACTCGAGCCTGTTTTCAATTTAAGCTATCGCTCAAAGCTAGTGCTGCCCTTGAGTCCCAAATCAAACACTGCTAAAACTTCAAATGGCCCTAACTTCTATACGGTACGTCCTACAACTATCAAAGTTTTCAACATACAAATGCTTGTAAATTTTTACTGGAGTGTCATAAAACTCTAAAATTTTGTAACAATAAAGTACTCGAGACTCTTGTCGATTTAAGCTATCGCTCAAAGCTAGCGCTACCCTTGAGTCCCAAATCAAACACTGATAAAACTTCAAATGGCTCTAACTTCTATAAGGTACGTCCTACTCCTATCAAAGTTTGCAACATACAAATATTTGTAACTTTTTAATGTAGCGTCATAAAACCTTGAAATTTTGTAACAATAAAGTACTCGAGCCTCTTGTCTTTTTAAGCTATCGCTCAAAGCTATGCTACCCTTGAATCCCAAATCAAACACTGATAAAACTTCAAATGGCCATAACTTCTATACGGTACGTCCTACACTTATAAAAGTTTGCAACATACAAATGCTTGTAACTTTTTACTGGATCGTCATAAAACCTTGAAATTTTATAACAATAAAGTACTCGAGCCTCTTTTCAATTTAAGCTATCGCTCAAAGCTAGCGCTACCCTTGAGTCCCAAATCAAACACTGATAAAACTTCAGATGACCCTAACTTATATCCGGTACGTAGTACAGCTATCAAAGTTTGCAACATACAAATGCTGGCAACTTTTTACTGGAGTGTCATAAAACCTTGAAATTTTGTAACAATAAAGTACTCGAGCCTCTTGTCAATTTAAGCTATCGCTCAAAGCTATGCTACCCTTGAGTCCCAAATCAAACACTGATAAAACTTCAAATGGCCCTAACTTCTAAACAGTGCATCCTATACCTATCAAAGTTTGCAACATACAAATGCTTGTAACTTTTTACTGGAGCGTCATAAAACCTTGAAATTTTGTAACAATAAAGTACTCAAGCCTCTTGTCTATTTAAGCTATCGCTCAAAGCTATGCTACCCTTGAATCCCAAATCAAAAACTGATAAAACTTCAAATGGCCCTAACTTCTATACGGTACGTCCTACACCTATCAAAGTTTGCAACATACAAATGCTTGTAACTTTTTACTGGAGCGTCATAAAACCTTGAAATTTTGTAACAATAAAGTACTCGAGCCTCTTGTCTATTTAAGCTATCGCTCAAAGCTATGCTACCCTTGAGTCCCAAATCAAACACTGATAAAACTTCAAATGGCGCTAACTTCTGTAAAGTACGTCCTACACCTATCAAAGTTTGCAACATACAAATACTTGTAACTTTTTACTGGAGAGGCATAAAACCTTGAAATTTTGTAACAATAAAGTACTCGAGTCTCTTGTCAATTTAAGCTATCGCTCAAAGCTAGCGCTACCCTTGAGTCCCAAATCAAACACTGATAAAACCTAAAATGGCCCTAGCTTCTATACGGTACGTCCTACACCTATCAAAGTTTGCAACATACAAATGCTTGAAACTCTTTACTGGAGTGTCATAAAACCTTGAAATTTTGTAACAATAAAGTACTCAAGCCTCTTGTCAATTTAAGCTATCGCTCAAAGCTAGCGCTACGCTTGAGTCCCAAATCAAACACCGATAAAACTTCAAATGGCCCTAACTTCTACACGGTACGTCCTACACCTATCAAAGTTTGCAACTCCAAATGCTTGCAACTTTTTACTGGAGTATCATAAAACCTTGAAATTTTGTAACAATAAAGTACTCGAGCCTCTTGTCAATTTAAGCTATCGCTCAAAGCTAGCGCTACCCTTGAGTCCCAAATCAAACACTGATAAAACTTCAAATGGTCCAAACTTCTATAAGGTACGTCCTACACCTATCAAAGTTTGCAACATACAAATACTTGTAACTTTTTAATGTAGCGTCATAAAACCTTGAAATTTTGTAACAATAAAGTACTCGAGCCTCTTGTCCATTTAAGCTATCGCTCAAAGCTATGCTACCCTTGAATCCCAAATCAAACACTGATAAAACTTCAAATGGCCCTAACTTCTATACGGTACGTCCTACACCTATCAAAGTTTGCAACATACAAATGCTTGTAACTTTTTACTGGAGCGTCATAAAACCTTGAAATTTTATAACAATAAAGTACTCGAGCCTCTTTTCAATTTAAGCTATCGCTCAAAGCTAGTGCTGCCCTTGAGTCCCAAAACAAACACTGCTAAAACTTCAAATGGCCCTAACTTCTACACGGTACGTCCTACACCTATCAAAGTTTGCAACATACAAATGCTTGCAACTTTTTACTGGAGTGTCATAAAACCTTGAAATTTTGTAACAATAAAGTACTCGAGCCTCTTGTCAATTTAAGCTATCGCTCAAAGCTATGCTACCCTTGAGTCCCAAATCAATCAGTGATAAAACTTCAAATGGCCCTAACTTCTATACAGTGCATCCTATACCTATCAAAGTTTGCAACATACAAATGCTTGTAACTTTTTACTGGAGCGTCATAAAACCTTGAAATTTTGTAACAATAAAGTCCTCGAGCCTCTTGTCAATTTAAGCTTTCGCTCAAAGCTAGCGCTACCCTTGAGTCCCAAATCAAACACTGATAAAACTTAAAATGGCCCTAACTTCTACACGGTACGTCCTACACCTATCAAAGTTTGCAACATACAAATGCTTGCAACTTTTTACTTGAGTGTCATAAAACCTTGAAATTTTGTAACAATAAAGTACTCGAGCCTCTTGTCAATTTAAGCTATCGCTCAAAGCTAGCGCTACCCTTGAGTCCCAAATCAAACACTGATAAAACATCAAATGGTCCTAACTTCTATAAGGTACGTCCTACACCTATCAAAGTTTGCAACATACAAATGCTTGCAACTTTTTACTTGAGTGTCATAAAACCTTGAAATTTTGTAACAATAAAGTAATCGAGCCTCTTGTCAATTTAAGCTATCGCTCAAAGCTAGCGCTACCCTTGAGTCCCAAATCAAACACTGATAAAACATCAAATGGTCCTAACTTCTATAAGGTACGTCCTACACCTATCAAAGTTTGCAACATACAAATACTGGTAACTTTTTAATGTAGCGTCATAAAACCTTGAAATTTTGTAACAATAAAGTACTCGAGCCTATTGTCCATTTAATCTATCGCTCAAAGCTATGCTACCCTTGAATCCCAAATCAAACGCTGATAAAACTTCAAATGGCCCTAACTTCTATACGGTACGTCCTACACCTATCAAAGTTTGCAACATACAAATACTTGTAACTTTTTACTGGAGCGTCTTAAAACCTTGAAATTTTATAACAATAAAGTACTCGAGCCTCTTTTCAATTTAAGCTATCGCTCAAAGCTAGTGCTGCCCTTGAGTCCCAAATCAAACACTGCTAAAACTTCAAATGGCCCTAACTTCTATACGGTACGTCCTACAACTATCAAAGTTTTCAACATACAAATGCTTGTAAATTTTTACTGGAGTGTCATAAAACTCTGAAATTTTGTAACAATAAAGTACTCGAGACTCTTGTCGATTTAAGCTATCGCTCAAAGCTAGCGCTACCCTTGAGTCCCAAATCAAACACTGATAAAACTTCAAATTGCTCTAACTTCTATAAGGTACGTCCTACTCCTATCAAAGTTTGCAACATACAAATATTTGTAACTTTTTAATGTAGCGTCATAAAACCTTGAAATTTTGTAACAATAAAGTACTCGAGCCTCTTGTCTTTTTAAGCTATCGCTCAAAGCTATGCTACCCTTGAATCCCAAATCAAACACTGATAAATCTTTAAATGGCCATAACTTCTATACGGTACGTCCTACACCTATCAAAGTTTGCAACATACAAATGCTTGTAACTTTTTACTGGAGCGTCATAAAACCTTGAAAATTTATAACAATAAAGTACTCGAGCCTCTTTTCAATTTAAGCTATCGCTCAAAGCTAGCGCTACCCTTGAGTCCCAAATCAAACACTGATAAAACTTCAAATTACCCTAACTTATATCCGGTACGTAGTACACCTATCAAAGTTTGCAACATACAAATGCTTGCAACTTTTTACTGGAGTGTCATAAAACCTTGAAATTTTGTAACAATAAAGTACTCGAGCCTCTTGTCAATTTAAGCTATCGCTCAAAGCTATGCTACCCTTGAGTCCCAAATCAATCAGTGATAAAACTTCAAATGGCCCTAACTTCTATACAGTGCATCCTATACCTATCAAAGTTTGCAACATTCAAATGCTTGTAACTTTTTACTGGAGCGTCATAAAACCTTGAAATTTTGTAACAATAAAGTACTCAAGCCTCTTGTCTATTTAAGCTATCGCTCAAAGCTATGATACCCTTGAATCCCAAATCAAACACTGATAAAACTTCAAATGGCCCTAACTTCTATACGGTACGTCCTACACCTATCAAAGTTTGCAACATACAAATACTTGCAACTTTTTACTGGAGCGTCATAAAACCTTGAAATTTTGTAACAATAAAGTACTCGAGCCTCTTGTCCATTTAAGCTATCGCTCAAAGCTATGCTACCCTTGAGTCCCAAATCAAACACTGATAAAACTTCAAATGGCGCTAACTTCTGTAAAGTACGTCCTACACCTATCAAAGTTTGCAACATACAAATACTTGTAACTTTTTACTGGAGCGGCATAAAACCTTGACATTTTGTAACAATGAAGTACTCGAGCCTCTGGTCCATTTAAGCTATCGCTCAAAGCTATGCTACCCTTGAGTCCCAAATCAAACACTGATAAAACTTCAAATGGCCCTAACTTCTGTACGGTACGTCCTACACCTATCAAAGTTTGCAACATACAAACGCTTGTAACTTTTTACTGGAGCGTCATAAAACCTTGAAATTTTGTAACAATAAAGTACTCGAGCCTCTTGTCAATTTAAGCTATCGCTCAAAGCTAGCGCTACCCTTGAGTCCCAAATCAAACACTGATAAAACCTAAAATGGCCCTAGCTTCTATACGGTACGTTCTACACCTATCAAAGTTTGCAACATACAAATGCTTGCAAATCTTTACTGGAGTGTCATAAAACCTTGAAATTTTGTAAAAATAAAGTACTCAAGCCTCTTGTCAATTTAAGCTATCGCTCAAAGCTAGCGCTACTCTTGAGTCCCAAATCAAACACCGATAAAACTTCAAATGGCCCTAACTTCTACACGGTACGTCCTACACCTATCAAAGTTTGCAACTACAAATGCTTGCAACTTTTTACTGGAGTATCATAAAACCTTGAAATTTTATAACAATAAAGTACTCGAGCCTCTTGTCCATTTAAGCTATCGCTCAAAGCTATGCTACCCTTGAATCCCAAATCAAACACTGATAAAACTTCAAATGGCCCTAACTTCTATACGGTACGTCCTACACCTATCAAAGTTTGCAAGATACAAATGCTTGTAACTTTTTACTGGAGCGTCATAAAACCTTGAAATTTTATAACAATAAAGTACTCGAGCCTCTTTTCAATTTAAGCTATCGCTCAATGCTAGTGCTGCCCTTGAGTCCCAAATCAAACACTGCTAAAACTTCAAATGGCCCTAACTTCTATACGGTACGTCCTACAACTATCAAAGTTTTCAACATACAAATGCTTGTAAATTTTTACTGGAGTGTCATAAAACTCTGAAATTTTGTAACAATAAAGTACTCAAGCCTCTTGTCAATTTAAGCTATCGCTCAAAGCTAGCGCTACTCTTGAGTCCCAAATCAAACACCGATAAAACTTCAAATGGCCCTAACTTCTACACGGTACGTCCTACACCTATCAAAGTTTGCAACATACAAATGCTTGCAACTTTTTACTTGAGTGCCATAAAACCTTGAAATTTTGTAACAATAAAGTACTCGAGCCTCTTGTCAATTTAAGCTATCGCTCAAAGCTAGCGCTACCCTTGAGTCCCAAATCAAACACTGATAAAACATCAAATGGTCCTAACTTCTATAAGGTACGTCCTACACCTATCAAAGTTTGCAACATACAAATGCTTGCAACTTTTTACTTGAGTGTCATAAAACCTTGAAATTTTGTAACAATAAAGTACTCGAGCCTCTTGTCAATTTAAGCTATCGCTCAAAGCTAGGGCTACCCTTGAGTCCCAAATCAAACACTGATAAAACATCAAATGGTCCTAACTTCTATAAGGTACGTCCTACACCTATCAAAGTTTGCAACATACAAATACTGGTAACTTTTTAATGTAGCGTCATAAAACCTTGAAATTTTGTAACAATACTCGAGCCTCTTGTCCATTTAATCTATCGCTCAAAGCTATGCTACCCTTGAATCCCAAATCAAACGCTGATAAAACTTCAAATGGCCGTAACTTCTATACGGTACGTCCTACACCTATCAAAGTTTGCAACATACAAATACTTGTAACTTTTTACTGGAGCGTCTTAAAACCTTGAAATTTTATAACAATAAAGTACTCGAGCCTCTTTTCAATTTAAGCTATCGCTCAAAGCTAGTGCTGCCCTTGAGTCCCAAATCAAACACTGCTAAAACTTCAAATGGCCCTAACTTCTATACGGTACGTCCTACAACTATCAAAGTTTTCAACATACAAATGCTTGTAAATTTTTACTGGAGTGTCATAAAACTCTGAAATTTTGTAACAATAAAGTACTCGAGACTCTTGTCGATTTAAGCTATCGCTCAAAGCTAGCGCTACCCTTGAGTCCCAAATCAAACACTGATAAAACTTCAAATTGCTCTAACTTCTATAAGGTACGTCCTACTCCTATCAAAGTTTGCAACATACAAATATTTGTAACTTTTTAATGTAGCGTCATAAAACCTTGAAATTTTGTAACAATAAAGTACTCGAGCCTCTTGTCTTTTTAAGCTATCGCTCAAAGCTATGCTACCCTTGAATCCCAAATCAAACACTGATAAATCTTTAAATGGCCATAACTTCTATACGGTACGTCCTACACCTATCAAAGTTTGCAACATACAAATGCTTGTAACTTTTTACTGGAGCGTCATAAAACCTTGAAAATTTATGACAATAAAGTACTCGAGCCTCTTTTCAATTTAAGCTATCGCTCAAAGCTAGCGCTACCCTTGAGTCCCAAATCAAACACTGATAAAACTTCAAATTACCCTAACTTATATCCGGTACGTAGTACACCTATCAAAGTTTGCAACATACAAATGCTTGCAACTTTTTACTGGAGTGTCATAAAACTTTGAAATTTTGTAACAATAAAGTACTCGAGCCTCTTGTCAATTTAAGCTATCGCTCAAAGCTATGCTACCCTTGAGTCCCAAATCAATCAGTGATAAAACTTCAAATGGCCCTAACTTCTATACAGTGCATCCTATACCTATCAAAGTTTGCAACATTCAAATGCTTGTAACTTTTTACTGGAGCGTCATAAAACCTTGAAATTTTGTAACAATAAAGTACTCAAGCCTCTTGTCTATTTAAGCTATCGCTCAAAGCTATGCTACCCTTGAATCCCAAATCAAACACTGATAAAACTTCAAATGGCCCTAACTTCTATACGGTACGTCCTACACCTATCAAAGTTTGCAACATACAAATACTTGCAACTTTTTACTGGAGCGTCATAAAACCTTGAAATTTTGTAACAATAAAGTACTCGAGCCTCTTGTCCATTTAAGCTATCGCTCAAAGCTATGCTACCCTTGAGTCCCAAATCAAACACTGATAAAACTTCAAATGGCGCTAACTTCTGTAAAGTACGTCCTACACCCATCAAAGTTTGCAACATACAAATACTTGTAACTTTTTACTGGAGCGGCATAAAACCTTGACATTTTGTAACAATGAAGTACTGGAGCCTCTTGTCCATTTAAGCTATCGCTCAAAGCTATGCTACCCTTGAGTCCCAAATCAAACACTGATAAAACTTCAAATGGCCCTAACTTCTGTACGGTACGTCCTACACCTATCAAAGTTTGCAACATACAAATGCTTGTAACTTTTTACTGGAGCGTCATAAAACCTTGAAATTTTGTAACAATAAAGTACTCGAGCCTCTTGTCAATTTAAGCTATCGCTCAAAGCTAGCGCTACCCTTGAGTCCCAAATCAAACACTGATAAAACCTAAAATGGCCCTAGCTTCTATACGGTACATTCTACACCTATCAAAGTTTGCAACATACAAATGCTTGCAACTTTTTACTTGAGTGTCATAAAACCTTGAAATTTTGTAACAATAAAGTACTCGAGCCTCTTGTCAATTTAAGCTATCGCTCAAAGCTAGCGCTACCCTTGAGTCCCAAATCAAACACTGATAAAACATCAAATGGTCCTAACTTCTATAAGGTACGTCCTACACCTATCAAAGTTTGCAACATACAAATACTGGTAACTTTTTAATGTAGCGTCATAAAACCTTGAAATTTTGTAACAATAAAGTACTCGAGCCTCTTGTCCATTTAATCTATCGCTCAAAGCTATGCTACCCTTGAATCCCAAATCAAACGCTGATAAAACTTCAAATGGCCGTAACTTCTATACGGTACGTCCTACACCTATCAAAGTTTGCAACATACAAATACTTGTAACTTTTTACTGGAGCGTCTTAAAACCTTGAAATTTTATAACAATAAAGTACTCGAGCCTCTTTTCAATTTAAGCTATCGCTCAAAGCTAGTGCTGCCCTTGAGTCCCAAATCAAACACTGCTAAAACTTCAAATGGCCCTAACTTCTATACGGTACGTCCTACAACTATCAAAGTTTTCAACATACAAATGCTTGTAAATTTTTACTGGAGTGTCATAAAACTCTGAAATTTTGTAACAATAAAGTACTCGAGACTCTTGTCGATTTAAGCTATCGCTCAAAGCTAGCGCTACCCTTGAGTCCCAAATCAAACACTGATAAAACTTCAAATTGCTCTAACTTCTATAAGGTACGTCCTACTCCTATCAAAGTTTGCAACATACAAATATTTGTAACTTTTTAATGTAGCGTCATAAAACCTTGAAATTTTGTAACAATAAAGTACTCGAGCCTCTTGTCTTTTTAAGCTATCGCTCAAAGCTATGCTACCCTTGAATCCCAAATCAAACACTGATAAATCTTTAAATGGCCATAACTTCTATACGGTACGTCCTACACCTATCAAAGTTTGCAACATACAAATGCTTGTAACTTTTTACTGGAGCGTCATAAAACCTTGAAAATTTATAACAATAAAGTACTCGAGCCTCTTTTCAATTTAAGCTATCGCTCAAAGCTAGCGCTACCCTTGAGTCCCAAATCAAACACTGATAAAACTTCAAATTACCCTAACTTATATCCGGTACGTAGTACACCTATCAAAGTTTGCAACATACAAATGCTTGCAACTTTTTACTGGAGTGTCATAAAACCTTGAAATTTTGTAACAATAAAGTACTCGAGCCTCTTGTCAATTTAAGCTATCGCTCAAAGCTATGCTACCCTTGAGTCCCAAATCAATCAGTGATAAAACTTCAAATGGCGCTAACTTCTATACAGTGCATCCTATACCTATCAAAGTTTGCAACATTCAAACGCTTGTAACTTTTTACTGGAGCGTCATAAAACCTTGAAATTTTGTAACAATAAAGTACTCAAGCCTCTTGTCTATTTAAGCTATCGCTCAAAGCTATGCTACCCTTGAATCCCAAATCAAACACTGATAAAACTTCAAATGGCCCTAACTTCTATACGGTACGTCCTACACCTATCAAAGTTTGCAACATACAAATACTTGCAACTTTTTACTGGAGCGTCATAAAACCTTGAAATTTTGTAACAATAAAGTACTCGAGCCTCTTGTCCATTTAAGCTATCGCTCAAAGCTATGCTACCCTTGAGTCCCAAATCAAACACTGATAAAACTTCAAATGGCGCTAACTTCTGTAAAGTACGTCCTACACCTATCAAAGTTTGCAACATACAAATACTTGTAACTTTTTACTGGAGCGGCATAAAACCTTGACATTTTGTAACAATGAAGTACTGGAGCCTCTTGTCCATTTAAGCTATCGCTCAAAGCTATGCTACCCTTGAGTCCCAAATCAAACACTGATAAAACTTCAAATGGCCCTAACTTCTGTACGGTACGTCCTACACCTATCAAAGTTTGCAACATACAAATGCTTGTAACTTTTTACTGGAGCGTCATAAAACCTTGAAATTTTGTAACAATAAAGTACTCGAGCCTCTTGTCAATTTAAGCTATCGCTCAAAGCTATGCTACCCTTGAATCCCAAATCAAACACTGATAAAACTTCAAATGGCCCTAACTTCTATACGGTACGTCCTACACCTATCAAAGTTTGCAACATACAAATGCTTGTAACGTTTTACTGGAGCGTCATAAAACCTTGAAATTTTGTACCAATAAAGTACTCGAGCCTCTTGTCCATTTAAGCTATCGCTCAAAGCTATGCTACCCTTGAGTCCCAAATCAAACACTGATAAAACTTCAAATGGCGCTAACTTCTGTAAAGTACGTCCTACACCTATGAAAGTTTGCAACATACAAATGCTTGCAACTCTTTACTGGAGTGTCATAAAACCTTGAAATTTTGTAACAATAAAGTACTCAAGCCTCTTGTCAATTTAAGCTATCGCTCAAAGCTAGCGCTACTCTTGAGTCCCAAATCAAACACCGATAAAACTTCAAATGGCCCTAACTTCTACACGGTACGTCCTACACCTATCAAAGTTTGCAACTACAAATGCTTGCAACTTTTTACTGGAGTATCATAAAACCTTGAAATTTTGTAACAATAAAGTACTCGAGCCTCTTGTCAATTTAAGCTATCGCTCAAAGCTAGCGCTACCCTTGAGTCCCAAATCAAACACTGATAAAACTTCAAATGGTCCTAACTTCTATAAGGTACGTCCTACACCTATCAAAGTTTGCAACATACAAATACTTGTAACTTTTTAATGTAGCGTCATAAAACCTTGAAATTTTGTAACAATAAAGTACTCGAGACTCTTGTCCATTTAAGCTATCGCTCAAAGCTATGCTACCCTTGAATCCCAAATCAAACACTGATAAAACTTCAAATGGCCCTAACTTCTATACGGTACGTCCTACACCTATCAAAGTTTGCAACATACAAATGCTTGTAACTTTTTACTGGAGCGTCATAAAACCTTGAAATTTTATAACAATAAAGTAGCCTCGAGCCTCTTTTCAATTTAAGCTATCGCTCAAAGCTAGTGCTGCCCTTGAGTCCCAAATCAAACACTGCTAAAACTTCAAATGGCCCGAACTTCTACACGGTACGTCCTACACCTATCAAAGTTTGCAACATACAAATGCTTGCAACTTTTTACTGGAGTGTCATAAAACCTTGAAATTTTGTAACAATAAAGTACTCGAGCCTCTTGTCAATTTAAGCTATCGCTCAAAGCTATGCTACCCTTGAGTCCCAAATCAATCAGTGATAAAACTTCAAATGGCCCTAACTTCTATACAGTGCATCCTATATCTATCAAAGTTTGCAACATACAAATGCTTGTAACTTTTTACTGGAGCGTCATAAAACCTTGAAATTTTGTAACAATAAAGTCCTCGAGCCTCTTGTCAATTTAAGCTTTCGCTCAAAGCTAGCGCTACCCTTGAGTCCCAAACCAAACACTGATAAAACTTAAAATGGCCCTAGCTTCTATACGGTACGTCCTACACCTATCAAAGTTTGCAACATACAAATGCTTGTAAGTTTTTACTGGAGCGTCATAAAACCTTGAAATTTTATGACAATAAAGTACTCGAGCCTCTTTTCAATTTAAGCTATCGCTCAAAGCTATTGCTGCCCTTGAGTCCCAAATCGAACACTTCTAAAACTTCAAATGGCCCTAACTTCTATACAGTGCATCCTATACCTATCAAAGTTTGCAACATACAAATGCTTGTAACTTTTACTGGAGCGTCATAAAACTCTGAAATTTTGTAACAATAAAGTACTCGAGCCTCTTGTCAATTTAAGCCATCGCTCAAAGCTAGCGCTACCCTTGACTCCCAAATCAAACACTGATAAAACTTCAAATGGTCCTAACTTCTATAAGGTACGTCCTACACCTATCAAAGTTTGCAACATACAAATACTTGTAACTTTTTAATGTAGCGTCATAAAACCTTGAAATTTTGTAACAATAAAGTACTCGAGACTCTTGTCCATTTAAGCTATCGCTCAAAGCTATGCTACCCTTGAATCCCAAATCAAACACTGATAAAACTTCAAATGACCCTAACTTATATCCGGTACGTAGTACACCTATCAAAGTTTGCAACATACAAATGCTTGCAACTTTTTACTGGAGTGTCATAAAACCTTGAAATTTTATAACAATAAAGTACTCGAGCCTCTTTTCAATTTAAGCTATCGCTCAAAGCTAGTGCTGCCCTTGAGTCCCAAATCGAACACTGCTAAAACTTCAAATGGCCCTAACTTCTATACGGTACGTCCTACACCTATCAAAGTTTGCAACATACAAATGCTTGTAACTTTTTACTGAAGCGTCATAAAACTCTGAAATTTTGTAACAATAAAGTACTCGAGCCTCTTGTCAATTTAAGCCATCGCTCAAAGCTAGGCTACCCTTGAGTCCCAAATCAAACACTGATAAAACTTCAAATGACCCTAACTTATATCCGGTACGTAGTACACCTATCAAAGTTTGCAACATACAAATGCTTGCAACTTTTTACTGGAGTGTCATAAAACCTTGAAATTTTGTAACAATAAAGTACTCGAGCCTCTTGTCAATTTAAGCTATCGCTCAAAGCTATGCTACCCTTGAGTCCCAAATCAATCAGTGATAAAATTTCAAATGGCCCTAACTTCTATACAGTGCATCCTATACCTATCAAAGTTTGCAACATACAAATGCTTGTAACTTTTTACTGGAGCGTCATAAAACCTTGAAATTTTGTAACAATAAAGTACTCGAGCCTCTTGTCTATTTAAGCTATCGCTCAAAGCTATGCTACCCTTGAATCCCAAATCAAACACTGATAAAACTTCAAATGGCCCTAACTTCTATACGGTACGTCCTACACCTATCAAAGTTTGCAACATACAAATGCTTGCAACTGTTTACTGGAGTGTCATAAAACCTTGAAATTTTGTAACAATAAAGTACTCGAGCCTCTTGTCCATTTATGCTATCGCTCAAAGCTATGCTACCCTTGAGTCCCAAATCAAACACTGATAAAACTTCAAATGGCGCTAACTTCTATACAGTGCATCCTATACCTATCAAAGTTTGCAACATACAAATGCTTGTAACTTTTTACTGGAGCGTCATAAAACCTTGAAATTTTGTAACAATAAAGTACTCGAGCCTCTTGTCAATTTAAGCTATCGCTCAAAGCTAGCGCTACCCTTGAGTCCCAAATCAAACACTGATAAAACCTAAAATGGCCCTAGCTTCTATACGGTACGTCCTACACCTATCAAAGTTTGCAACATACAAATGCTTGCAACTCTTTACTGGAGTGTCATAAAACCTTGAAATTTTGTAACAATAAAGTACTCGAGCCTCTTGTCAATTTAAGCTATCGCTCAAAGCTAGCGCTACCCTTGAGTCCCAAATCAAACACCGATAAAACTTAAAAGGGCCCTAACTTCTACACGGTACGTCCTACACCTATCAAAGTTTGCAACATACAAATGCTTGCAACTTTTTACTGGAGTGTCATAAAACCTTGAAATTTTGTAACAATAAAGTACTCGAGCCTCTTGTCAATTTAAGCTATCGCTCAAAGCTAGCGCTACCCTTGAGTCCCAAATCAAACATTGATAAAACTTCAAATGGTCCTAACTTCTATAAGGTACGTCCTACACCTATCAAAGTTTGCAACATACAAGTACTTGTAACTTTTTAATGTAGCGTCATAAAACCTTGAAATTTTGTAACAATAAAGTACTCGAGCCTCTTGTCCATTTAAGCTATCGCTCAAAGCTATGCTACCCTTGAATCCCAAATCAAACACTGATAAAACTTCAAATGGCCCTAACTTCTATACGGTACGTCCTACACCTATCAAAGTTTGCAACATACAAATGCTTGTAACTTTTTACAGGAGCGTCATAAAACCTTGAAATTTTGTAACAATAAAGTCCTCGAGCCTCTTGTCAATTTAAGCTTTCGCTCAAAGCTAGCGCTACCCTTGAGTCCCAAATCAAACACTGATAAAACTTAAAATGGCCCTAGCTTCTATACGGTACGTCCTACACCTATCAAAGTTTGCAACATACAAATGCTTGCAACTGTTTACTGGAGTGTCATAAAACCTTGAAATTTTGTAACAATAAAGTACTCGAGCCTCTTGTCAATTTAAGCTATCGCTCAAAGCTAGCGCTACCCTTGAGTCCCAAATCAAACACTGATAAAACTTCAAATGGCCCTAACTTCTATACGGTACGTCCTACACCTATCAAAGTTTGCAACATGCAAATGCTTGCAAGTTTCTACTGGAGCGTCATAAAACCTAGAAATTTTATAACAATAAAGTACTCGAGCCTCTTTTCAATTTAAGCTATCGCTCAAAGCTAGTGCTGCCCTTGAGTCCCAAATCAAACACTGCTAAAAATTCAAATGGCCCTAACTTCTATACGGTACGTCCTACACTTATCAAAGTTTGCAACATACAAATGCTTGTAACTTTTTACTGAAGCGGCATAAAACTCTGAAATTTTGTAACAATAAAGTACTCGAGCCTCTTGTCAATTTAAGCCATCGCTCATAGCTAGCGCTACCCTTGACTCCCAAATCAAACACTGATAAAACTTCAAATGACTCTAACTTATATCCGGTACGTAGTACACCTATCAAAGTTTGCAACATACAAATGCTTGCAACTTTTTACTGGAGTGTCATAAAACCTTGAAATTTTGTAACAATAAAGTACTCGAGCCTCTTGTCAATTTAAGCTATCGCTCAAAGCTATGCTACCCTTGAGTCCCAAATCAATCAGTGATAAAACTTCAAATGGCCCTAACTTATATACAGTGCATCCTATACCTATCAAAGTTTGCAACATACAAATGCTTGTAACTTTTACTGGAGCGTCATAAAACCTTGAAATTTTGTAACAATAAAGTACTCGAGCCTCTTGTCTAAGCTATCGCTCAAAGCTATGCTACCCTTGAATCCCAAATCAAACACTGATAAAATTTCAAATGGCCCTAACTTCTATACAGTACGTCCTACACCTATCAAAGTTTGCTACATACAAATGCTTGTAACTTTTTACTGGAGCGTCATAAAACCTTGAAAGTTTGTAACAATAAAGTACTCGAGCCTCTTGTCAATTTAAGCTATCGCTCAAAGCTAGCGCTACCCTTGAGTCCCAAATCAAACACTGATAAAACTTCAAATGGCACTAACTTCTATACGGTACGTCCTACACCTATCAAAGTTTGCAACATGCAAATGCTTGCAAGTTTCTACTGGAGCGTCATAAAACCTAGAAATTTTATAACAATAAAGTACTCGAGCCTCTTTTCAATTTAAGCTATCGCTCAAAGCTAGTGCTGCCCTTGAGTCCCAAATCAAACACTGCTAAAAATTCAAATGGCCCTAACTTCTATACGGTACGTCCTACACTTATCAAAGTTTGCAACATATAAATGCTTGTAACTTTTTACTGAAGCGGCATAAAACTCTGAAATTTTGTAACAATAAAGTACTCGAGCCTCTTGTCAATTTAAGCCATCGCTCAAAGCTAGCGCTACCCTTGACTCCCAAATCAAACACTGATAAAACTTCAAATGACCCTAACTTATATCCGGTACGTAGTACACCTATCAAAGTTTGCAACATACAAATGCTTGCAACTTTTTACTGGAGTGTCATAAAACCTTGAAATTTTGTAACAATAAAGTACTAGAGCCTCTTGTCAATTTAAGCTATCGCTCAAAGCTATGCTACCCTTGAGTCCCAAATCAATCAGTGATAAAACTTCAAATGGCCCTAACTTCTATACAGTGCATCCTATACCTATCAAAGTTTGCAACATACAAATGCTTGTAACTTTTACTGGAGCGTCATAAAACCTTGAAATTTTGTAACAATAAAGTACTCGAGCCTCTTGTCTAAGCTATCGCTCAAAGCTATGCTACCCTTGAATCCCAAATCAAACACTGATAAAATTTCAAATGGCCCTAACTTCTATACAGTACGTCCTACACCTATCAAAGTTTGCTACATACAAATGCTTGTAACTTTTTACTGGAGCGTCATTAAACCTTGAAATTTTGTAACAATAAAGTACTCGAGCCTCTTCTCAATTTAAGCTATCGCTCAAAGCTAGCGCTACCCTTGAGTCCCAAATCAAACACTGATAAAACCTAAAATGGCCCTAGCTTCTATACGGTACGTCCTACACCTATCAAAGTTTGCAACATACAAATGCTTGCAACTCTTTACTGGAGTGTCATAAAACCTTGAAATTTTGTAACAATAAAGTACTCGAGCCTCTTGTCCATTTAAGCTATCGCTCAAAGCTATGCTACCCTTGAGTCCCAAATCAAACACTGATAAAACTTCAAATGGCCCTAACTTCTGTACGGTACTTCCTACACCTATCAAAGTTTGCAACATACAAATGCTTGTAACTTTTTACTGGAGCGTCATAAAACCTTGAAATTTTGTAACAATAAAGTACTCGAGCCTCTTGTCCATTTAAGCTATCGCTCAAAGCTATGCTACCCTTGAGTCCCAAATCAAACACTGATAAAACTTCAAATGGCCCTAACTTCTGTACGGTACGTCATACACCTATCAAAGTTTGCAACATACAAATGCTTGTAACTTTTTACTGGAGCGTCATAAAACCTTGAAATTTTGTAACAATAAAGTACTCGAGCCTCTTGTCAATTTAAGCTATCGCTCAAAGCTAGCGCTACCCTTGAGTCCCAAATCAAACACTGATAAAACCTAAAATGGCCCTAACTTCTATACGGTACGTCCTACACTTATCAAAGTTTGCAACATACAAATGCTTGTAACTTTTTACTGAAGCGGCATAAAACTCTGAAATTTTGTAACAATAAAGTACTCGAGCCTCTTGTCAATTTAAGCCATCGCTCAAAGCTAGCGCTACCCTTGACTCCCAAATCAAACACTGATAAAACTTCAAATGACCCTAACTTATATCCGGTACGTAGTACACCTATCAAAGTTTGCAACATACAAATGCTTGCAACTTTTTACTGGAGTGTCATAAAACCTTGAAATTTTGTAACAATAAAGTACTCGAGCCTCTTGTCAATTTAAGCTATCGCTCAAAGCTATGCTACCCTTGAGTCCCAAATCAATCAGTGATAAAACTTCAAATGGCCCTAACTTCTATACAGTGCATCCTATACCTATCAAAGTTTGCAACATACAAATGCTTGTAACTTTTACTGGAGCGTCATAAAACCTTGAAATTTTGTAACAATAAAGTACTCGAGCCTCTTGTCTAAGCTATCGCTCAAAGCTATGCTACCCTTGAATCCCAAATCAAACACTGATAAAATTTCAAATGGCCCTAACTTCTATACAGTACGTCCTACACCTATCAAAGTTTGCTACATACAAATGCTTGTAACTTTTTACTGGAGCGTCATAAAACCTTGAAATTTTGTAACAATAAAGTACTCGAGCCTCTTGTCAATTTAAGCTATCGCTCAAAGCTAGCGCTACCCTTGAGTCCCAAATCAAACACTGATAAAACCTAAAATGGCCCTAGCTTCTATACGGTACGT
Organism: Clusia tigrina; assembly: GCA_920105625.2. Classification (NCBI taxonomy): domain Eukaryota; kingdom Metazoa; phylum Arthropoda; class Insecta; order Diptera; family Clusiidae; genus Clusia; species Clusia tigrina. Next base: position 315,254 of record CAKKTE020000064.1, on the reverse strand, counting down.
CCTACACCTATCAAAGTTTGCAACATACAAATGCTTGCAACTCTTTACTGGAGTGTCATAAAACCTTGAAATTTTGTAACAATAAAGTACTCGAGCCTCTTGTCCATTTAAGCTATCGCTCAAAGCTATGCTACCCTTGAGTCCCAAATCAAACACTGATAAAACTTCAAATGGCCCTAACTTCTGTACGGTACTTCCTACACCTATCAAAGTTTGCAACATACAAATGCTTGTAACTTTTTACTGGAGCGTCATAAAACCTTGAAATTTTGTAACAATAAAGTACTCGAGCCTCTTGTCCATTTAAGCTATCGCTCAAAGCTATGCTACCCTTGAGTCCCAAATCAAACACTGATAAAACTTCAAATGGCCCTAACTTCTGTACGGTACGTCATACACCTATCAAAGTTTGCAACATACAAATGCTTGTAACTTTTTACTGGAGCGTTATAAAACCTTGAAATTTTGTAACAATAAAGTACTCGAGCCTCTTGTCAATTTAAGCTATCGCTCAAAGCTAGCGCTACCCTTGAGTCCCAAATCAAACACTGATAAAACCTAAAATGGCCCTAGCTTCTATACGGTACGTCCTACACCTATCAAAGTTTGCAACATACAAATGCTTGCAACTTTTTACTGGAGTGTCATAAAACCTTGAAATTTTGTAACAATAAAGTACTCGAGCCTCTTGTCAATTTAAGCTATCGCTCAAAGCTAGCGCTACCCATGAGTCCCAAATCAAACACTGATAAAACTTCAAATGGTCCTAACTTCTATAAGGTACGTCCTACACCTATCAAAGTTTGCAACATACAAATACTTGTAACTTTTTAATGTAGCGTCATAAAACCTTGAAATTTTGTAACAATAAAGTAATCGAGCCTCTTGTCCATTTAAGCTATCGCTCAAAGCTATGCTACCCTTGAATGGCAAATCAAACACTGATAAAACTTCAAATGGCCCTAACTTCTATACGGTACGTCCTACACCTATCAAAGTTTGCAACATACAAATGCTTGTAACTTTTTACTGGAGCGTCATAAAACCTTGAAATTTTATAACAATAAAGTACTCGAGCCTCTTTTCAATTTAAGCTATCGCTCAAAGCTAGTGCTGCCCTTGAGTCCCAAATCAAACACTGCTAAAACTTCAAATGGCCCTAACTTCTATACGGTACGTCCTACAACTATCAAAGTTTTCAACATACAAATGCTTGTAAATTTTTACTGGAGTGTCATAAAACTTTGAAATTTTGTAACAATAAAGTACTCGAGACTCTTGTCGATTTAAGCTATCGCTCAAAGCTAGCGCTACCCTTGAGTCCCAAATCAAACACTGATAGAACTTCAAATGGCATTAACTTCTATAAGGTACGTCCTACTCCTATCAAAGTTTGCAACATACAAATACTTGTAACTTTTTAATGTAGCGTCATAAAACCTTGAAATTTTGTAACAATAAAGTACTCGAGCCTCTTGTCTATTTAAGCTATCGCTCAAAGCTATGCTACCCTTGAATCCCAAATCAAACACTGATAAAACTTCAAATGGCCCTAACTTCTATACGGTACGTCCTACACCTATCAAAGTTTGCAACATACAAATGCTTGTAACTTTTCACTGGAGCGTCATAAAACCTTGAAATTTTATAACAATAAAGTACTCGAGCCTCTTTTCAATTTAAGCTAGCGCTCAAAGCTAGTGCTGCCCTTGAGTCCCAAATCAAACACTGCTAAAACTTCAAATGGCACTAACTTCTATACGGTACGTCCTACACCTATCAAAGTTTGCAACACACAAATGCTTGTAACTTTTTACTGGAGCGTCATAAAACCTTGAAATTTTGTAACAATAAAGTACCTGAGCTTCTTGTCAATTTAAGCCATCGCTCAAAGCTAGCGCTACCCTTGAGTCCCAAATCAAACACTGATAAAACTTCAAATGACCCTAACTTATATCCGGTACGTAGTACACCTATCAAAGTTTGCAACATACAAATGCTTGCAACTTTTTACTGGAGTGTCATAAAACCTTGAAATTTTGTAACAATAAAGTACTCGAGCCTCTTGTCAATTTAAGCTATCGCTCAAAGCTAGCGCTACCCTTGAGTCCCAAATCAAACACTGATAAAACTTCAAATGGCCCTAACTTCTATACGGCACGTCCTACACCTATCAAAGTTTGCAACATACAAATGCTTGCAACTTTTTACTGGAGTGCCATAAAACCTTGAAATTTTGTAACAATAAAGTACTCGAGACTCTTGTCAATTTAAGCTATCGCTCAAAGCTATAGCGCCCCTTGAGTCCCAAATCAAACACTGATAAAACTTCAAATGGTCCTAACTTCTATAAGGTACGTCCTACACCTATCAAAGTTTGCAACATACAAATACTTGTAACTTTTTAATGTAGCGTCATAAAACCTTGAAATTTTGTAACAATAAAGTACTCGAGCCTCTTGTCCATTTAAGCTATCACTCAAAGCTATGCTACCCTTGAATGCCAAATCAAACACTGATAAAACTTCAAATGGCCCTAACTTCTATACGGTACGTCCTACACCTATCAAAGTTTGCAACATACAAATGCTTGTAACTTTTTACTGGAGCGTCATAAAACCTTGAAATTTTATAACAATAAAGTACTCGAGCCTCTTTTCAATTTAAGCTATCGCTCAAAGCTAGTGCTGCCCTTGAGTCCCAAATCAAACACTGCTAAAACTTCAAATGGCCCTAACTTCTATACGGTACGTCCTACAACTATCAAAGTTTTCAACATACAAATGCTTGTAAATTTTTACTGGAGTGTCATAAAACTTTGAAATTTTGTAACAATAAAGTACTCGAGACTCTTGTCAATTTAAGCTATCGCTCAAAGCTAGCGCTACCCTTGAATCCCAAATCAAACACTGATAGAACTTCAAATGGCATTAACTTCTAAAAGGTACGTCCTACTCCTATCAAAGTTTGCAACATACAAATACTTGTAACTTTTTAATGTAGCGTCATAAAACCTTGAAATTTTGTAACAATAAAGTACTCGAGCCTCTTGTCAATTTAAGCTATCGCTCAAAGCTAGCGCTACCCTTGAGTCCCAAATCAAACACTGATAAAACCTAAAATGGCCCTAGCTTCTATACGGTACGTCCTACACCAATCAAAGTTTGCAACATACAAATGCTTGCAACTCTTTACTGGAGTGTCATAAAACCTTGAAATTTTGTAACAATAAAGTACTCGAGCCTCTTGTCCATTTAAGCTATCGCTCAAAGCTATGCTACCCTTGAGTCCCAAATCAAACACTGATAAAACTTCAAATGGCCCTAACTTCTGTACGGTACTTCCTACACCTATCAAAGTTTGCAACATACAAATGCTTGTAACTTTTTACTGGAGCGTCATAAAACCTTGAAATTTTGTAACAATAAAGTACTCGAGCCTCTCGTCCATTTAAGCTATCGCTCAAAGCTATGCTACCCTTGAGTCCCAAATCAAACACTGATAAAACTTCAAATGGCCCTAACTTCTGTACGGTACGTCATACACCTATCAAAGTTTGCAACATACAAATGCTTGTAACTTTTTACTGGAGCGTCATAAAACCTTGAAATTTTGTAACAATAAAGTACTCGAGCCTCTTGTCAATTTAAGCTATCGCTCAAAGCTAGCGCTACCCTTGAGTCCCAAATCAAACACTGATAAAACCTAAAATGGCCCTAGCTTCTATACGGTACGTCCTACACCTATCAAAGTTTGCAACATACAAATGCTTGCAACTTTTTACTGGAGTGTCATAAAACCTTGAAATTTTGTAACAATAAAGTACTCGAGCCTCTTGTCAATTTAAGCTATCGCTCAAAGCTAGCGCTACCCATGAGTCCCAAATCAAACACTGATAAAACTTCAAATGGTCCTAACTTCTATAAGGTACGTCCTACACCTATCAAAGTTTGCAACATACAAATCCTTGTAACTTTTTAATGTAGCGTCATAAAACCTTGAAATTTTGTAACAATAAAGTAATCGAGCCTCTTGTCCATTTAAGCTATCGCTCAAAGCTATGCTACCCTTGAATGGCAAATCAAACACTGATAAAACTTCAAATGGCCCTAACTTCTATACGGTACGTCCTACACCTATCAAAGTTTGCAACATACAAATGCTTGTAACTTTTTACTGGAGCGTCATAAAACCTTGAAATTTTATAACAATAAAGTACTCGAGCCTCTTTTCAATTTAAGCTATCGCTCAAAGCTAGTGCTGCCCTTGAGTCCCAAATCAAACACTGCTAAAACTTCAAATGGCCCTAACTTCTATACGGTACGTCCTACAACTATCAAAGTTTTCAACATACAAATGCTTGTAAATTTTTACTGGAGTGTCATAAAACTTTGAAATTTTGTAACAACAAAGTACTCGAGACTCTTGTCGATTTAAGCTATCGCTCAAAGCTAGCGCTACCCTTGAGTCCCAAATCAAACACTGATAGAACTTCAAATGGCATTAACTTCTATAAGGTACGTCCTACTCCTATCAAAGTTTGCAACATACAAATACTTGTAACTTTTTAATGTAGCGTCATAAAACCTTGAAATTTTGTAACAATAAAGTACTCGAGCCTCTTGTCTATTTAAGCTATCGCTCAAAGCTATGCTACCCTTGAATCCCAAATCAAACACTGATAAAACTTCAAATGGCCCTAACTTCTATACGGTACGTCCTACACCTATCAAAGTTTGCAACATACAAATGCTTGTAACTTTTTACTGGAGCGTCATAAAACCTTGAAATTTTATAACAATAAAGTACTCGAGCCTCTTTTCAATTTAAGCTATCGCTCAAAGCTAGTGCTGCCCTTGAGTCCCAAATCAAACACTGCTAAAACTTCAAATGGCACTAACTTCTATACGGTACGTCCTACACCTATCAAAGTTTGCAACACACAAATGCTTGTAACTTTTTACTGGAGCGTCATAAAACTCTGAAATTTTGTAACAATAAAGTACTCGAGCTTCTTGTCAATTTAAGCCATCGCTCAAAGCTAGCGCTACCCTTGAGTCCCAAATCAAACACTGATAAAACTTCAAATGACCCTAACTTATATCCGGTACGTAGTACACCTATCAAAGTTTGCAACATACAAATGCTTGCAACTTTTTACTGGAGTGTCATAAAACCTTGAAATTTTGTAACAATAAAGTACTCGAGCCTCTTGTCAATTTAAGCTATCGCTCAAAGCTAGCGCTACCCTTGAGTCCCAAATCAAACACTGATAAAACTTCAAATGGCCCTAACTTCTATACGGCACGTCCTACACCTATCAAAGTTTGCAACATACAAATGCTTGCAACTTTTTACTGGAGTGCCATAAAACCTTGAAATTTTGTAACAATAAAGTACTCGAGACTCTTGTCAATTTAAGCTATCGCTCAAAGCTAGCGCTACCCTTGAGTCCCAAATCAAACACTGATAAAACTTCAAATGGTCCTAACTTCTATAAGGTACGTCCTACACCTATCAAAGTTTGCAACATACAAATACTTGTAACTTTTTAATGTAGCGTCATAAAACCTTGAAATTTTGTAACAATAAAGTACTCGAGCCTCTTGTCCATTTAAGCTATCACTCAAAGCTATGCTACCCTTGAATGCCAAATCAAACACTGATAAAACTTCAAATGGCCCTAACTTCTATACGGTACGTCCTACACCTATCAAAGTTTGCAACATACAAATGCTTGTAACTTTTTACTGGAGCGTCATAAAACCTTGAAATTTTATAACAATAAAGTACTCGAGCCTCTTTTCAATTTAAGCTATCGCTCAAAGCTAGTGCTGCCCTTGAGTCCCAAATCAAACACTGCTAAAACTTCAAATGGCCCTAACTTCTATACGGTACGTCCTACAACTATCAAAGTTTTCAACATACAAATGCTTGTAAATTTTTACAGGAGTGTCATAAAACTTTGAAATTTTGTAACAATAAAGTACTCGAGACTCTTGTCGATTTGAGCTATCGCTCAAAGCTAGCGCTACCCTTGAATCCCAAATCAAACACTGATAGAACTTCAAATGGCATTAACTTCTAAAAGGTACGTCCTACTCCTATCAAAGTTTGCAACATACAAATACTTGTAACTTTTTAATGTAGCGTCATAAAACCTTGAAATTTTGTAACAATAAAGTACTCGAGCCTCTTGTCTATTTAAGCTATCGCTCAAAGCTCTGCTACCCTTGAATCCCAAATCAAACACTGATAAAACTTCAAATGGCCGTTACTTCTATACGGTACGTCCTACACCTATCAAAGTTTGCAACATACATATGCTTGTAACTTTTTACTGGAGCGTCATAAAACCTTGAAATTTTATAACAATAAAGTACTCGAGCCTCTTTTCAATTTAAGCTATCGCTCAAAGCTAGTGCTGCCCTTGAGTCCCAAATCAAACACTGCTAAAACTTCAAATGGCCCTAACTTCTATACGGTACGTCCTACACCTATCAAAGTTTGCAACACACAAATGCTTGTAACTTTTTACTGGAGCGTCATAAAACTCTGAAATTTTGTAACAATAAAGTACTCGAGCCTCTTGTCAATTTAAGCCATCGCTCAAAGCTAGCGCTACCCTTGAGTCCCAAATCAAACACTGATAAAACCTAAAATGGCCCTAGCTTCTATACGGTACGTCCTACACCTATCAAAGTTTGCAACATACAAATGCTTGCAACTTTTTACTGGAGTGTCATAAAACCTTGAAATTTTGTAACAATAAAGTACTCGAGCCTCTTGTCAATTTAAGCTATCGCTCAAAGCTAGCGCTACCCTTGAGTCCCAAATCAATCAGTGATAAAACTTCAAATGGTCCTAACTTCTATACGGTACGTCCTACACCTATCAAAGTTTACAACACACAAATGCTTGTAACTTTTTACTGGAGCGTCATAAAACTCTGAAATTTTGTAACAATAAAGTACTCGAGCCTCTTGTCAATTTAAGCCATCGCTCAAAGCTAGCGCTACCCTTGAGTCCCAAATCAAACACTGATAAAACCTAAAATGGCAGTAGCTTCTATACGGTACGTCCTACACCTATCAAAGTTTGCAACATACAAATGCTTGCAACTTTTTACTGGAGTGTCATAAAACCTTGAAATTTTGTAACAATAAAGTACTCGAGCCTCTTGTCAATTTAAGCTATCGCTCAAAGCTAGCGCTACCCTTGAGTCCCAAATCAATCAGTGATAAAACTTCAAATGGTCCTAACTTCTATAAGGTACGTCCTACACCTATCAAAGTTTGCAACATACAAATACTTGTAACTTTTTAATGTAGCGTCATAAAACCTTGAAATTTTGTAACAATAAAGTACTCGAGCCTCTTGTCCATTTAAGCTATCGCTCAAAGCTATGCTACCCTTGAATGGCAAATCAAACACTGATAAAACTTCAAATGGCCCTAACTTCTATACGGTACGTCCTACACCTATCAAAGTTTGCAACATACAAATGCTTGTAACTTTTTACTGGAGCGTCATAAAACCTTGAAATTTTATAACAATAAAGTACTCGAGCCTCTTTTCAATTTAAGCTATCGCTCAAAGCTAGTGCTGCCCTTGAGTCCCAAATCAAACACTGCTAAAACTTCAAATGGCCCTAACTTCTATACGGTACGTCCTACAACTATCAAAGTTTTCAACATACAAATGCTTGTAAATTTTTACTGGAGTGTCATAAAACTTTGAAATTTTGTAACAATAAAGTACTCGAGACTCTTGTCGATTTAAGCTATCGCTCGAAGCTAGCGCTACCCTTGAGTCCCAAATCAAACACTGATAGAACTTCAAATGGCATTAACTTCTATAAGGTACGTCCTACTCCTATCAAAGTTTGCAACATACAAATACTTGTAACTTTTTAATGTAGCGTCATAAAACCTTGAAATTTTGTAACAATAAAGTACTCGAGCCTCTTGTCTATTTAAGCTATCGCTCAAAGCTATGCTACCCTTGAATCCCAAATCAAACACTGATAAAACTTCAAATGGCCCTAACTTTTATACGGTACGTCCTACACCTATCAAAGTTTGCAACATACAAATGCTTGTAACTTTTTACTGGAGCGTCATAAAACCTTGAAATTTTATAACAATAAAGTACTCGAGCCTCTTTTCAATTTAAGCTATCGCTCAAAGCTAGTGCTGCCCTTGAGTCCCAAATCAAACACTGCTAAAACTTCAAATGGCACTAACTTCTATACGGTACGTCCTACACCTATCAAAGTTTGCAACACACAAATGCTTGTAACTTTTTACTGGAGCGTCATAAAACTCTGAAATTTTGTAACAATAAAGTACTCGAGCCTCTTGTCAATTTAAGCCATCGCTCAAAGCTAGCGCTACCCTTGAGTCCCAAATCAAACACTGATAAAACTTCAAATGACCCTAACTTATATCCGGTACGTGGTACACCTATCAAAGTTTGCAACATACAATTGCTTGCAACTTTTTACTGGAGTGTCATAAAACCTTGAAATTTTGTAACAATAAAGTACTCGAGCCTCTTGTCAATTTAAGCTATCGCTCAAAGCTAGCGCTACCCTTGAGTCCCAAATCAAACACTGATAAAACTTCAAATGGCCCTAACTTCTATACGGCACGTCCTACACCTATCAAAGTTTGCAACATACAAATGCATGCAACTTTTTACTGGAGTGTCATAAAACCTTGAAATTTTGTAACAATAAAGTACTCGAGCCTCTTGTCAATTTAAGCTATCGCTCAAAGCTAGCGCTACCCTTGAGTCCCAAATCAAACACTGATAAAACTTCAAATGGTCCTAACTTCTATACGGTACGTCCTACACCTATCAAAGTTTGCAACATACAAATACTTGTAACTTTTTAATGTAGCGTCATAAAACCTTGAAATTTTGTAACAATAAAGTACTCGAGCCTCTTGTCCATTTAAGCTATCGCTCAAAGCTATGCTACCCTTGAATGCCAAATCAAACACTGATAAAACTTCAAATGGCCCTAACTTCTATACGGTACGTCCTACACCTATCAAAGTTTGCAACATACAAATGCTTGTAACTTTTTACTGGAGCGTCATAAAACCTTGAAATTTTATAACAAAAAAGTACTCGAGCCTCTTTTCAATTTAAGCTATCACTCAAAGCTAGTGCTGCCCTTGAGTCTCAAATCAAACACTGCTAAAACTTCAAATGGCCCTAACTTCTTTACGGTACGTCCTACAACTATCAAAGTTTTCAACATACAAATGCTTGTAAATTTTTACTGGAGTGTCATAAAACTTTGAAATTTTGTAACAATAAAGTACTCGAGACTCTTGTCGATTTAAGCTATCGCTCAAAGCTAGCGCTACCCTTGAGTCCCAAATCAAACACTGATAGAACTTCAAATGGCATTAACTTCTATAAGGTACGTCCTACTCCTATCAAAGTTTGCAACATACAAATACTTGTAACTTTTTAATGTAGCGTCATAAAACCTTGAAATTTTGTAACAATAAAGTACTCGAGCCTCTTGTCTATTTAAGCTATCGCTCAAAGCTCTGCTACCCTTGAATCCCAAATCAAACACTGATAAAACTTCAAATGGCCCTTACTTCTATACGGTACGTCCTACACCTATCAAAGTTTGCAACATACAAATGCTTGTAACTTTTTACTGGAGCGTCATAAAACCTTGAAATTTTATAACAATAAAGTACTCGAGCCTCTTTTCAATTTAAGCTATCGCTCAAAGCTAGTGCTGCCCTTGAGTCCCAAATCAAACACTGCTAAAACTTCAAATGGCCCTAACTTCTATACGGTACGTCCTACACCTATCAAAGTTTGCAACACACAAATGCTTGTAACTTTTTACTGGAGCGTCATAAAACTCTGAAATTTTGTAACAATAAAGTACTCGAGCCTCTTGTCAATTTAAGCCATCGCTCAAAGCTAGCGCTACCCTTGAGTCCCAAATCAAACACTGATAAAACTTCAAATGACCCTAACTTATATCCGGTACGTAGTACACCTATCAAAGTTTGCAACATACAAATGCTTGCAACTTTTTACTGGAGTGTCATAAAACCTTGAAATTATGTAACAATAAAGTACTCGACCCTCTTGTCAATTTAAGCTATCGCTCAAAGCTATGCTACCCTTGAGTCCCAAATCAATCAGTGATAAAACTTCAAATGGCCCTAACTTCTATACAGTGCATCCTACACCTATCAAAGTTTGCAACATACAAATGCTTGTAACTTTTTACTGGAGCGTCATAAAACCTTGAAATTTTGTAACAATAAAGTACTCGAGCCTCTTGTCTATTTAAGCTATCGCTCAAAGCTATGCTACACTTGAATCCCAAATCAAACACTGATAAAACTTCAAATGGCCCTAACTTCTATACGGTACGTCCTACACCTATCAAAGTTTGCAACATACAAATGCTTGTAACTTTTTACTGGAGCGTCATAAAACCTTGAAATTTTGTAACAATAAAGCACTCGAGCATCTTGTCCATTTAAGCTATCGCTCAAAGCTATGCTACACTTGAGTCCCAAATCAAACACTGATAAAACTTCAAATGGCGCTAACTTCTGTAAAGTACATCCTACACCTATCAAAGTTGGCAACATACAAATACTTGCAAGTTTTTGATGGAGCGTCATAATAACTTGAAATTTTATAACAATAAAGTACTCGAGCCTCTTTTCAATTTAAGCTATCGCTCAAAGCTAGTGCTGCCCTTGAGTCCCAAATCAAACACTGCTAAAACTTCAAATGGCCCTAACTTCTATACGGTACGTCCTACACCTATCAAAGTTTGCAACATACAAATGCTTGTAACTTTTTACTGAAGCGTCATAAAACTCTGAAATTTTGTAACAATAAAGTACTCGAGCCTCTTGTCAATTTAAGCCATCGCTCAAAGCTAGCGCTACCCTTGATTCCCAAATCAAACACTGATAAAACTCGAAATGACCCTAACTTCTATACGGTACGTCCTACACCTATCAAAGTTTGCAACATACAAATGCTTGTAACTTTTTACTGGAGCGTCATAAAACCTTGAAATTTTATAACAATAAAGTACTCGAGCCTCTTTTCAATTTAAGCTATCGCTCAAAGCTAGTGCTGCCCTTGAGTCCCAAATCAAACACTGCTAAAACTTCAAATGGCACTAACTTCTATACGGTACGTCCTACACCTATCAAAGTTTGCAACACACAAATGCTTGTAACTTTTTACTGGAGCGTCATAAAACTCTGAAATTTTGTAACAATAAAGTACTCGAGCCTCTTGTCAATTTAAGCCATCGCTCAAAGCTAGCGCTACCCTTGAGTCCCAAATCAAACACTGATAAAACTTCAAATGACCCTAACTTATATCCGGTACGTAGTACACCTATCAAAGTTTGCAACATACAAATACTTGTAACTTTTTAATGTAGCGTCATAAAACCTTGAAATTTTGTAACAATAAAGTACTCGAGCCTCTTGTCCATTTAAGCTATCGCTCAAAGCTATGCTACCCTTGAATGCCAAATCAAACACTGATAAAACTTCAAATGGCCCTAACTTCTATACGGTACGTCCTACACCTATCAAAGTTTGCAACATACAAATGCTTGTAACTTTTTACTGGAGCGTCATAAAACCTTGAAATTTTATAACAATAAAGTACTCGAGCCTCTTTTCAATTTAAGCTATCGCTCAAAGCTAGTGCTGCCCTTGAGTCCCAAATCAAACACTGCTAAAACTTCAAATGGCCCTAACTTCTTTACGGTACGTCCTACAACTATCAAAGTTTTCAACATACAAATGCTTGTAAATTTTTACTGGAGTGTCATAAAACTTTGAAATTTTGTAACAATAAAGTACTCGAGACTCTTGTCGATTTAAGCTATCGCTCAAAGCTAGCGCTACCCTTGAGTCCCAAATCAAACACTGATAGAACTTCAAATGGCATTAACTTCTATAAGGTACGTCCTACTCCTATCAAAGTTTGCAACATACAAATACTTGTAACTTTTTAATGTAGCGTCATAAAACCTTGAAATTTTGTAACAATAAAGTACTCGAGCCTCTTGTCTATTTAAGCTATCGCTCAAAGCTCTGCTACCCTTGAATCCCAAATCAAACACTGATAAAACTTCAAATGGCCCTTACTTCTATACGGTACGTCCTACACCTATCAAAGTTTGCAACATACAAATGCTTGTAACTTTTTACTGGAGCGTCATAAAACCTTGAAATTTTATAACAATAAAGTACTCGAGCCTCTTTTCAATTTAAGCTATCGCTCAAAGCTAGTGCTGCCCTTGAGTCCCAAATCAAACACTGCTAAAACTTCAAATGGCCCTAACTTCTATACGGTACGTCCTACACCTATCAAAGTTTGCAACACACAAATGCTTGTAACTTTTTACTGGAGCGTCATAAAACTCTGAAATTTTGTAACAATAAAGTACTCGAGCCTCTTGTCAATTTAAGCCATCGCTCAAAGCTAGCGCTACCCTTGAGTCCCAAATCAAACACTGATAAAACTTCAAATGACCCTAACTTATATCCGGTACGTAGTACACCTATCAAAGTTTGCAACATACAAATGCTTGCAACTTTTTACTGGAGTGTCATAAAACCTTGAAATTATGTAACAATAAAGTACTCGAGCCTATTGTCAATTTAAGCTATCGCTCAAAGCTATGCTACCCTTGAGTCCCAAATCAATCAGTGATAAAACTTCAAATGGCCCTAACTTCTATACAGTGCATCCTACACCTATCAAAGTTTGCAACATACAAATGCTTGTAACTTTTTACTGGAGCGTCATAAAACCTTGAAATTTTGTAACAATAAAGTACTCGAGCCTCTTGTCTATTTAAGCTATCTCTCAAAGCTATGCTACACTTGAATCCCAAATCAAACACTGATAAAACTTCAAATGGCCCTAACTTCTATACGGTACGTCCTACACCTATCAAAGTTTGCAACATACAAATGCTTGTAACTTTTTACTGGAGCGTCATAAAACCTTGAAATTTTGTAACAATAAAGCACTCGAGCATCTTGTCCATTTAAGCTATCGCTCAAAGCTATGCTACACTTGAGTCCCAAATCAAACACTGATAAAACTTCAAATGGCGCTAACTTCTGTAAAGTACATCCTACACCTATCAAAGTTGGCAACATACAAATACTTGCAAGTTTTTGATGGAGCGTCATAATAACTTGAAATTTTATAACAATAAAGTACTCGAGCCTCTTTTCAATTTAAGCTATCGCTCAAAGCTAGTGCTGCCCTTGAGTCCCAAATCAAACACTGCTAAAACTTCAAATGGCCCTAACTTCTATACGGTACGTCCTACACCTATCAAAGTTTGCAACATACAAATGCTTGTAACTTTTACTGAAGCGTCATAAAACTCTGAAATTTTGTAACAATAAAGTACTCGAGCCTCTTGTCAATTTAAACCATCGCTCAAAGCTAGCGCTACCCTTGATTCCCAAATCAAACACTGATAAAACTCCAAATGACCCTAACTTATATCCGGTACGTAGTACACCTCTCAAAGTTTGCAACATACAGATGCTTGCAACTTTTTACTGGAGTGTCATAAAACCTTGAAATTTTGTAACAATAAAGTACTCGAGCCTCTTGTCAATTTAAGCTATCGCTCAAAGCTATGCTACCCTTGAGTCCCAAATCAATCAGTGATAAAACTTCAAATGGCCCTAACTTCTATACAGTACGTCCTACACCTATCAAAGTTTGCAACATACAAATGCTTGTAACTTTTTACTGGAGCGTCATAAAACCTTGAAATTTTGTAAAAATAAAGTACTCGAGCCTCTTGTCCATTTAAGCTATCGCTCAAAGCTATGCTACCCTTGAGTCCCAAATCAAACACTGATAAAACTTCAAATGGCGCTAACTTCTGTAAGGTACGTCCTACACCTATCAAAGTTTGCAACATACAAATACTTGTAACTTTTTACTGGAGCGGCATAAAACCTTGATATTTTGTAACAATAAAGTACTCGAGCCTCTTGTCCATTTAAGCTATCGCTCAAAGCTATGCTACCCTTGAGTCCCAAACCAAACACTGATAAAACTTCAAATGGCCCTAACTTCTGAACGGTACGTCCTACACCTATCAAAGTTTGCAACATACAAATGCTTGTAACTTTTTACTGGAGCGTCATAATACCTTGAAATTTTGTAACAATAAAGTACTCGAGCCTCTTGTCAATTTAAGCTATCGCTCAAAGCTAGCGCTACCCTTGAGTCCCAAATCAAACACTGATAAAACCTAAAATGGCCCTAGCTTCTATACGGTACGTCCCACACCTATCAAAGTTTGCAACATACAAATGCTTGCAACTCTTTACTGGAGTGTCATAAAACCTTGAAATTTTGTAACAATAAAGTACTCGAGCCTCTTTTCAATTTAAGCTATCGCTCAAAGCTAGTGCTGCCCTTGAGTCCCAACTCAAACACTGCTAAAACTTCAAATGGCCCTAACTTCTATACGGTACGTCCTACACCTATCAAAGTTTGCAACATACAAATGCTTGTAACTTTTTACTGAAGCGTCATAAAACTCTGAAATTTTGTAACAATAAAGTACTCGAGCCTCTTGTCAATTTAAGCCATCGCTCAAAGCTAGCGCTACCCTTGATTCCCAAATCAAACACTGATAAAACTTCAAATGACCCTAACTTATATCCGGTACGTAGTACACCTATCAAAGTTTGCAACATACAAATGCTTGCAACTTTTTACTGGAGTGTCATAAAACCTTGAAATTTTGTAACAATAAAGTACTCGAGCCTCTTGTCAATTTAAGCTATCGCTCAAAGCTATGCTACCCTTGAGTCCCAAATCAATCAGTGATAAAACTTCAAATGGCCCTAACTTCTATACAGTGCATCCTATACCTATCAAAGTTTGCAACATACAAATGCTTGTAACTTTTTACTGGAGCGTCATAAAACCTTGAAATTTTGTAACAATAAAGTACTCGAGCCTCTTGTCTATTTAAGCTATCGCTCAAAGCTATGCTACCCTTGAATCCCAAATCAAACACTGATAAAACTTCAAATGGCCCTAACTTCTATACAGTACGTCCTACACCTATCAAAGTTTGCAACATACAAATGCTTGTAACTTTTTACTGGAGCGTCATAAAACCTTGAAATTTTGTAACAATAAAGTACTCGAGCCTCTTGTCCATTTAAACTATCGCTCAAAGCTATGCTACCCTTGAGTCCCAAATCAAACACTGATAAAACTTCAAATGGCGCTAACTTCTGTAAGGTACGTCCTACACCTATCAAAGTTTGCAACATACAAATACTTGTAACTTTTTACTGGAGCGGCATAAAACCTTGACATTTTGTAACAATAAAGTACTCGAGCCTCTTGTCAATTTAAGCTATCGCTCAAAGCTATGCTACCCTTGAGTCCCAAATCAAACACTGATAAAACTTCAAATGGCCCTAACTTCTATACAGTGCATCCTATACCTATCAAAGTTTGCAACATACAAATGCTTGTAACTTTTTACTGGAGCGTCATAAAACCTTGAAATTTTGTAACAATAAAGTACTCGAGCCTCTTGTCAATTTAAGCTATCGCTCAAAGCTAGCGCTACCCTTGAGTCCCAAATCAAACACTGATAAAACTTAAAATGGTGCTAGCTTCTATACGGTACGTCCTACACCTATCAAAGTTTGCAACATACAAATGCTTGCAACTGTTTACTTGAGTGTCATAAAACCTTGAAATTTTGTAACAATAAAGTACTCGAGCCTCTTGTCAATTTAAGCTATCGCTCAAAGCTAGCGCTGCCCTTGAGTCCCAAATCAAACACTGCTAAAACTTCAAATGGCCCTAACTTCTATACGGTACGTCCTACACCTATCAAAGTTTGCAATATACAAATGCTTGTAACTTTTTACTGAAGCGACATAAAACTCTGAAATTTTGTAACAATAAAGTACTCGAGCCTCTTGTCAATTTAAGCCATCGCTCAAAGCTATGCCACCCTTGAGTCCCAAATCAAACACGGATAAAACTTCAAAAGGCCCTGACTTCTATACGGTACGTCCTTCACCTATCAAACTTGTTGCTTGTAACTTTTTACTGGAGTGTTGCTTGTAACTTTTTACTGGAGTGTCATAAAACCTTGAAATTTTGTAACAATAAAGTACTCGAGCCTCTTGTCAATTGAAGCTATCGCTCAAAGCTAGCGCTACCCTTGAGTCCCAAATCAAACACTGATAAAACTTCAAATGACCCTAACTTATATCCGGTACGTAGTACACCTATCAAAGTTTGCAACATACAAATGCTTGTAACTTTTTACTGGAGCGTCATAAAACCTTGAAATTTTGTAACAATAAAGTACTCGAGACTCTTGTCGATTTAAGCTATCGCTCAAAGCTAGCGCTACCCTTGAGTCCCAAATCAAACACTGATAAAACTTCAACTGGCTCTAACTTCTATAAGGTACGTCCTACTCCTATCAAAGTTTGCAACATACAAATACTTGTAACTTTTTAATGTAGCGTCATAATACCTTGAAATTTTGTAACAATAAAGTACTCGAGCCTCTTGTCTATTTAAGCTATCGCTCAAAGCTATGCTACCCTTGAATCCCAAATCAAACACTGATAAAACTTCAAATGGACCTAACTTCTATACGGTACGTCCTACACCTATCAAAGTTTGCAACATACAAATGCTTGTAACTTTTTACTGGAGCGTCATAAAACCTTGAAATTTTATAACAATAAAGTACTCGAGCCTCTTTTCAATTTAAGCTATCGCTCAAAGCTAGTGCTGCCCTTGAGTCCCAAATCAAACACTGCTAAAACTTCAAATGGCCCTAACTTCTATACGGTACGTCCTACACCTATCAAAGTTTGCAACATACAAATGCTTGTAACTTTTTACTGAAGCGTCATAAAACCTTGAAATTTTGTAACAATAAAGTACTCGAGCCTCTTGTCAATTTAAGCTATCGCTCAAAGCTAGCGCTACCCTTGAGTCCCAAATCAAACACTGATAAAACCTAAAATGGCCCTAGCTTCTATACGGTACGTCCTACACCTATCAAAGTTTGCAACATACAAATGCTTGCAACTCTTTACTGGAGTGTCATAAAACCTTGAAATTTTGTAACAATAAAGTACTCGAGCCTCTTGTCAATTTAAGCTATCGCTCAAAGCTAGCGCTACCCTTGAGTCCCAAATCAAACACCGATAAAACTTCAAATGGCCCTAACTTCTACACGGTACGTCCTACACCTATCAAACTTTGCAACATACAAATGCTTGCAACTTTTTACTGGAGTGTCATAAAACCTTGAAATTTTGTACCAATAAAGTACTCGAGCCTCTTGTCAGTTTAAGCTATCGCTCAAAGCTAGCGCTACCCTTGAGTCCCAAATCAAACACTGATAAAACTTCAAATGGTCCTAACTTCTATAAGGTACGTCCTACACCTATCAAACTTTGCAACATACAAATGCTTGTAACTTTTTACTGGAGCGTCATAAAACCTTGAAATTTTGTAACAATAAAGTACTCGAGCCTCTTGTCCATTTAAAATATCGCTCAAAGGTATGCTACCCTTGAGTCCCAAATCAAACACTGATAAAACTTCAAATGGCGCTAACTTCTGTAAGGTACGTCCTACACCTATCAAAGTTTGCAACATACAAATACTTGTAACTTTTTACTGGAGCGGCATAAAACCTTGACATTTTGTAACAATAAAGTACTCGAGCCTCTTGTCCATTTAAGCTATCGCTCAAAGCTATGCTATCCTTGAGTCCCAAATCAAACACTGATAAAACTTCAAATGGCCCTAACTTCTGTACGGTACGTCCTACACCTATCAAAGTTTGCAACATACAAATGCTTGTAACTTTTTACTGGAGCGTCATAAAACCTTGAAATTTTGTAACAATAAAGTACTCGAGCCTCTTGTCAATTTAAGCTATCGCTCAAAGCTAGCGCTACCCTTGAGTCCCAAATCAAACACTGATAAAACCTAAAATGGCCCTAGCTTCTATACGGTACGTCCTACACCTATCAAAGTTTGCAACATACAAATGCTTGCAACTCTTTACTGGAGTGTCATAAAACCTTGAAATTTTGTAACAATAAAGTACTCGAGCCTCTTGTCAATTTAAGCTATCGCTCAAAGCTAGCGCTACCCTTGAGTCCCAAATCAAACACCGATAAAACTTCAAATGGCTCTAACTTCTACACGGTACGTCCTACACCTATCAAACTTTGCAACATACAAATGCTTGCAACTTTTTACTGGAGTGTCATAAAACCTTGAAATTTTGTAACAATAAAGTACTCGAGCCTCTTGTCAATTTAAGCTATCGCTCAAAGCTAGCGCTACCCTTGAGTCCCAAATCAAACACTGATAAAACTTCAAATGGTCCTAACTTCTATAAGGTACGTTCTACACCTATCAAAGTTTGAAAGATACAAATACTTGTAACTTTTTAATGTAGCGTCATAAAACCTTGAAATTTTGTAACAATAAAGTACTCGAGACTCTTGTCGATTTAAGATATCGCTCAAAGCTAGCGCTACCCTTGAGTCCCAAATCAAACACTGATAGAACTTCAAATGGCATTAACTTCTATAAGGTACGTCCTACTCCTATCAAAGTTTGCAACATACAAATGCTTGTAACTTTTTAATGTAGCGTCACAAAACCTTGAAATTTTGTAACCATAAAGTACTCGAGCCTCTTGTCAATTTAAGCCATCGCTCAAAGCTATGCCACCCTTGAGTCCCAAATCAAACACGGATAAAACTTCAAAAGGCCCTGACTTCTATACGGTACGTCCTTCACCTATCAAACTTGTTGCTTGTAACTTTTTACTGGAGTGTTGCTTGTAACTTTTTACTGGAGTGTCATAAAACCTTGAAATTTTGTAACAATAAAGTACTCGAGCCTCTTGTCAATTGAAGCTATCGCTCAAAGCTAGCGCTACCCTTGAGTCCCAAATCAAACACTGATAAAACTTCAAATGACCCTAACTTATATCCGGTACGTAGTACACCTATCAAAGTTTGCAACATACAAATGCTTGCAACTTTTTACTGGAGTGTCATAAAACATTGAAATTTTGTATCAATAAAGTACTCGAGCCTCTTGTCAATTTAAGCTTTCGCTCAAAGCTAGCGCTACCCTTGAGTCCCAAATCAAACACTGATAAAACTTAAAATGGCCCTAGCTTCTATATGGTACGTCCTAAAACTATCAAAGTTTGCAACATACAAATGCTTGCAACTGTTTACTGGAGTGTCATAAAACCTTGAAATTTTGTAACAATAAAGTACTCGAGCCTCTTGTCAATTTAAGCTATCGCTCAAAGCTAGCGCTACCCTTGAGTCCCAAATCAAACACTGATAAAACTTCAAATGGCCCTAACTTCTATACGATACGTCCTACACCTATCAAAGTTTGCAACATACAAATGCTTGTAACTTTTTACTGGACCTTGAAATTTTATAACAATAAAGTACTCGAGCCTCTTTTCAATTTAAGCTATCGCTCAAAGCTAGTGCTGCCCTTGAGTCCCAAATCAAACACTGCCAAAACTTCAAATGGCCCTAACTTCTTTACGGTACGTCCTACAACTATCAAAGTTTTCAACATACAAATGCTTGTAAATTTTTACTGGAGTGTCATAAAACTTTGAAATTTTGTAACAATAAAGTACTCGAGACTCTTGTAGATTTAAGCTATCGCTCAAAGCTAGCGCTACCCTTGAGTCCCAAATCAAACACTGATGAAACTTCAAATGGCTCTAACTTCTATAAGGTACGTCCTACTCCTATCAAAGTTTGCAACATACAAATACTTGTAACTTTTTAATGTAGCGTCATAATACCTTGAAATTTTGTAACAATAAAGTACTCGAGCCTCTTGTCTATTTAAGCTATCGCTCAAAGCTATGCTACCCTTGAGTCCCAAATCAAACACTGATAAAACTTAAAATGGCCCTAGCTTCTATATGGTACGTCCTAAAACTATCAAAGTTTGCAACATACAAATGCTTGCAACTGTTTACTGGAGTGTCATAAAACCTTGAAATTTTGTAACAATAAAGTACTCGAGCCTCTTGTCAATTTAAGCTATCGCTCAAAGCTAGCGCTACCCTTGAGTCCCAAATCAAACACTGATAAAACTTCAAATGGCCCTAACTTCTATACGATACGTCCTACACCTATCAAAGTTTGCAACATACAAATGCTTGTAACTTTTTACTGGACCTTGAAATTTTATAACAATAAAGTACTCGAGCCTCTTTTCAATTTAAGCTATCTCTCAAAGCTAGTGCTGCCCTTGAGTCCCAAATCAAACACTGCCAAAACTTCAAATGGCCCTAACTTCTTTACGGTACGTCCTACAACTATCAAAGTTTTCAACATACAAATGCTTGTAAATTTTTACTGGAGTGTCATAAAACTTTGAAATTTTGTAACAATAAAGTACTCGAGACTCTTGTAGATTTAAGCTATCGCTCAAAGCTAGCGCTACCCTTGAGTCCCAAATCAAACACTGATGAATCTTCAAATGGCTCTAACTTCTATAAGGTACGTCCTACTCCTATCAAAGTTTGCAACATACAAATACTTGTAACTTTTTAATGTAGCGTCATAATACCTTGAAATTTTGTAACAATAAAGTACTCGAGCCTCTTGTCTATTTAAGCTATCGCTCAAAGCTATGCTACCCTTGAATCCCAAATCAAACACTGATAAAACTTCAAATGGCCCTAACTTCTATACGGTACGTCCTACACCTATCAAAGTTTGCAACATACAAATGCTTGTAACTTTTTACTGGAGCGTCATAAAACCTTGAAATTTTATAACAATAAAGTACTCGAGCCTCTTGTCAATTTAAGCTATCGCTCAAAGCTAGTGCTGCCCTTGAGTCCCAAATCAAACACTGCTAGAACTTCATGAAAAATGGCCCTAACTTCTATACGGTACGTCCTACACCTATCAAAGTTTGCAACATACAAATGCTTGTAACTTTTTACTGAAGCGTCATAAAACCTTGAAATTTTGTAACAATAAAGTACTCGAGCCTCTTGTCAATTTAAGCTATCGCTCAAAGCTAGCGCTACCCTTGAGTCCCAAATCACACACCGATAAAACTTCAAATGGCTCTATAATACAATAAAGTACTCGAGCCTCTTGTCAATTTAAGCTATCGCTCAAAGCTAGCGCTGCCCTTGAGTCCCAAATCAAACACTGCTAAAACTTCAAATGGCCCTAACTTCTATACGGTACGTCCTACACCTATCAAAGTTTGCAACATACAAATGCTTGTAACTTTTTACTGAAGCGACATAAAACTCTGAAATTTTGTAACCATAAAGTACTCGAGCCTCTTGTCAATTTAAGCCATCGCTCAAAGCTATGCCACCCTTGAGTCCCAAATCAAACACGGATAAAACTTCAAAAGGCCCTGACTTCTATACGGTACGTCCTTCACCTATCAAACTTGTTGCTTGTAACTTTTTACTGGAGTGTTGCTTGTAACTTTTTACTGGAGTGTCATAAAACCTTGAAATTTTGTAACAATAAAGTACTCGAGCCTCTTGTCAATTGAAGCTATCGCTCAAAGCTAGCGCTACCCTTGAGTCCCAAATCAAACACTGATAAAACTTAAAATGGCCCTAGCTTCTATATGGTACGTCCTAAAACTATCAAAGTTTGCAACATACAAATGCTTGCAACTGTTTACTGGAGTGTCATAAAACCTTGAAATTTTGTAACAAGAAAGTACTCGAGCCTCTTGTCAATTTAAGCTATCGCTCAAAGCTAGCGCTACCCTTGAGTCCCAAATCAAACACTGATAAAACTTCAAATGGCCCTAACTTCTATACGATACGTCCTACACCTATCAAAGTTTGCAACATACAAATGCTTGTAACTTTTTACTGGACCTTGAAATTTTATAACAATAAAGTACTCGAGCCTCTTTTCAATTTAAGCTATCGCTCAAAGCTAGTGCTGCGCTTGAGTCCCAAATCAAACACTGCCAAAACTTCAAATGGCCCTAACTTCTTTACGGTACGTCCTACAACTATCAAAGTTTTCAACATACAAATGCTTGTAAATTTTTACTGGAGTGTCATAAAACTTTGAAATTTTGTAACAATAAAGTACTCGAGACTCTTGTAGATTTAAGCTATCGCTCAAAGCTAGCGCTACCCTTGAGTCCCAAATCAAACACTGATGAAACTTCAAATGGCTCTAACTTCTATAAGGTACGTCCTACTCCTATCAAAGTTTGCAACATACAAATACTTGTAACTTTTTAATGTAGCGTCATAATACCTTGAAATTTTGTAACAATAAAGTACTCGAGCCTCTTGTCTATTTAAGCTATCGCTCAAAGCTATGCTACCCTTGAGTCCCAAATCAAACACTGATAAAACTTAAAATGGCCCTAGCTTCTATATGGTACGTCCTAAAACTATCAAAGTTTGCAACATACAAATGCTTGCAACTGTTTACTGGAGTGTCATAAAACCTTGAAATTTTGTAACAATAAAGTACTCGAGCCTCTTGTCAATTTAAGCTATCGCTCAAAGCTAGCGCTACCCTTGAGTCCCAAATCAAACACTGATAAAACTTCAAATGGCCCTAACTTCTATACGATACGTCCTACACCTATCAAAGTTTGCAACATACAAATGCTTGTAACTTTTTACTGGACCTTGAAATTTTATAACAATAAAGTACTCGAGCCTCTTTTCAATTTAAGCTATCGCTCAAAGCTAGTGCTGCCCTTGAGTCCCAAATCAAACACTGCCAAAACTTCAAATGGCCCTAACTTCTTTACGGTACGTCCTACAACTATCAAAGTTTTCAACATACAAATGCTTGTAAATTTTTACTGGAGTGTCATAAAACTTTGAAATTTTGTAACAATAAAGTACTCGAGACTCTTGTAGATTTAAGCTATCGCTCAAAGCTAGCGCTACCCTTGAGTCCCAAATCAAACACTGATGAAACTTCAAATGGCTCTAACTTCTATAAGGTACGTCCTACTCCTATCAAAGTTTGCAACATACAAATACTTGTAACTTTTTAATGTAGCGTCATAATACCTTGAAATTTTGTAACAATAAAGTACTCGAGCCTCTTGTCTATTTAAGCTATCGCTCAAAGCTATGCTACCCTTGAATCCCAAATCAAACACTGATAAAACTTCAAATGGCCCTAACTTCTATACGGTACGTCCTACACCTATCAAAGTTTGCAACATACAAATGCTTGTAACTTTTTACTGGAGCGTCATAAAACCTTGAAATTTTATAACAATAAAGTACTCGAGCCTCTTGTCAATTTAAGCTATCGGTCAAAGCTAGTGCTGCCCTTGAGTCCCAAATCAAACACTGCTAAAACTTCAAATGGCCCTAACTTCTATACGGTACGTCCTACACCTATCAAAGTTTGCAACATACAAATGCTTGTAACTTTTTACTGAAGCGTCATAAAACCTTGAAATTTTGTAACAATAAAGTACTCGAGCCTCTTGTCAATTTAAGCCATCGCTCAAAGCTATGCCACCCTTGAGTCCCAAATCAAACACGGATAAAACTTCAAAAGGCCCTGACTTCTATACGGTACGTCCTTCACCTATCAAACTTGTTGCTTGTAACTTTTTACTGGAGTGTTGCTTGTAACTTTTTACTGGAGTGTCATAAAACCTTGAAATTTTGTAACAATAAAGTACTCGAGCCTCTTGTCAATTGAAGCTATCGCTCAAAGCTAGCGCTACCCTTGAGTCCCAAATCAAACACTGATAAAACTTCAAATGACCCTAACTTATATCCGGTACGTAGTACACCTATCAAAGTTTGCAACATACAAATGCTTGCAACTTTTTACTGGAGTGTCATAAAACATTGAAATTTTGTAACAATAAAGTACTCGAGCCTCTTGTCAATTTAAGCTTTCGCTCAAAGCTAGCGCTACCCTTGAGTCCCAAATCAAACACTGATAAAACTTAAAATGGCCCTAGCTTCTATATGGTACGTCCTAAAACTATCAAAGTTTGCAACATACAAATGCTTGCAACTGTTTACTGGAGTGTCATAAAACCTTGAAATTTTGTAACAAGAAAGTACTCGAGCCTCTTGTCAATTTAAGCTATCGCTCAAAGCTAGCGCTACCCTTGAGTCCCAAATCAAACACTGATAAAACTTCAAATGGCCCTAACTTCTATACGATACGTCCTACACCTATCAAAGTTTGCAACATACAAATGCTTGTAACTTTTTACTGGACCTTGAAATTTTATAACAATAAAGTACTCGAGCCTCTTTTCAATTTAAGCTATCGCTCAAAGCTAGTGCTGCGCTTGAGTCCCAAATCAAACACTGCCAAAACTTCAAATGGCCCTAACTTCTTTACGGTACGTCCTACAACTATCAAAGTTTTCAACATACAAATGCTTGTAAATTTTTACTGGAGTGTCATAAAACTTTGAAATTTTGTAACAATAAAGTACTCGAGACTCTTGTAGATTTAAGCTATCGCTCAAAGCTAGCGCTACCCTTGAGTCCCAAATCAAACACTGATGAAACTTCAAATGGCTCTAACTTCTATAAGGTACGTCCTACTCCTATCAAAGTTTGCAACATACAAATACTTGTAACTTTTTAATTTAGCGTCATAATACCTTGAAATTTTGTAACAATAAAGTACTCGAGCCTCTTGTCTATTTAAGCTATCGCTCAAAGCTATGCTACCCTTGAGTCCCAAATCAAACACTGATAAAACTTAAAATGGCCCTAGCTTCTATATGGTACGTCCTAAAACTATCAAAGTTTGCAACATACAAATGCTTGCAACTGTTTACTGGAGTGTCATAAAACCTTGAAATTTTGTAACAATAAAGTACTCGAGCCTCTTGTCAATTTAAGCTATCGCTCAAAGCTAGCGCTACCCTTGAGTCCCAAATCAAACACTGATAAAACTTCAAATGGCCCTAACTTCTATACGATACGTCCTACACCTATCAAAGTTTGCAACATACAAATGCTTGTAACTTTTTACTGGACCTTGAAATTTTATAACAATAAAGTACTCGAGCCTCTTTTCAATTTAAGCTATCGCTCAAAGCTAGTGCTGCCCTTGAGTCCCAAATCAAACACTGCCAAAACTTCAAATGGCCCTAACTTCTTTACGGTACGTCCTACAACTATCAAAGTTTTCAACATACAAATGCTTGTAAATTTTTACTGGAGTGTCATAAAACTTTGAAATTTTGTAACAATAAAGTACTCGAGACTCTTGTAGATTTAAGCTATCGCTCAAAGCTAGCGCTACCCTTGAGTCCCAAATCAAACACTGATGAAACTTCAAATGGCTCTAACTTCTATAAGGTACGTCCTACTCCTATCAAAGTTTGCAACATACAAATACTTGTAACTTTTTAATGTAGCGTCATAATACCTTGAAATTTTGTAACAATAAAGTACTCGAGCCTCTTGTCTATTTAAGCTATCGCTCAAAGCTATGCTACCCTTGAATCCCAAATCAAACACTGATAAAACTTCAAATGGCCCTAACTTCTATACGGTACGTCCTACACCTATCAAAGTTTGCAACATACAAATGCTTGTAACTTTTTACTGGAGCGTCATAAAACCTTGAAATTTTATAACAATAAAGTACTCGAGCCTCTTGTCAATTTAAGCTATCGGTCAAAGCTAGTGCTGCCCTTGAGTCCCAAATCAAACACTGCTAAAACTTCAAATGGCCCTAACTTCTATACGGTACGTCCTACACCTATCAAAGTTTGCAACATACAAATGCTTGTAACTTTTTACTGAAGCGTCATAAAACCTTGAAATTTTGTAACAATAAGTACTCGAGCCTCTTGTCAATTTAAGCTATCGCTCAAAGCTAGCGCTACCCTTGAGTCCCAAATCACACACCGATAAAACTTCAAATGGCTCTAACTTCTACACGGTACGTCCTACACCTATCAAAGTTTGCAACATACAAATGCTTGTAACTTTTTACTGAAGCGTCATAAAACTCTGAAATTTTGTAACAATAAAGTACTCGAGCCTCTTGTCAATTTAAGCCATCGCTCAAAGCTAGCGCTACCCTTGATTCCCAAATCAAACACTGATAAAACTTCAAATAACCCTAACTTATATCCGGTACGTAGTACACCTATCAAAGTTTGCAACATACAAATGCTTGCAACTTTTTACTGGAGTGTCATAAAACCTTGAAATTTTGTAACAATAAAGTACTCGAGCCTCTTGTCAATTTAAGCTATCGCTCAAAGCTATGCTACCCTTGAGTCCCAAATCAATCAGTGATAAAACTTCAAATGGCCCTAACTTCTATACAGTGCATCCTATACCTATCAAAGTTTGCAACATACAAATGCTTGTAACTTTTTACTGGAGCGTCATAAAACCTTGAAATTTTGTAACAATAAAGTACTCGAGCCTCTTGTCTATTTAAGCTATCGCTCAAAGCTATGCTACCCTTGAATCCCAAATCAAACACTGATAAAACTTCAAATGGCCCTAACTTCTACACGGTACGTCCTACACCTATCAAACTTTGCAACATACAAATGCTTGCAACTTTTTACTGGAGTGTCATAAAACCTTGAAATTTTGTAACAATAAAGTACTCGAGCCTCTTGTCAGTTTAAGCTATCGCTCAAAGCTAGCGCTACCCTTGAGTGCCAAATCAAACACTGATAAAACTTCAAATGGTCCTAACTTCTATAAGGTACGTCCTACACCTATCAAACTTTGCAACATACAAATGCTTGTAACTTTTTACTGGAGCGTCATAAAACCTTGAAATTTTGTAACAATAAAGTACTCGAGCCTCTTGTCCATTTAAACTATCGCTCAAAGCTATGCTACCCTTGAGTCCCAAATCAAACACTGATAAAACTTCAAATGGCCCTAACTTCTGTACGGTACGTCCTACACCTATCAAAGTTTGCAATATACAAATGCTTGTAACTTTTTACTGGAGCGTCATAAAACCTTGAAATTTTGTAACAATAAAGTACTCGAGCCTCTTGTCAATTTAAGCTATCGCTCAAAGCTAGCGCTACCCTTGAGTCCCAAATCAAACACTGATAAAACCTAAAATGGCCCTAGCTTCTATACGGTACGTCCTACACCTATCAAAGTTTGCAACATACAAATGCTTGCAACTCTTTACTGGAGTGTCATAAAACCTTGAAATTTTGTAACAATAAAGTACTCGAGCCTCTTGTCAATTTAAGCTATCGCTCAAAGCTAGCGCTACCCTTGAGTCCCAAATCAAACACCGATAAAACTTCAAATGGCTCTAACTTCTACACGGTACGTCCTACACCTATCAAACTTTGCAACATACAAATGCTTGCAACTTTTTACTGGAGTGTCATAAAACCTTGAAATTTTGTAACAATAAAGTACTCGAGCCTCTTGTCAATTTAAGCTATCGCTCAAAGCTAGCGCTACCCTTGAGTCCCAAATCAAACACTGATAAAACTTCAAATGGTCCTAACTTCTATAAGGTACGTTCTACACCTATCAAAGTTTGAAACATACAAATACTTGTAACTTTTTAATGTAGCGTCATAAAACCTTGAAATTTTGTAACAATACAGTACTCGAGCCTCTTGTCTATTTAAGCTATCGCTCAAAGCTATGCTACCCTTGAATCCCAAATCAAACACTGATAAAACTTCAAATGGCCCTAACTTCTATACGGTACGTCCTACACCTATCAAAGTTTGCAACATACAAATGCTTGTAAATTTTTACTGGAGCGTCATAAAACCTTGAAATTTTATAACAATAAAGTACTCGAGCCTCTTTTCAATTTAAGCTATCGCTCAAAGCTAGTGCTGCCCTTGAGTCCCAAATCAAACACTGCTAAAACTTCAAATGGTACTAACTTCTATACAGTGCATCCTATACCTATCAAAGTTTGCAACATACAAATGCTTGTAACTTTTTACTGGAGCGTCATAAAACCTTGAAATTTTGTAACAATAAAGTCCTGGAGCCTTTTGTCAATTTAAGCTTTCGCTCTAAGCTAGCGCTACCCTTGAGTCCCAAATCAAACACTGATAAAACTTAAAATGGCGCTAGCTTCTATACGGTACGTCCTACACCTATCAAAGTTTGCAACATACAAATGCTTGCAACTGTTTACTGGAGTGTCATAAAACCTTGAAATTTTGTAACAATAAAGTACTCGAGCCTCTTGTCAATTTAAGCTATCGCTCAAAGCTAGCGCTGCCCTTGAGTCCCAAATCAAACACTGCTAAAACTTCAAATGGCCCTAACTTCTATACGGTACGTCCTACACCTATCAAAGTTTGCAACATACAAATGCTTGTAACTTTTTACTGAAGCGACATAAAACTCTGAAATTTTGTAACCATAAAGTACTCGAGCCTCTTGTCAATTTAAGCCATCGCTCAAAGCTATGCCACCCTTGAGTCCCAAATCAAACACGGATAAAACTTCAAAAGGCCCTGACTTCTATACGGTACGTCCTTCACCTATCAAACTTGTTGCTTGTAACTTTTTACTGGAGTGTTGCTTGTAACTTTTTACTGGAGTGTCATAAAACCTTGAAATTTTGTAACAATAAAGTACTCGAGCCTCTTGTCAATTGAAGCTATCGCTCAAAGCTAGCGCTACCCTTGAGTCCCAAATCAAACACTGATAAAACTTCAAATGACCCTAACTTATATCCGGTACGTAGTACACCTATCAAAGTTTGCAACATACAAATGCTTGCAACTTTTTACTGGAGTGTCATAAAACATTGAAATTTTGTAACAATAAAGTACTCGAGCCTCTTGTCAATTTAAGCTTTCGCTCAAAGCTAGCGCTACCCTTGAGTCCCAAATCAAACACTGATAAAACTTAAAATGGCCCTAGCTTCTATACGGTACGTCCTAAAACTATCAAAGTTTGCAACATACAAATGCTTGCAACTGTTTACTGGAGTGTCATAAAACCTTGAAATTTTGTAACAATAAAGTACTCGAGCCTCTTGTCAATTTAAGCTATCGCTCAAAGCTAGCGCTACCCTTGAGTCCCAAATCAAACACTGATAAAACTTCAAATGGCCCTAACTTCTATACGGTACGTCCTACACCTATCAAAGTATGCAACATACAAATGCTTGTAACTTTTTACTGGAGCGTCATAAAACCTTGAAATTTTATAACAATAAAGTACTCGAGCCTCTTTTCAATTTAAGCTATCGCTCAAAGCTAGTGCTGCCCTTGAGTCCCAAATCAAACACTGCCAAAACTTCAAATGGCCCTAACTTCTTTACGGTACGTCCTAAAACTATCAAAGTTTTCAACATACAAATGCTTGTAAATTTTTACTGGAGTGTCATAAAACTTTGAAATTTTGTAACAATAAAGTACTCGAGACTCTTGTAGATTTAAGCTATCGCTCAAAGCTAGCGCTACCCTTGAGTCCCAAATCAAACACTGATAAAACTTCAAATGGCTCTAACTTCTATAAGGTACGTCCTACTCCTATCAAAGTTTGCAACATACAAATACTTGTAACTTTTTAATGTAGCGTCATAATACCTTGAAATTTTGTAACAATAAAGTACTCGAGCCTCTTGTCTATTTAAGCTATCGCTCAAAGCTATGCTACCCTTGAATCCCAAATCAAACACTGATAAAACTTCAAATGGCCCTAACTTCTATACGGTACGTCCTACACCTATCAAAGTTTGCAACATACAAATGCTTGTAACTTTTTACTGGAGCGTCATAAAACCTTGAAATTTTATAACAATAAAGTACTCGAGCCTCTTTTCAATTTAAGCTATCGCTCAAAGCTAGTGCTGCCCTTGAGTCCCAAATCAAACACCGCTAAAACTTCAAATGGCCCTAACTTCTATACGGTACGTCCTACATCTATCAAAGTTTGCAACATACAAATGCTTGTAACTTTTTACTGAAGCGTCATAAAACCTTGAAATTTTGTAACAATAAAGTACTCGAGCCTCTTGTCAATTTAAGCTATCGCTCAAAGCTAGCGCTACCCTTGAGTCCCAAATCAAACACCGATAAAACTTCAAATGGCTCTAACTTCTACACGGTACGTCCTACACCTATCAAAGTTTGCAACATACAAATGCTTGTAACTTTTTACTGAAGCGTCATAAAACTCTGAAATTTTGTAACAATAAAGTACTCGAGCCTCTTGTCAATTTAAGCTATCGCTCAAAGCTAGCGCTACCCTTGATTCCCAAATCAAACACTGATAAAACTTCAAATAACCCTAACTTATATCCGGTACGTAGTACACCTATCAAAGTTTGCAACATACAAATGCTTTCAACTTTTTACTGGAGTGTCATAAAACCTTGAAATTTTGTAACAATAAAGTACTCGAGCCTCTTGTCAATTTAAGCTATCGCTCAAAGCTATGCTACCCTTGAGTCCCAAATCAATCAGTGATAAAACTTCAAATGGCCCTAACTTCTATTACAGTGCATCCTATACCTATCAAAGTTTGCAACATACAAATGCTTGTAACTTTTTACTGGAGCGTCATAAAACCTTGAAATTTTGTAACAATAAAGTACTCGAGCCTCTTGTCTATTTAAGCTATCGCTCAAAGCTATGCTACCCTTGAATCCCAAATCAAACACTGATAAAACTTCAAATGGCCCTAACTTCTATACAGTACGTCCTACACCTATCAAAGTTTGCAACATACAAATGCTTGTAACTTTTTACTGGAGCGTCATAAAACCTTGAAATTTTGTAACAATAAAGTACTCGAGCCTCTTGTCCATTTAAACTATCGCTCAAAGCTATGCTACCCTTGAGTCCCAAATCAAACACTGATAAAACTTCAAATGGCGCTAACTTCTGTAAGGTACGTCCTACACCTATCAAAGTTTGCAACATACAAATACTTGTAACTTTTTACTGGAGCGGCATAAAACCTTGACATTTTGTAACAATAAAGTTCTCGAGCCTCTTGTCCATTTAAGCTATCGCTCAAAGCTATGCTACCCTTGAGTCCCAAATCAAACACTGATAAAACTTCAAATGGCCCTAACTTCTGTACGGTACGTCCTACACCTATCAAAGTTTGCAACATACAAATGCTTGTAACTTTTTACTGGAGCGTCATAAAACCTTGAAATTTTGTAACAATAAAGTACTCGAGCCTCTTGTCAATTTAAGCTATCGCTCAAAGCTAGCGCTACCCTTGAGTCCCAAATCAAACACTGATAAAACCTAAAATGGCCCTAGCTTCTATACGGTACGTCCTACACCTATCAAAGTTTGCAACATACAAATGCTTGCAACTCTTTACTGGAGTGTCATAAAACCTTGAAATTTTGTAACAATAAAGTACTCGAGCCTCTTGTCAATTTAAGCTATCGTTCAAAGCTAGCGCTACCCTTGAGTCCCAAATCAAACACTGATAGAACTTCAAATGGCATTAACTTCTATAAGGTACGTCCTACTCCTATCAAAGTTTGCAACATACAAATACTTGTAACTTTTTAATGTAGCGTCATAAAACCTTGAAATTTTGTAACAATAAAGTACTCGAGCCTCTTGTCTATTTAAGCTTTCGCTCAAAGCTATGCTACCCTTGAATCCCAAATCAAACACTGATAAAACTTCAAATGGCTCTAACTTCTATACGGTACATCCTACACCTATCAAAGTTTGCAACATACAAATGCTTGCAACTTTTTACTGGAGCGTCATAAAACCTTGAAATTTTATAACAATAAAGTACTCGAGCCTCTTTTCAATTTAAGCTATCGCTCAAAGCTAGTGCTGCCCTTGAATCCCAAATCAAACACTGCTAAAACTTCAAATGGCCCTAACTTCTATACAGTGCATCCTATACCTATCAAAGTCTGCAACATACAAATGCTTGTAACTTTTTACTGGAGCGTCATAAAACCTTGAAATTTTGTAACAATAAAGTCCTG
Source organism: Clusia tigrina (assembly GCA_920105625.2). Classification (NCBI taxonomy): domain Eukaryota; kingdom Metazoa; phylum Arthropoda; class Insecta; order Diptera; family Clusiidae; genus Clusia; species Clusia tigrina. Next base: position 283,188 of record CAKKTE020000064.1, on the reverse strand, counting down.
GAGCCTTTTGTCAATTTAAGCTTTCGCTCAAAGCTAGCGCTACCCTTGAGTCCCAAATCAAACACTGATAAAACTTAAAATGGCGCTAGCTTCTATACGGTACGTCCTACACCTATCAAAGTTTGCAACATACAAATGCTTGCAACTGTTTACTGGAGTGTCATAAAACCTTGAAATTTTGTAACAATAAAGTACTCGAGCCTCTTGTCAATTTAAGCTATCGCTCAAAGCTAGCGCTGCCCTTGAGTCCCAAATCAAACACTGCTAAAACTTCAAATGGCCCTAACTTCTATACGGTACGTCCTACACCTGTCAAAGTTTGCAACATACAAATGCTTGTAACTTTTTACTGAAGCGACATAAAACTCTGAAATTTTGTAACAATAAAGTACTCGAGCCTCGTGTCAATTTAAGCCATCGCTCAAAGCTATGCCACCCTTGAGTCCCAAATCAAACACGGATAAAACTTCAAAAGGCCCTGACTTCTATACGGTACGTCCTTCACCTATCAAACTTGTTGCTTGTAACTTTTTACTGGAGTGTTGCTTGTAACTTTTTACTGGAGTGTCATAAAACCTTGAAATTTTGTAACAATAAAGTACTCGAGCCTCTTGTCAATTGAAGCTATCGCTCAAAGCTAGCGCTACCCTTGAGTCCCAAATCAAACACTGATAAAACTTCAAATGACCCTAACTTATATCCGGTACGTAGTACACCTATCAAAGTTTGCAACATACAAATGCTTGCAACTGTTTACTGGAGTGTCATAAAACCTTGAAATTTTGTAACAATAAAGTACTCGAGCCTCTTGTCAATTTAAGCTATCGCTCAAAGCTAGCGCTACCCTTGAGTCCCCAATCAAACACTGATAAAACTTCAAATGGCCCTAACTTCTATACGGTACGTCCTACACGTATCAAAGTTTGCAACATACAAATGCTTGTAACTTTTTACTGGAGCGTCATAAAACCTTGAAATTTTATAACAATAAAGTACTCGAGCCTCTTGTCAATTTAAGCTATCGCTCAAAGCTAGCGCTACCCTTGAGTCCCAAATCAAACACTGCTTAAACTTCAAATGGCCCTAACTTCTATACGGTACGTCCTACACCTATCAAAGTTTGCAACATACAAATGCTTGTAACTTTTTACTGAAGCGTCATAAAACCTTGAAATTTTGTAACAATAAAGTACTCGAGCCTCTTGTTAATTTAAGCTATCGCTCAAAGCTAGCGCTACCCTTGAGTCCCAAATCAAACACTGATAAAACTTCAAATGGCCCTAACTTCTATACGGTACGTCCTACACCTATCAAAGTTTGCAACATACAAATGCTTGTAACTTTTTACTGGAGCGTCATAAAACCTTGAAATTTTGTAACAATAAAGTACTCGAGCCTCTTGTCAATTTAAGCAATCGCTCAAAGCTAGCGCTACCCTTGAGTCCCAAATCAAACACTGATAAAACCTAAAATGGCCCTAGCTTCTATACGGTACGTCCTACACCTATCAAAGTTTGCAACATACAAATGCTTGCAACTCTTTACTGGAGTGTCATAAAACCTTGAAATTTTGTAACAATAAAGTACTCGAGCCTCTTGTCAATTTAAGCTATCGCTCAAAGCTAGCGCTACCCTTGAGTCCCAAATCAAACACCGATAAAACTTCAAATGGCCCTAACTTCTACACGGTACGTCCTACACCTATCAAACTTTGCAACATACAAATACTTGCAACTTTTTACTGGAGTGTCATAAAACCTTGAAATTTTGTAACAATAAAGTACTCGAGCCTCTTGTCAGTTTAAGCTATCGCTCAAAGCTAGCGCTACCCTTGAGTCCCAAATCAAACACTGATAAAACTTCAAATGGTCCTAACTTCTATAAGGTACGTCCTACACCTATCAAACTTTGCAACATACAAATGCTTGTAACTTTTTACTGGAGCGTCATAAAACGTTGAAATTTTGTAACAATAAAGTACTCGAGCCTCTTGTCCATTTAAACTATCGCTCAAAGCTATGCTACCCTTGAGTCCCAAATCAAACACTGATAAAACTTCACATGGCGCTAACTTCTGTAAGGTACGTCCTACACCTATCAAAGTTTGCAACATACAAATACTTGTAACTTTTTACTGGAGCGGCATAAAACCTTGACATTTTGTAACAATAAAGTACTCGAGCCTCTTGTCCATTTAAGCTATCGCTCAAAGCTATGCTACCCTTGAGTCCCAAATCAAACACTGATAAAACTTCAAATGGCCCTAACTTCTGTACGGTACGTCCTACACCTATCAAAGTTTGCAACATACAAATGCTTGTAACTTTTTACTGGAGCGTCATAAAACCTTGAAATTTTGTAACAATAAAGTACTCGAGCCTCTTGTCAATTTAAGCTATCGCTCAAAGCTAGCGCTACCCTTGAGTCCCAAATCAAACACTGATAAAACCTAAAATGGCCCTAGCTTCTATACGGTACGTCCTACACCTATCAAAGTTTGCAACATACAAATGCTTGCAACTCTTTACTGGAGTGTCATAAAACCTTGAAATTTTGTAACAATAAAGTACTCGAGCCTCTTGTCAATTTAAGCTATCGCTCAAAGCTAGCGCTACCCTTGAGTCCCAAATCAAACACCGATAAAACTTCAAATGGCTCTAACTTCTACACGGTACGTCCTACACCTATCAAACTTTGCAACATACAAATGCTTGCAACTTTTTACTGGAGTGTCATAAAACCTTGAAATTTTGTAACAATAAAGTACTCGAGCCTCTTGTCAATTTAAGCTATAGCTCAAAGCTAGCGCTACCCTTGAGTCCCAAATCAAACACTGATAAAACTTCAAATGGTCCTAACTTCTATAAGGTACGTTCTACACCTATCAAAATTTGAAACATACAAATACTTGTAACTTTTTAATGTAGCGTCATAAAACCTTGAAATTTTGTAACAATAAAGTACTTGAAATTTTGTAACAATAAAGTACTCGAGACTCTTGTCGATTTAAGATATCGCTCAAAGCTAGCGCTACCCTTGAGTCCCAAATCAAACACTGATAGAACTTCAAATGGCATTAACTTCTATAAGGTACGTCCTACTCCTATCAAAGTTTGCAACATACAAATGCTTGTAACTTTTTAATGTAGCGTCATAAAACCTTGAAATTTTGTAACAATAAAGTACTCGAGCCTCTTGTCTATTTAAGCTATCGCTCAAAGCTATGCTACCCTTGAATCCCAAATCAAACACTGATAAAACTTCAAATGGCCCTAACTTCTATACGGTACGTCCTACACCTATCAAAGTTTGCAACATACAAATGCTTGTAACTTTTTACTGGAGCGTCATAAAACCTTGAAATTTTATAACAATAAAGTACTCGAGCCTCTTTTCAATTTAAGCTATCGCTCAAAGCTAGTGCTGCCCTTGAGTCCCAAATCAAACACTGCTAAAACTTCAAATGGCCCTAACTTCTATACAGTGCATCCTATACCTATCAAAGTTTGCAACATACAAATGCTTGTAACTTTTTACTGGAGCGTCATAAAACCTTGAAATTTTGTAACAATAAAGTCCTGGAGCCTTTTGTCAATTTAAGCTTTCGCTCAAAGCTAGCGCTACCCTTGAGTCCCAAATCAAACACTGATAAAACTTAAAATGGCGCTAGCTTCTATACGGTACGTCCTACACCTATCAAAGTTTGGAACATACAAATGCTTGCAACTGTTTACTGGAGTGTCATAAAACCTTGAAATTTTGTAACAATAAAGTACTCGAGCCTCTTGTCAATTTAAGCTATCGCTCAAAGCTAGCGCTGCCCTTGAGTCCCAAATCAAACACTGCTAAAACTTCAAATGGCCCTAACTTCTATACGGTACGTCCTACACCTATCAAAGTTTGCAACATACAAATGCTTGTAACTTTTTACTGGAGCGTCATAAAACCTTGAAATTTTGTAACAATAAAGTACTCGAGCCTCTTGTCAATTTAAGCTATCGCTCAAAGCTAGCGCTACCCTTGAGTCCCAAATCAAACACTGATAAAACCTAAAATGGCCCTAGCTTCTATACGGTACGTCCTACACCTATCAAAGTTTGCAACATACAAATGCTAGCAACTCTTTACTGGAGTGTCATAAAACCTTGAAATTTTGTAACAATAAAGTACTCGAGCCTCTTGTCAATTTAAGCTATCGCTCAAAGCTAGCGCTACCCTTGAGTCCCAAATCAAACACCGATAAAACTTCAAATGGCTCTAACTTCTACACGGTACGTCCTACACCTATCAAAATTTGAAACATACAAATGCTTGTAACTTTTTAATGTAGCGTCATAAAACCTTGAAATTTTGTAACAATAAAGTACTCGAGACTCTTGTCGATTTAAGATATCGCTCAAAGCTAGCGCTACCCTTGAGTCCCAAATCAAACACTGATAGAACTTCAAATGGCATTAACTTCTATAAGGTACGTCCTACTCCTATCAAAGTTTGCAACATACAAATGCTTGTAACTTTTTAATGTAGCGTCATAAAACCTTGAAATTTTGTAACAATAAAGTACTCGAGCCTCTTGTCTATTTAAGCTATCGCTCAAAGCTATGCTACCCTTGAATCCCAAATCAAACACTGATAAAACTTCAAATGGCCCTAACTTCTATACGGTACGTCCTACACCTATCAAAGTTTGCAACATACAAATGCTTGTAACTTTTTACTGGAGCGTCATAAAACCTTGAAATTATATAACAATAAAGTACTCGAGCCTCTTTTCAATTTAAGCTATCGCTCAAAGCTAGTGCTGCCCTTGAGTCCCAAATCAAACACTGCTAAAACTTCAAATGGCCCTAACTTGTATACAGTGCATCCTATACCTATCAAAGTTTGCAACATACAAATGCTTGTAACTTTTTACTGGAGCGTCATAAAACCTTGAAATTTTGTAACAATAAAGTCCTGGAGCCTTTTGTCAATTTAAGCTTTCGCTCAAAGCTAGCGCTACCCTTGAGTCCCAAATCAAACACTGATAAAACTTAAAATGGCGCTAGCTTCTATACGGTACGTCCTACACCTATTTTTACTGAAGCGACATAAAACTCTGAAATTTTGTAACCATAAAGTACTCGAGCCTCTTGTCAATTTAAGCCATCGCTCAAAGCTATGCCACCCTTGAGTCCCAAATCAAACACGGATAAAACTTCAAAAGGCCCTGACTTCTATACGGTACGTCCTTCAACTATCAAACTTGTTGCTTGTAACTTTTTACTGGAGTGTTGCTTGTAACTTTTTACTGGAGTGTCATAAAACCTTGAAATTTTGTAACAATAAAGTACTCGAGCCTCTTGTCAATTGAAGCTATCGCTCAAAGCTAGCGCTACCCTTGAGTCCCAAATCAAACACTGATAAAACTTCAAATGACCCTAACTTAGCGTAGTACACCTATCAAAGTTTGCAACATACAAATGCTTGCAACTTTTTACTGGAGTGTCATAAAACATTGAAATTTTGCAACAATAAAGTACTCGAGCCTCTTGTCAATTTAAGCTTTCGCTCAAAGCTAGCGCTACCCTTGAGTCCCAAATCAAACACTGATAAAACTTAAAATGGCCCTAGCTTCTATACGGTACGTCCTAAAACTATCAAAGTTTGCAACATACAAATGCTTGCAACTGTTTACTGGAGTGTCATAAAACCTTGAAATTTTGTAACAATAAAGTACTCGAGCCTCTTGTCAATTTCAGCTATCGCTCAAAGCTAGCGCTACCCTTGAGTCCCAAATCAAACACTGATAAAACTTCAAATGGCCCTAACTTCTATACGGTACGTCCTACACCTATCAAAGTTTGCAACATACAAATGCTTGTAACTTTTTACTGGAGCGTCATAAAACCTTGAAATTTTATAACAATAAAGTACTCGAGACTCTTGTAGATTTAAGCTATCGCTCAAAGCTAGCGCTACCCTTGAGTCCCAAATCAAACACTGATAAAACTTCAAATGGCTCTAACTTCTATAAGGTACGTCCTACTCCTATCAGAGTTTGCAACATACAAATACTTGTAACTTTTTAATGTAGCGTCATAATACCTTGAAATTTTGTAACAATAAAGTACTCGAGCCTCTTGTCTATTTAAGCTATCGCTCAAAGCTATGCTACCCTTGAATCCCAAATCAAACACTGATAAAACTTCAAATGGCCCTAACTTCTATACGGTACGTCCTACACCTATCAAAGTTTGCAACATACAAATGCTTGTAACTTTTTACTGGAGCGTCATAAAACCTTGAAATTTTATAACAATAAAGTACTCGAGCCTCTTTTCAATTTAAGCTATCGCTCAAAGCTAGTGCTGCCCTTGAGTCCCAAATCAAACACTGCTAAAACTTCAAATGGCCCTAACTTCTATACGGTACGTCCTTCAACTATCAAAGTTTTCAACATACAAATGCTTGTAAATTTTTACTGGAGTGTCATAAAACTTTGAAATTTTGTAACAATAAAGTACTCGAGACTCTTGTCGATTTAAGCTATCGCTCAAAGCTAGCGCTACCCTTGAGTCCCAAATCAAACACTGATAGAACTTCAAATGGCATTAACTTCTATAAGGTACGTCCTACTCCTATCAAAGTTTGCAACATACAAATACTTGTAACTTTTTAATGTAGCGTCATAAAACCTTGAAATTTTGTAACAATAAAGTACTCGAGCCTCTTGTCTATTTAAGCTATCGCTCAAAGCTATGCTACCCTTGAATCCCAAATCAAACACTGATAAAACTTCAAATGGCCCTAACTTCTATACGGTACGTCCTACACCTATCAAAGTTTGCAACATACAAATGCTTGTAACTTTTTACTGGAGCGTCATAAAACCTTGAAATTTTATAACAATAAAGTACTCGAGCCTCTTTTCAATTTAAGCTATCGCTGAAAGCTAGTGCTGCCCTTGAGTCCCAAATCAAACACTGCTAAAACTTCAAATGGCCCTAACTTCTATACAGTGCATCCTATACCTATCAAAGTTTGCAACATACAAATGCTTGCAACTGTTTACTGGAGTGTCATAAAACCTTGAAATTTTGTAACAATAAAGTACTCGAGCCTCTTGTCAATTTAAGCTATCGCTCAAAGCTAGCGCTGCCCTTGAGTCCCAAATCAAACACTGCTAAAACTTCAAATGACCCTAAGTTCTATACGGTACGTCCTACACCTATCAAAGTTTGCAACATACAAATGCTTGTAACTTTTTACTGAAGCGACATAAAACTCTGAAATTTTGTAACAATAAAGTACTCGAGCCTCTTGTCAATTTAAGCCATCGCTCAAAGCTATGCCACCCTTGAGTCCCAAATCAAACACGGATAAAACTTCAAAAGGCCCTGACTTCTATAGGGTACGTCCTTCACCTATCAAACTTGTTGCTTGTAACTTTTTACTGGAGTGTTGCTTGTAACTTTTTACTGGAGTGTCATAAAACCTTGAAATTTTGTAACAATAAAGTACTCGAGCCTCTTCTCAATTGAAGCTATCGCTCAAAGCTAGCGCTACCCTTGAGTCCCAAATCAAACACTGATAAAACTTCAAATGACCCTAACTTATATCCGGTACGTAGTACACCTATCAAAGTTTGCAACATACAAATGCTTGCAACTTTTTACTGGAGTGTCATAAAACCTTGAAATTTTGTAACAATAAAGTACTCGAGCCTCTTGTCAATTTAAGCTTTCGCTCAAAGCTAGCGCTACCCTTGAGTCCCAAATCAAACACTGATAAAACTTCAAATGGCCCTAACTTCTATACGGTACGTCTTACACCTATCAAAAATTGCAACATACAAATGCTTGTAACTTTTTACTGGAGCGTCATAAAACCTTGAAATTTTATAACAATAAAGTACTCGAGCCTCTTTTCAATTTAAGCTATCGCTCAAAGCTAGTGCTGCCCTTGAGTCCCAAATCAAACACTGCCAAAACTTCAAATGGCCCTAACTTCTTTACGGTACGTCCTACAACTATCAAAGTTTTCAACATACAAATGCTTGTAGATTTTTACTGGAGTGTCATAAAACTTTGAAATTTTGTAACAATAAAGTACTCGAGACTCTTGTCGATTTAAGCTATCGCTCAAAGCTAGCGCTACCCTTGAGTCCCAAATCAAACACTGATAAAACTTCAAATGGCTCTAACTTCTATAAGGTACGTCCTACTCCTATCAAAGTTTGCAACATACAAATACTTGTAACTTTTTAATGTAGCGTCATAATACCTTGAAATTTTGTAACAATAAAGTACTCGAGCCTCTTGTCTATTTAAGCTATCGCTCAAAGCTATGCTACCCTTGAATCCCAAATCAAACACTGATAAAACTTCAAATGGCCTTAACTTCTATACGGTACGTCCTACACCTATCAAAGTTTGCAACATACAAATGCTTGTAACTTTTTACTGGAGCGTCATAAAACCTTGAAATTTTATAACAATAAAGTACTCGAGCCTCTTTTCAATTTAAGCTATCGCTCAAAGCTAGTGCTGCCCTTGAGTCCCAAATCAAACACTGCTAAAACTTCAAATGGCCCTAACTTCTATACGGTACGTCCTACACCTATCAAAGTTTGCAACATACAAATGCTTGTAACTTTTTACTGAAGCGTCATAAAACCTTGAAATTTTGTAACAATAAAGTACTCGAGCCTCTTGTCCATTTAAGCTATCGCTCAAAGCTATGCTACCCTTGAATGCCAAATCAAACACTGATAAAACTTCAAATGGCCCTAACTTCTATACGGTGCATCCTACACCTATCAAAGTTTGCAACATACAAATGCTTGTAACTTTTTACTGGAGCGTCATAAAACCTTGATATTTTATAACAATAAAGTACTCGAGCCTCTTTTCAATTTAAGCTATCGCTCAAAGCTAGTACTGCCCTTGAGTCCCAAATCAAACACTGCTAAAACTTCAAATGGCCCTAACTTCTATACGGTACGTCCTTCAACTATCAAAGTTTTCAACATACAAATGCTTGTAAATTTTTACTGGAGCGTCATAAAACCTTGAAATTTTATAACAATAAAGTACTCGAGCCTCTTGTCAATTTAAGCTATCGCTCAAAGCTAGCGCTGCCCTTGAGTCCCAAATCAAACACTGCTAAAACTTCAAATGGCCCTAACTTCTATACGGTACGTCCTACACCTATCAAAGTTTGCAACATACAAATGCTTGTAACTTTTTACTGAAGCGACATAAAACTCTGAAATTTTGTAACAATAAAGTACTCGAGCCTCTTGTCAATTTAAGCCATCGCTCAAAGCTATGCCACCCTTGAGTCCCAAATCAAACACGGATAAAACTTCAAAAGGCCCTGACTTCTATACGGTACGTCCTTCACCTATCAAACTTGTTGCTTGTAACTTTTTACTGGAGTGTTGCTTGTAACTTTTTACTGGAGTGTCATAAAACCTTGAAATTTTGTAACAATAAAGTACTCGAGCCTCTTGTCAATTGAAGCTATCGCTCAAAGCTAGCGCTACCCTTGAGTCCCAAATCAAACACTGATAAAACTTTAAATGACCCTAACTTATATCCGGTACGTAGTACACCTATCAAAGTTTGCAACATACAAATGCTTGCAACTTTTTACTGGAGTGTCATAAAACATTGAAATTTTGTAACAATAAAGTACTCGAGCCTCTTGTCAATTTAAGCTTTCGCTCAAAGCTAGCGCTACCCTTGAGTCCCAAATCAAACACTGATAAAACTTAAAATGGCCCTAGCTTCTATACGGTACGTCCTAAAACTATCAAAGTTTGCAACATACAAATGCTTGCAACTGTTTACTGGAGTGTCATAAAACCTTGAAATTTAGTAACAATAAAGTACTCGAGCCTCTTGTCAATTTAAGCTATCGCTCAAAGCTAGCGCTACCCTTGAGTCCCAAATCAAACACTGATAAAACTTCAAATGGCCCTAAATTCTATACGGTACGTCTTACACCTCTCAAAGTTTGCAACATACAAAAGCTTGTAACTTTTTACTGGAGCGTCATAAAACCTTGAAATTTTATAACAATAAAGTACTCGAGCCTCTTTTCAATTTAAGCTATCGCTCAAAGCTAGTGCTGCCCTTGAGTCCCAAATCAAACACTGCCAAAACTTCAAATGGCCCTAACTTCTTTACGGTACGTCCTACAACTATCAAAGTTTTCAACATACAAATGCTTGTAAATTTTTACTGGAGTGTCATAAAACTTTGAAATTTTGTAACAATAAAGTACTCGAGACTCTTGTCGATTTAAGCTATCGCTCAAAGCTAGCGCTACCCTTGAGTCCCAAATCAAACACTGATAAAACTTCAAATGGCTCTAACTTCTATAAGGTACGTCCTACTCCTATCAAAGTTTGCAACATACAAATACTTGTAACTTTTTAATGTAGCGTCATAATACCTTGAAATTTTGTAACAATAAAGTACTCGAGCCTCTTGTCTATTTAAGCTATCGCTCAAAGCTATGCTACCCTTGAATCCCAAATCAAACACTGATAAAACTTCAAATGGCCCTAACTTATATACGGTACGTCCTACACCTATCAAAGTTTGCAACATACAAATGCTTGTAGCTTTTTACTGGAGCGTCATAAAACCTTGAAATTTTATAACAATAAAGTACTCGAGCCTCTTTTCAATTTAAGCTATCGCTCATAGCTAGTGCTGCCCTTGAGTCCCAAATCAAACACTGCTAAAACTTCAAATGGCCCTAACTTCTATACGGTACGTCCTACACCTATCAAAGTTTGCAACATACAAATGCTTGTAACTTTTTACTTAAGCGTCATAAAACCTTGAAATTTTGTAACAATAAAGTACTCGAGCCTCTTGTCAATTTAAGCTATCGCTCAAAGCTAGCGCTACCCTTGAGTCTCAAATCAAACACTGATAAAACTTCAAATGGCCCTAACTTCTATACGGTACGTCCTACACCTATCAAAGTTTGCAACATACAAATGCTTGCAAGTTTTTACTGGAGCGTCATAAAACCTTGAAATTTTATAACAATAAAGTACTCGAGCCTCTTTTCAATTTAAGCTATCGCTCAAAGCTAGTGCTGCCCTTGAGTCCCAAATCAAACACTGCTAAAACTTCAAATGGCCCTAACTTCTATACGGTACGTCCTACACCTATCAAAGTTTGCAACATACAAATGCTTGTAACTTTTTACTGAAGCGACATAGAACTCTGAAATTTTGTAACAATAAAGTACTCGAGCCTCTTGTCAATTTAAGCCATCGCTCAAAGCTATGCTACCCTTGAGTCCCAAATCAAACACGGATAAAACTTCAAATGGCCCTGACTTCTATACGATACGTCCTTCACCTATCAAACTTGTTGCTTGTAACTTTTTACTGGAGTGTTGCTTGTAACTTTTTACTGAAGCGTCATAAAACCTTGAAATTTTGTAACAATAAAGTACTCGAGCCTCTTGTCAATTTAAGCTATCGCTCAAAGCTAGCGCTACCCTTGAGTCCCAAATCAAACACTGATAAAACTTCAAATGGCCCTAACTTCTATACGGTACGTCCTACACCTATCAAAGTTTGCAACATACAAATGCTTGTAACTTTTTACTGAAGCGTCATAAAACCTTGAAATTTTGTAACAATAAAGTACTCGAGCCTCTTGTCAATTTAAGCTATCGCTCAAAGCTAGCGCTACCCTTGAGTCCCAAATCAAACACTGATAAAACTTCAAATGGCCCTAACTTCTATACGGTACGTCCTACACCTATCAAAGTTTGCAACATACAAATGCTTGTAACTTTTTACTGGAGCGTCATAAAACCTTGAAATTTTGTAACAATAAAGTACTCGAGCCTCTTGTCAATTTAAGCAATCGCTCAAAGCTAGCGCTACCCTTGAGTCCCAAATCAAACACTGATAAAACCTAAAATGGCCCTAGCTTCTATACGGTACGTCCTACACCTATCAAAGTTTGCAACATACAAATGCTTGCAACTCTTTACTGGAGTGTCATAAAACCTTGAAATTTTGTAACAATAAAGTACTCGAGCCTCTTGTCAATTTAAGCTATCGCTCAAAGCTAGCGCTACCCTTGAGTCCCAAATCAAACACCGATAAAGCTTCAAATGGCCCTAACTTCTACACGGTACGTCCTACACCTATCAAACTTTGCAACATACAAATGCTTGCAACTTTTTACTGGAGTGTCATAAAACCTTGAAATTTTGTAACAATAAAGTACTCGAGCCTCTTGTCAATTTAATCTATCGCTCAAAGCTAGCGCTACCCTTGAGTCCCAAATCAAACACTGATAAAACTTCAAATGGTCCTAACTTCTATAAGGTACGTTCTACACCTATCAAAGTTTGCAACATACAAATACTTGTAACTTTTTAATGTAGCGTCATAAAACCTTGAAATTTTGTAACAATAAAGTACTCGAGCCTCTTGTCCATTTAAGCTATCGCTCAAAGCTATGCTACCCTTGAATGCCAAATCAAACACTGATAAAACTTCAAATGGCCCTCACTTCTATACGGTACGTCCTACACCTATCAAAGTTTGCAACATACAAATGCTTGTAACTTCTTACTGGAGCGTCATAAAACCTTGAAATTTTATAACAATAAAGTACTCGAGCCTCTTTTCAATTTAAGCTATCGCTCAAAGCTAGTGCTGCCCTTGAGTCCCAAATCAAACACTGCTAAAACTTCAAATGGCCCTAACTTCTATACGGTACGTCTTTCAACTATCAAAGTTTTCAACATACAAATGCTTGTAAATTTTTACTGGAGTGTCATAAAACTTTGAAATTTTGTAACAATAAAGTACTCGAGACTCTTGCCGATTTAAGCTATCGCTCAAAGCTAGCGCTACCCTTGAGTCCCAAATCAAACACTGATAGAACTTCAAATGGCATTAACTTCTATAAGGTACGTCCTACTCCTATCAAAGTTTGCAACATACAAATACTTGTAACTTTTTAATGTAGCGTCATAAAACCTTGAAATTTTGTAACAATAAAGTACTCGAGCCTCTTGTCTATTTAAGCTATCGCTCAAAGCTATGCTACCCTTGAATCCCAAATCAAACACTGATAAAAATTCAAATGGCCCTAACTTCTGTACGGTACGTCCTACACCTATCAAAGTTTGCAACATACAAATGCTTGTAACTTTTTACTGGAGCGTCATAAAACCTTGAAATTTTATAACAATAAAGTACTCGAGCCTCTTTTCAATTTAAGCTATCGCTCAAAGCTAGTGCTGTCCTTGAGTCCCAAATCAAACACTGCTAAAACTTCAAATGGCCCTAACATCTATACAGTGCATCCTATACCTATCAAAGTTTGCAACATACAAATGCTTGTAACTTTTTACTGGAGCGTCATAAAACCTTGAAATTTTGTAACAATAAAGTCCTGGAGCCTCTTGTCAATTTAAGCTTTCGCTCAAAGCTAGCGCTACCCTTGAGTCCCAAATCAAACACTGATAAAACTTAAAATGGCCCTAGCTTCTATACGGTAGGTCCTACACCTATCAAAGTTTGCAACATACAAATGCTTGCAACTGTTTACTGGAGTGTCATAAAACCTTGAAATTTTGTAACAATAAAGTACTCGAGCCTCTTGTCAATTTAAGCTATCGCTCAAAGCTAGCGCTGCCCTTGAGTCCCAAATCAAACACTGCTAAAACTTCAAATGGCCCTAACTTCTATACGGTACGTCCTACACCTATCAAAGTTTGCAACATACAAATGCTTGTAACTTTTTACTGAAGCGACATAAAACTCTGAAATTTTGTAACAATAAAGTACTCGAGCCTCTTGTCACTTTAAGCCATCGCTCAAAGCTATGCCACCCTTGAGTCCCAAATCAAACACGGATAAAACTTCAAAAGGCCCTGACTTCTATACGGTACGTCCTTCACCTATCAAACTTGTTGCTTGTAACTTTTTACTGGAGTGTTGCTTGTAACTTTTTACTGGAGTGCCATAAAACCTTGAAATTTTGTAACAATAAAGTATTCGAGCCTCTTGTCAATTGAAGCTATCGCTCAAAGCTAGCGCTACCCTTGAGTCCCAAATCAAACACTGATAAAACTTCAAATGACCCTAACTTATATCCGGTACGTAGTACATCTATAAAAGTTTGCAACATACAAATGCTTGCAACTTTTTACTGGAGTGTCATAAAACATTGAAATTTTGTAACAATACAGTACTCGAGCCTTTTGTCAATTTAAGCTTTCGCTCAAAGCTAGCGCTACCCTTGAGTCCCAAATCAAACACTGATAAAACTTAAAATGGCCCTAGCTTCTATACGGTACGTCCTAAAACTATCAAAGTTTGCAACATACAAATGCTTGCAACTGTTTACTGGAGTGTCATAAAACCTTGAAATTTTGTAACAATAAAGTACTCGAGCCTCTTTTCAATTTAAGCTATCGCTCAAAGCTAGTGCTGCCCTTGAGTCCCAAATCAAACACTGCCAAAACTTCAAATGGCCCTAACTTCTTTACGGTACGTCCTACAACTATCAAAGTTTTCAACATACAAATGCTTGTAAATTTTTACTGGAGTGTCATAAAACTTTGAAATTTTGTAACAATAAAGTACTCGAGACTCTTGTCGATTTAAGCTATCGCTCAAAGCTAGCGCTACCCTTGAGTCCCAAATCAAACACTGATAAAACTTCAAATGGCTCTAACTTCTATAAGGTACGTCCTACTCCTATCAAAGTTTGCAACATACAAATACTTGTAACTTTTTAATGTAGCGTCATAATACCTTGAAATTTTGTAACAATAAAGTACTCGAGCCTCTTGTCTATTTAAGCTATCGCTCAAAGCTATGCTACCCTTGAATCCCAAATCAAACATTGATAAAACTTCAAATGACCCTAACTTCTATACGGTACGTCCTACACCTATCAAAGTTTGCAACATACAAATGCTTGTAACTTTTTACTGGAGCGTCATAAAACCTTGAAATTTTATAACAATAAAGTACTCGAGCCTCTTTTCAATTTAAGCTATCGCTCAAAGCTAGTGCTGCCCTTGAGTCCCAAATCAAACAATGCTAAAACTTCAAATGGCCCTAACTTCTATACGGTACGTCCTACACCTATCAAAGTTTGCAACATACAAATGCTTGTAACTTTTTACTGAAGCGTCATAAAACCTTGAAATTTTGTAACAATAAAGTACTCGAGCCTCTTGTCAATTTAAGCTATCGCTCAAAGCTAGCGCTACCCTTGAGTCCCAAATCAAACACTGATAAAACTTCAAATGGCCCTAACTTCTGTACGGTACGTCCTACACCTATCAAAGTTTGCAACATACAAATGCTTGTAACTTTTTACTGGAGCGTCATAAAACCTTGAAATTTTATAACAATAAAGTACTCGAGCCTCTTTTCAATTTAAGCTATCGCTCAAAGCTAGTGCTGTCCTTGAGTCCCAAATCAAACACTGCTAAAACTTCAAATGGCCCTAACATCTATACAGTGCATCCTATACCTATCAAAGTTTGCAACATACAAATGCTTGTAACTTTTTACTGGAGCGTCATAAAACCTTGAAATTTTGTAACAATAAAGTCCTGGAGCCTCTTGTCAATTTAAGCTTTCGCTCAAAGCTAGCGCTACCCTTGAGTCCCAAATCAAACACTGATAAAACTTAAAATGGCCCTAGCTTCTATACGGTACGTCCTACACCTATCAAAGTTTGCAACATACAAATGCTTGCAACTGTTTACTGGAGTGTCATAAAACCTTGAAATTTTGTAACAATAAAGTACTCGAGCCTCTTGTCAATTTAAGCTATCGCTCAAAGCTAGCGCTGCCCTTGAGTCCCAAATCAAACACTGCTAAAACTTCAAATGGCCCTAACTTCTATACGGTACGTCCTACACCTATCAAAGTTTGCAACATACAAATGCTTGTAACTTTTTACTGAAGCGACATAAAACTCTGAAATTTTGTAACAATAAAGTACTCGAGCCTCTTGTCACTTTAAGCCATCGCTCAAAGCTATGCCACCCTTGAGTCCCAAATCAAACACGGATAAAACTTCAAAAGGCCCTGACTTCTATACGGTACGTCCTTCACCTATCAAACTTGTTGCTTGTAACTTTTTACTGGAGTGTTGCTTGTAACTTTTTACTGGAGTGTCATAAAACCTTGAAATTTTGTAACAATAAAGTACTCGAGCCTCTTGTCAATTGAAGCTATCGCTCAAAGCTAGCGCTACCCTTGAGTCCCAAATCAAACACTGATAAAACTTCAAATGACCCTAACTTATATCCGGTACGTAGTACATCTATCAAAGTTTGCAACATACAAATGCTTGCAACTTTTTACTGGAGTGTCATAAAACATTGAAATTTTGTAACAATACAGTACTCGAGCCTTTTGTCAATTTAAGCTTTCGCTCAAAGCTAGCGCTACCCTTGAGTCCCAAATCAAACACTGATAAAACTTAAAATGGCCCTAGCTTCTATACGGTACGTCCTAAAACTATCAAAGTTTGCAACATACAAATGCTTGCAACTGTTTACTGGAGTGTCATAAAACCTTGAAATTTTGTAACAATAAAGTACTCGAGCCTCTTTTCAATTTAAGCTATCGCTCAAAGCTAGTGCTGCCCTTGAGTCCCAAATCAAACACTGCCAAAACTTCAAATGGCCCTAACTTCTTTACGGTACGTCCTACATCTATCAAAGTTTTCAACATACAAATGCTTGTAAATTTTTACTGGAGTGTCATAAAACTTTGAAATTTTGTAACAATAAAGTACTCGAGACTCTTGTCGATTTAAGCTATCGCTCAAAGCTAGCGCTACCCTTGAGTCCCAAATCAAACACTGATAAAACTTCAAATGGCTCTAACTTCTATAAGGTACGTCCTACTCCTATCAAAGTTTGCAACATACAAATACTTGTAACTTTTTAATGTAGCGTCATAATACCTTGAAATTTTGTAACAATAAAGTACTCGAGCCTCTTGTCTATTTAAGCTATCGCTCAAAGCTATGCTACCCTTGAATCCCAAATCAAACATTGATAAAACTTCAAATGACCCTAACTTATATACGGTACGTCCTACACCTATCAAAGTTTGCAACATACAAATGCTTGTAACTTTTTACTGGAGCGTCATAAAACCTTGAAATTTTATAACAATAAAGTACTCGAGCCTCTTTTCAATTTAAGCTATCGCTCAAAGCTAGTGCTGCCCTTGAGTCCCAAATCAAACACTGCTAAAACTTCAAATGGCCCTAACTTCTATACGGTACGTCCTACACCTATCAAAGTTTGCAACATACAAATGCTTGTAACTTTTTACTGAAGCGTCATAAAACCTTGAAATTTTGTAACAATAAAGTACTCGAGCCTCTTGTCAATTTAAGCTATCGCTCAAAGCTAGCGCTACCCTTGAGTCCCAAATCAAACACTGATAAAACTTCAAATGGCCCTAACTTCTATACGGTACGTCCTACACCTATCAAAGTTTGCAACATACAAATGCTTGTAACTTTTTACTGGAGCGTCATAAAACCTTGAAATTTTATAACAATAAAGTACTCGAGCCTCTTTTCAATTTAAGCTATCGCTCAAAGCTAGTGCTGCCCTTGAGTCCCAAATCAAACACTTCTAAAACTTCAAATGGCCCTTACTTCTATACGGTACGTCCTACACCTATCAAAGTTTGCAACATACAAATGCTTGTAACTTTTTACTGAAGCGACATAAAACTCTGAAATTTTATAACAATAAAGTACTCGAGCCTCTTGTCAATTTAAGCCATCGCTCAAAGCTATGCTACCCTTGAGTCCCAAATCAAACACTGATAAAACTTAAAATGGCCCTAGCTTCTATACGGTACGTCCTAAACCTATCAAAGTTTGCAACATACAAATGCTTGCAACTGTTTACTGGAGCGTCATAAAACCTTGATATTTTGTAACAATAAAGTACTCGAGCCTCTTGTCAATTGAAGCTTTCGCTCAAAGCTAGCGCTACCTTTGAGTCCCAAATCAAACACTGATAAAACTTAAAATGGCCCTAGCTTCTATACGGTACGTCCTACACCTATCAAAGTTTGCACCATACAAATGCTTGCAACTGTTTACTGGAGTGTCATAAAACCTTGAAATTTTGTAACAATAAAGTACTCGAGCCTCTTGTCAATTTAAGCCATCGCTCAAAGCTATGCTACCCTTGAGTCCCAAATCAAACACTGATAAAACTTAAAATGGCCCTAGCTTCTATACGGTACGTCCTAAACCTATCAAAGTTTGCAACATACAAATGCTTGCAACTGTTTACTGGAGCGTCATAAAACCTTGATATTTTGTAACAATAAAGTACTCGAGCCTCTTGTCAATTGAAGCTTTCGCTCAAAGCTAGCGCTACCCTTGAGTCCCAAATCAAACACTGATAAAACTTAAAATGGCCCTAGCTTCTATACGGTACGTCCTACAACTATCAAAGTTTTCAACATACAAATGCTTGTAAATTTTTACTGGAGTGTCATAAAACTTTGAAATTTTGTAACAATAAAGTACTCGAGACTCTTGTCGATTTAAGCTATCGCTCAAAGCTAGCGCTACCCTTGAGTCCCAAATCAAACACAGATAAAACTTCAAATGGCTCTAACTTCTATAAGGTACGTCCTACTCCTATCAAAGTTTGCAACATACAAATACTTGTAACTTTTTAATGTAGCGTCATAATACCTTGAAATTTTGTAACAATAAAGTACTCGAGCCTCTTGTCTATTTAAGCTATCGCTCAAAGCTATGCTACCCTTGAATCCCAAATCAAACATTGATAAAACTTCAAATGACCCTAACTTCTATACGGTACGTCCTACACCTATCAAAGTTTGCAACATACAAATGCTTGTAACTTTTTACTGGAGCGTCATAAAACCTTGAAATTTTATAACAATAAAGTACTCGAGCCTCTTTTCAATTTAAGCTATCGCTCAAAGCTAGTGCTGCCCTTGAGTCCCAAATCAAACACTGCTAAAACTTCAAATGGCCCTAACTTCTATACGGTACGTCCTACACCTATCAAAGTTTGCAACATACAAATGCTTGTAACTTTTTACTGAAGCGTCATAAAACCTTGAAATTTTGTAACAATAAAGTACTCGAGCCTCTTGTCAATTTAAGCTATCGCTCAAAGCTAGCGCTACCCTTGAGTCCCAAATCAAACACTGATAAAACTTCAAATGGCCCTAACTTCTGTACGGTACGTCCTACACCTATCAAAGTTTGCAACATACAAATGCTTGTAACTTTTTACTGGAGCGTCATAAAACCTTGAAATTTTATAACAATAAAGTACTCGAGCCTCTTTTCAATTTAAGCTATCGCTCAAAGCTAGTGCTGTCCTTGAGTCCCAAATCAAACACTGCTAAAACTTCAAATGGCCCTAACATCTATACAGTGCATCCTATACCTATCAAAGTTTGCAACATACAAATGCTTGTAACTTTTTACTGGAGCGTCATAAAACCTTGAAATTTTGTAACAATAAAATCCTGGAGCCTCTTGTCAATTTAAGCTTTCGCTCAAAGCTAGCGCTACCCTTGAGTCCCAAATCAAACACTGATAAAACTTAAAATGGCCCTAGCTTCTATACGGTACGTCCTACACCTATCAAAGTTTGCAACATACAAATGCTTGCAACTGTTTACTGGAGTGTCATAAAACCTTGAAATTTTGTAACAATAAAGTACTCGAGCCTCTTGTCAATTTAAGCTATCGCTCAAAGCTAGCGCTGCCCTTGAGTCCCAAATCAAACACTGCTAAAACTTCAAATGGCCCTAACTTCTATACGGTACGTCCTACACCTATCAAAGTTTGCAACATACAAATGCTTGTAACTTTTTACTGAAGCGACATAAAACTCTGAAATTTTGTAACAATAAAGTACTCGAGCCTCTTGTCACTTTAAGCCATCGCTCAAAGCTATGCCACCCTTGAGTCCCAAATCAAACACGGATAAAACTTCAAAAGGCCCTGACTTCTATACGGTACGTCCTTCACCTATCAAACTTGTTGCTTGTAACTTTTTACTGGAGTGTTGCTTGTAACTTTTTACTGGAGTGTCATAAAACCTTGAAATTTTGTAACAATAAAGTACTCGAGCCTCTTGTCAATTGAAGCTATCGCTCAAAGCTAGCGCTACCCTTGAGTCCCAAATCAAACACTGATAAAACTTCAAATGACCCTAACTTATATCCGGTACGTAGTACATCTATCAAAGTTTGCAACATACAAATGCTTCCAACTTTTTACTGGAGTGTCATAAAACATTGAAATTTTGTAACAATACAGTACTCGAGCCTTTTGTCAATTTAAGCTTTCGCTCAAAGCTAGCGCTACCCTTGAGTCCCAAATCAAACACTGATAAAACTTAAAATGGCCCTAGCTTCTATACGGTACGTCCTAAAACTATCAAAGTTTGCAACATACAAATGCTTGCAACTGTTTACTGGAGTGTCATAAAACCTTGAAATTTTGTAACAATAAAGTACTCGAGCCTCTTTTCAATTTAAGCTATCGCTCAAAGCTAGTGCTGCCCTTGAGTCCCAAATCAAACACTGCCAAAACTTCAAATGGCCCTAACTTCTTTACGGTACGTCCTACAACTATCAAAGTTTTCAACATACAAATGCTTGTAAATTTTTACTGGAGTGTCATAAAACTTTGAAATTTTGTAACAATAAAGTACTCGAGACTCTTGTCGATTTAAGCTATCGCTCAAAGCTAGCGCTACCCTTGAGTCCCAAATCAAACACTGATAAAACTTCAAATGGCTCTAACTTCTATAAGGTACGTCCTACTCCTATCAAAGTTTGCAACATACAAATACTTGTAACTTTTTAATGTAGCGTCATAATACCTTGAAATTTTGTAACAATAAAGTACTCGAGCCTCTTGTCTATTTAAGCTATCGCTCAAAGCTATGCTACCCTTGAATCCCAAATCAAACATTGATAAAACTTCAAATGACCCTAACTTATATACGGTACGTCCTACACCTATCAAAGTTTGCAACATACAAATGCTTGTAACTTTTTACTGGAGCGTCATAAAACCTTGAAATTTTATAACAATAAAGTACTCGAGCCTCTTTTCAATTTAAGCTATCGCTCAAAGCTAGTGCTGCCCTTGAGTCCCAAATCAAACACTGCTAAAACTTCAAATGGCCCTAACTTCTATACGGTACGTCCTACACCTATCAAAGTTTGCAACATACAAATGCTTGTAACTTTTTACTGAAGCGTCATAAAACCTTGAAATTTTGTAACAATAAAGTACTCGAGCCTCTTGTCAATTTAAGCTATCGCTCAAAGCTAGCGCTACCCTTGAGTCCCAAATCAAACACTGATAAAACTTCAAATGGCCCTAACTTCTATACGGTACGTCCTACACCTATCAAAGTTTGCAACATACAAATGCTTGTAACTTTTTACTGGAGCGTCATAAAACCTTGAAATTTTATAACAATAAAGTACTCGAGCCTCTTTTCAATTTAAGCTATCGCTCAAAGCTAGTGCTGCCCTTGAGTCCCAAATCAAACACTTCTAAAACTTCAAATGGCCCTTACTTCTATACGGTACGTCCTACACCTATCAAAGTTTGCAACATACAAATGCTTGTAACTTTTTACTGAAGCGACATAAAACTCTGAAATTTTATAACAATAAAGTACTCGAGCCTCTTGTCAATTTAAGCCATCGCTCAAAGCTATGCTACCCTTGAGTCCCAAATCAAACACTGATAAAACTTAAAATGGCCCTAGCTTCTATACGGTACGTCCTAAACCTATCAAAGTTTGCAACATACAAATGCTTGCAACTGTTTACTGGAGCGTCATAAAACCTTGATATTTTGTAACAATAAAGTACTCGAGCCTCTTGTCAATTGAAGCTTTCGCTCAAAGCTAGCGCTACCTTTGAGTCCCAAATCAAACACTGATAAAACTTAAAATGGCCCTAGCTTCTATACGGTACGTCCTACACCTATCAAAGTTTGCACCATACAAATGCTTGCAACTGTTTACTGGAGTGTCATAAAACCTTGAAATTTTGTAACAATAAAGTACTCGAGCCTCTTGTCAATTTAAGCCATCGCTCAAAGCTATGCTACCCTTGAGTCCCAAATCAAACACTGATAAAACTTAAAATGGCCCTAGCTTCTATACGGTACGTCCTAAACCTATCAAAGTTTGCAACATACAAATGCTTGCAACTGTTTACTGGAGCGTCATAAAACCTTGATATTTTGTAACAATAAAGTACTCGAGCCTCTTGTCAATTGAAGCTTTCGCTCAAAGCTAGCGCTACCCTTGAGTCCCAAATCAAACACTGATAAAACTTAAAATGGCCCTAGCTTCTATACGGTACGTCCTACAACTATCAAAGTTTTCAACATACAAATGCTTGTAAATTTTTACTGGAGTGTCATAAAACTTTGAAATTTTGTAACAATAAAGTACTCGAGACTCTTGTCGATTTAAGCTATCGCTCAAAGCTAGCGCTACCCTTGAGTCCCAAATCAAACACTGATAAAACTTCAAATGGCTCTAACTTCTATAAGGTACGTCCTACTCCTATCAAAGTTTGCAACATACAAATACTTGTAACTTTTTAATGTAGCGTCATAATACCTTGAAATTTTGTAACAATAAAGTACTCGAGCCTCTTGTCTATTTAAGCTATCGCTCAAAGCTATGCTACCCTTGAATCCCAAATCAAACATTGATAAAACTTCAAATGACCCTAACTTCTATACGGTACGTCCTACACCTATCAAAGTTTGCAACATACAAATGCTTGTAACTTTTTACTGGAGCGTCATAAAACCTTGAAATTTTATAACAATAAAGTACTCGAGCCTCTTTTCAATTTAAGCTATCGCTCAAAGCTAGTGCTGCCCTTGAGTCCCAAATCAAACACTGCTAAAACTTCAAATGGCCCTAACTTCTATACGGTACGTCCTACACCTATCAAAGTTTGCAACATACAAATGCTTGTAACTTTTTACTGAAGCGTCATAAACCTTGAAATTTTGTAACAATAAAGTACTCGAGCCTCTTGTCAATTTAAGCTATCGCTCAAAGCTAGCGCTACCCTTGAGTCCCAAATCAAACACTGATAAAACTTCAAATGGCCCTAA
Source organism: Clusia tigrina (assembly GCA_920105625.2). NCBI lineage: Eukaryota > Metazoa > Arthropoda > Insecta > Diptera > Clusiidae > Clusia > Clusia tigrina. The sequence continues at coordinate 259,981 of CAKKTE020000064.1, read as the reverse complement.
CTTCTGTACGGTACGTCCTACACCTATCAAAGTTTGCAACATACAAATGCTTGTAACTTTTTACTGGAGCGTCATAAAACCTTGAAATTTTATAACAATAAAGTACTCGAGCCTCTTTTCAATTTAAGCTATCGCTCAAAGCTAGTGCTGTCCTTGAGTCCCAAATCAAACACTGCTAAAACTTCAAATGGCCCTAACATCTATACAGTGCATCCTATACCTATCAAAGTTTGCAACATACAAATGCTTGTAACTTTTTACTGGAGCGTCATAAAACCTTGAAATTTTGTAACAATAAAGTCCTGGAGCCTCTTGTCAATTTAAGCTTTCGCTCAAAGCTAGCGCTACCCTTGAGTCCCAAATCAAACACTGATAAAACTTAAAATGGCCCTAGCTTCTATACGGTACGTCCTACACCTATCAAAGTTTGCAACATACAAATGCTTGCAACTGTTTACTGGAGTGTCATAAAACCTTGAAATTTTGTAACAATAAAGTACTCGAGCCTCTTGTCAATTTAAGCTATCGCTCAAAGCTAGCGCTGCCCTTGAGTCCCAAATCAAACACTGCTAAAACTTCAAATGGCCCTAACTTCTATACGGTACGTCCTACACCTATCAAAGTTTGCAACATACAAATGCTTGTAACTTTTTACTGAAGCGACATAAAACTCTGAAATTTTGTAACAATAAAGTACTCGAGCCTCTTGTCACTTTAAGCCATCGCTCAAAGCTATGCCACCCTTGAGTCCCAAATCAAACACGGATAAAACTTCAAAAGGCCCTGACTTCTATACGGTACGTCCTTCACCTATCAAACTTGTTGCTTGTAACTTTTTACTGGAGTGTTGCTTGTAACTTTTTACTGGAGTGTCATAAAACCTTGAAATTTTGTAACAATAAAGTACTCGAGCCTCTTGTCAATTGAAGCTATCGCTCAAAGCTAGCGCTACCCTTGAGTCCCAAATCAAACACTGATAAAACTTCAAATGACCCTAACTTATATCCGGTACGTAGTACATCTATCAAAGTTTGCAACATACAAATGCTTGCAACTTTTTACTGGAGTGTCATAAAACATTGAAATTTTGTAACAATACAGTACTCGAGCCTTTTGTCAATTTAAGCTTTCGCTCAAAGCTAGCGCTACCCTTGAGTCCCAAATCAAACACTGATAAAACTTAAAATGGCCCTAGCTTCTATACGGTACGTCCTAAAACTATCAAAGTTTGCAACATACAAATGCTTGCAACTGTTTACTGGAGTGTCATAAAACCTTGAAATTTTGTAACAATAAAGTACTCGAGCCTCTTTTCAATTTAAGCTATCGCTCAAAGCTAGTGCTGCCCTTGAGTCCCAAATCAAACACTGCCAAAACTTCAAATGGCCCTAACTTCTTTACGGTACGTCCTACAACTATCAAAGTTTTCAACATACAAATGCTTGTAAATTTTTACTGGAGTGTCATAAAACTTTGAAATTTTGTAACAATAAAGTACTCGAGACTCTTGTCGATTTAAGCTATCGCTCAAAGCTAGCGCTACCCTTGAGTCCCAAATCAAACACTGATAAAACTTCAAATGGCTCTAACTTCTATAAGGTACGTCCTACTCCTATCAAAGTTTGCAACATACAAATACTTGTAACTTTTTAATGTAGCGTCATAATACCTTGAAATTTTGTAACAATAAAGTACTCGAGCCTCTTGTCTATTTAAGCTATCGCTCAAAGCTATGCTACCCTTGAATCCCAAATCAAACATTGATAAAACTTCAAATGACCCTAACTTATATACGGTACGTCCTACACCTATCAAAGTTTGCAACATACAAATGCTTGTAACTTTTTACTGGAGCGTCATAAAACCTTGAAATTTTATAACAATAAAGTACTCGAGCCTCTTTTCAATTTAAGCTATCGCTCAAAGCTAGTGCTGCCCTTGAGTCCCAAATCAAACACTGCTAAAACTTCAAATGGCCCTAACTTCTATACGGTACGTCCTACACCTATCAAAGTTTGCAACATACAAATGCTTGTAACTTTTTACTGAAGCGTCATAAAACCTTGAAATTTTGTAACAATAAAGTACTCGAGCCTCTTGTCAATTTAAGCTATCGCTCAAAGCTAGCGCTACCCTTGAGTCCCAAATCAAACACTGATAAAACTTCAAATGGCCCTAACTTCTATACGGTACGTCCTACACCTATCAAAGTTTGCAACATACAAATGCTTGTAACTTTTTACTGGAGCGTCATAAAACCTTGAAATTTTATAACAATAAAGTACTCGAGCCTCTTTTCAATTTAAGCTATCGCTCAAAGCTAGTGCTGCCCTTGAGTCCCAAATCAAACACTTCTAAAACTTCAAATGGCCCTTACTTCTATACGGTACGTCCTACACCTATCAAAGTTTGCAACATACAAATGCTTGTAACTTTTTACTGAAGCGACATAAAACTCTGAAATTTTATAACAATAAAGTACTCGAGCCTCTTGTCAATTTAAGCCATCGCTCAAAGCTATGCTACCCTTGAGTCCCAAATCAAACACTGATAAAACTTAAAATGGCCCTAGCTTCTATACGGTACGTCCTAAACCTATCAAAGTTTGCAACATACAAATGCTTGCAACTGTTTACTGGAGCGTCATAAAACCTTGATATTTTGTAACAATAAAGTACTCGAGCCTCTTGTCAATTGAAGCTTTCGCTCAAAGCTAGCGCTACCTTTGAGTCCCAAATCAAACACTGATAAAACTTAAAATGGCCCTAGCTTCTATACGGTACGTCCTACACCTATCAAAGTTTGCACCATACAAATGCTTGCAACTGTTTACTGGAGTGTCATAAAACCTTGAAATTTTGTAACAATAAAGTACTCGAGCCTCTTGTCAATTTAAGCTATCGCTCAAAGCTAGTGCTGCCCTTGAGTCCCAAATCAAACACTGCTAAAACTTCAAATGGCCCTAACTTCTGTACGGTACGTCCTACACCTATCAAAGTTTGCAACATACAAATGCCTGTAACTTTTTATTGAAGCGACATAAAACTCTGAAATTTTGTAACAATAAAGTACTCGAGCCTCTTGTCAATTTAAGCCATCGCTCAAAGCTATGCTACCCTTGAGTCCCAAATCAAACACGGATAAAACTTCAAAAGGCCCTGACTTCTATACGGTACGTCCTTCACCTATCAAACTTGTTGCTTGTAACTTTTTACTGGAGTGTTGCTTGTAACTTTTTACTGGAGTGTCATAAAACCTTGAAATTTTGTAACAATAAAGTACTCGAGCCTCTTGTCAATTGAAGCTATCGCTCAAAGCTAGCGCTACCCTTGAGTCCCAAATCAATCAGTGATAAAACTTCAAATGGCCCTAACTTCTATACGGTGCATCCTATACCTATCAAAGTTTGCAACATACAAATGCTTGTAAGTTTTTACTGGAGCGTCATAAAACCTTGAAATTTTGTAACAATAAAGTACTCGAGCCTCTTGTCAATTTAAGCTTTCGCTCAAAGCTAGCGCTACCTTTGAGTCCCAAATCAAACACTGATAAAACTTAAAATGGCCCTAGCTTCTATACGGTACGTCCTACACCTATCAAAGTTTGCACCATACAAATGCTTGCAACTGTTTACTGGAGTGTCATAAAACCTTGAAATTTTGTAACAATAAAGTACTCGAGCCTCTTGTCAATTTAAGCTATCGCTCAAAGCTAGTGCTGCCCTTGAGTCCCAAATCAAACACTGCTGAAACTTCAAATGGCCCTAACTTCTGTACGGTACGTCCTACACCTATCAAAGTTTGCAACATACAAATACTTGTAACTTTTTAATGTAGCGTCATAAAACCTTGAAATTTTGTAACAATAAAGTACTCGAGCCTCTTGTCCATTTAAGCTATCGCTCAAAGCTATGCTACCATTGAATGCCAAATCAAACACTGATAAAACTTCAAATGGCCCTAACTTCTATACGGTACGTCCTACACCTATCAAAGTTTGCAACATACAAATGCTTGTAACTTTTTACTGGAGCGTCATAAAACCTTGAAATTTTATAACAATAAAGTACTCGAGCCTCTTTTCAATTTAAGCTATCGCTCAAAGCTTGTGCTGCACTTGAGTCCCAAATCAAACACTGCTAAAACTTCAAATGGCCCTAACTTCTATACGGTACGTCCTTCAACTATCAAAGTTTTCAACATACAAATGCTTGTAACTTTTTACTGGAGCGTCATAAAACCTTGAAATTTTGTAACAATAAAGTACTCGAGCCTCTTGTCTATTTAAGCTATCGCTCAAAGCTATGCTTCCCTTGAATCCCAAATCAAACACTGATAAAACTTCAAATGGCCCTAACTTCTATACAGTACGTCCTACACCTATCAAAGTTTGCAACATACAAATGCTTGTAACTTTTTACTCGAGCGTCATAAAACCTTGAAATTTTATAACAATAAAGTACTCGAGCCTCTTGTCCATTTAAGCTATCGCTCAAAGCTATGCTACCCTTGAGTCCCAAATCAAACACTGATAAAACTTCAAATGGCGCTAACTTCTGTAAGGGACGTCCTACACCTATCAAAGTTTGCAACATACAAATACTTGTAACTTTTTACTGGAGCGGCATAAAACCTTGACATTTTGTAACAATAAAGTACTCGAGCCTCTTGTCCATTTAAGCTATCGCTCAAAGCTATGCTACCCTTGAGTCCCAAATCAAACACTGATAAAACTTCAAATGGCCCTAACTTCTGTACGGTACGTCCTACACCTATCAAAGTTTGCAACATACAAATGCTTGTAACTTTTTACTGAAGCGACATAAAACTCTGAAATTTTGTAACAATAAAGTACTCGAGCCTCTTGTCAATTTAAGCCATCGCTCAAAGCTATGCTACCCTTGAGTCCCAAATCAAACACGGATAAAACTTCAAATGGCCCTGACTTCTATACGGTACGTCCTTCACCTATCAAACTTGTTGCTTGTAACTTTTTACTGGAGTGTTGCTTGTAACTTTTTACTGGAGTGTCATAAAACCTTGAAATTGTATAACAATAAAGTACTCGAGCCTCTTTTCAATTTAAGCTATCGCTCAAAGCTAGTGCTGCCCTTGAGTCCCAAATCAAACACTGCTAAAACTTCAAATGGCCCTAACTTCTGTACGGTACGTCCTACACCTATCAAAGTTTGCAACATACAAATGCTTGTAACTTTTTACTGAAGCGACATAAAACTCTGAAATTTTGCAACAATAAAGTACTCGAGCCTCTTGTCAATTTAAGCCATCGCTCAAAGCTATGCTACCCTTGAGTCCCAAATCAAACACGGATAAAACTTCAAATGGCCCTGACTTCTATACGGTACGTCCTTCACCTATCAAACTTGTTGCTTGTAACTTTTTACTGGAATGTTGCTTGTAACTTTTTACTGGAGTGTCATAAAACCTTGAAATTTTGTAACAATAAAGTACTCGAGCCTCTAGTCAATTTAAGCTATCGCTCAAAGCTAGCGCTACCCTTGAGTCCCAAATCAAACACTGATAAAACTTCAAATGACCCTAACTTATATTCGGTACGTAGTACACCTATCAAAATTTGCAACATACAAATGCTTGCAACTTTTACTGGAGTGTCATAAAACCTTGAAATTTTGTAACAATAAAGTACTCGAGCCTCTTGTCAATTTAAGCTATCGCTCAAAGCTATGCTACCCTTGAGTCCCAAATCAATCAGTGATAAAACTTCAAATGGCCCTAACTTCTATACGGTGCATCCTATACCTATCAAAGTTTGCAACATACAAATGCTTGTAAGTTTTTACTGGAGCGTCATAAAACCTTGAAATTTTGTAACAATAAAGTACTCGAGCCTCTTGTCAATTTAAGCTTTCGCTCAAAGCTAGCGCTACCTTTGAGTCCCAAATCAAACACTGATAAAACTTAAAATGGCCCTAGCTTCTATACGCTACGTCCTACACCTATCAAAGTTTGCACCATACAAATGCTTGCAACTGTTTACTGGAGTGTCATAAAACCTTGAAATTTTGTAACAATAAAGTACTCGAGCCTCTTGTCAATTTAAGCTATCGCTCAAAGCTAGTGCTGCCCTTGAGTCCCAAATCAAACACTGCTAAAACTTCAAATGGCCCTAACTTCTGTACGGTACGTCCTACACCTATCAAAGTTTGCAACATACAAATACTTGTAACTTTTTAATGTAGCGTCATAAAACCTTGAAATTTTGTAACAATAAAGTACTCGAGCCTCTTGTCCATTTAAGCTATCGCTCAAAGCTATGCTACCCTTGAATGCCAAATCAAACACTGATAAAACTTCAAATGGCCCTAACTTCTATACGGTACGTCCTACACCTATCAAAGTTTGCAACATACAAATGCTTGTAACTTTTTACTGGAGCGTCATAAAACCTTGAAATTTTATAACAATAAAGTACTCGAGCCTCTTTTCAATTTAAGCTATCGCTCAAAGCTTGTGCTGCCCTTGAGTCCCAAATCAAACACTGCTAAAACTTCAAATGGCCCTAACTTCTATACGGTACGTCCTTCAACTATCAAAGTTTTCAACATACAAATGCTTGTACTGGAGCGTCATAAAACCTTGAAATTTTGTAACAATAAAGTACTCGAGCCTCTTGTCTATTTAAGCTATCGCTCAAAGCTATGCTACCCTTGAATCCCAAATCAAACACTGATAAAACTTCAAATGGCCCTAACTTCTATACAGTACGTCCTACACCTATCAAAGTTTGCAACATACAAATGCTTGTAACGTTTTACTGGAGCGTCATAAAACCTTGAAATTTTGTAACAATAAAGTACTCGAGCCTCTTGTCCATTTAAGCTATCGCTCAAAGCCATGCTACCCTTGAGTCCCAAATCAAACTCTGATAAAACTTCAAATGGCGCTAACTTCTGTAAGGTACGTCCTACACCTATCAAAGTTTGCAACATACAAATACTTGTAACTTTTTACTGGAGCGGCATAAAACCTTGACATTTTGTAACAATAAAGTACTCGAGCCTCTTGTCCATTTAAGCTGTCGCTCAAAGCTATGCTACCCTTGAGTCCCAAATCAAACACTGATAAAACTTCAAATGGCCCTAACTTCTGTACGGTAAGTCCTACACCTATCAAAGTTTCCAACATACAAATGCTTGTAACTTTTTACTGGAGCGTCATAAAACCTTGAAATTTTGTAACAATAAAGTACTCGAGCCTCTTGTCAATTTAAGCTATCGCTCAAAGCTAGCGCTACCCTTGAGTCCCAAATCAAACACTAATAAAACTTCAAATGGCCCTAACTTCTGTACGGTACGTCCTACACCTATCAAAGTTTGCAACATACAAATGCTTGTAACTTTTTACTGGAGCGTCATAAAACCTTGAAATTTTGTAACAATAAAGTACTCGAGCCTCTTGTCAATTTAAGCCATCGCTCAAAGCTAGCGCTACCCTTGATTCCCAAATCAAACACTGATAAAACTTCAAATGACCCTGACTTCTATCCGGTACGTAGTACACCTATCAAAGTTTGCAACATACAAATGCTTGCAACTTTTTACTGGAGTGTCATAAAACCTTGAAATTTTGTAACAATAAAGTACTCGAGCCTCTTGTCAATTTAAGCTATCGCTCAAAGCTATGCTACCCTTGAGTCCCAAATCAATCAGTGATAAAACTTCAAATGGCCCTAACTTCTATACAGTGCATCCTATACCTATCAAAGTTTGCAACATACAAATGCTTGTAACTTTTTACTGGAGCGTCATAAAACCTTGAAATTTTGTAACAATAAAGTACTCGAGCCTCTTGTCTATTTAAGCTATCGCTCAAAGCTATGCTATCCTTGAATCCCAAATCAAACACTGATAAAACTTCAAATGGCCCTAACTTCTATACAGTACGTCCTACACCTATCAAAGTTTGCAACATACAAATGCCTGTAACTTTTTATTGAAGCGACATAAAACTCTGAAATTTTGTAACAATAAAGTACTCGAGCCTCTTGTCAATTTAAGCCATCGCTCAAAGCTATGCTACCCTTGAGTCCCAAATCAAACACGGATAAAACTTCAAATGGCCCTGACTTCTATACGGTACGTCCTTCACCTATCAAAGTTTGCAACATACAAATGCTTGTAACTTTTTACTGAAGCGACATAAAACTCTGAAATTTTGCAACAATAAAGTACTCGAGCCTCTTGTCAATTTAAGCCATCGCTCAAAGCTATGCTACCCTTGAGTCCCAAATCAAACACGGATAAAACTTCAAATGGCCCTGACTTATATACGGTACGTCCTTCACCTATCAAACTTGTTGCTTGTAACTTTTTACTGGAATGTTGCTTGTAACTTTTTACTGGAGTGTCATAAAACCTTGAAATTTTGTAACAATAAAGTACTCGAGCCTCTTGTCAATTTAAGCTATCGCTCAAAGCTAGCGCTACCCTTGAGTCCCAAATCAAACACTGATAAAACTTCAAATGACCCTAACTTATATCCGGTACGTAGTACACCTATCAAAATTTGCAACATACAAATGCTTGCAACTTTTACTGGAGTGTCATAAAACCTTGAAATTTTGTAACAATAAAGTACTCGAGCCTCTTGTCAATTTAAGCTATCGCTCAAAGCTATGCTACCCTTGAGTCCCAAATCAATCAGTGATAAAACTTCAAATGGCCCTAACTTCTATACGGTGCATCCTATACCTATCAAAGTTTGCAACATACAAATGCTTGTAAGTTTTTACTGGAGCGTCATAAAACCTTGAAATTTTGTAACAATAAAGTACTCGAACCTCTTGTCAATTTAAGCTTTCGCTCAAAGCTAGCGCTACCTTTGAGTCCCAAATCAAACACTGATAAAACTTTAAATGGCCCTAGCTTCTATACGGTACGTCCTACACCTATCAAAGTTTGCACCATACAAATGCTTGCAACTGTTTAAAACCTTGAAATTTTGTAACAATAAAGTACTCGAGCCTCTTGTCAATTTAAGCTATCGCTCAAAGCTAGTGCTGCCCTTGAGTCCCAAATCAAACACTGCTAAAACTTCAAATGGCCCTAACTTCTGTACGGTACGTCCTACACCTATCAAAGTTTGCAACATACAAATGCTTGTAACTTTTTACTGGAGCGTCATAAAACCTTGAAATTTTATAACAATAAAGTACTCGAGCCTCTTGTCCATTTAAGCTATCGCTCAAAGCTATGCTACCCTTGAGTCCCAAATCAAACACTGATAAAACTTCAAATGGCGCTAACTTCTGTAAGGTACGTCTTACACCTATCAAAGTTTGCAACATACAAATACTTGTAACTTTTTACTGGAGCGGCATAAAACCTTGACATTTTGTAACAATAAAGTACTCGAGCCTCTTGTCCATTTAAGCTATCGCTCAAAGCTATGCTACCCTTGAGTCCCAAATCAAACACTGATAAAACTTCAAATGGCCCTAACTTCTGTACGGTACGTCCTACACCTATCAAAGTTTGCAACATACAAATGCTTGTAACTTTTTACTGGAGCGTCATAAAACTTTGAAATTTTGTAACAATAAAGTACTCGAGCCTCTTGTCAATTTAAGCTATCGCTCAAAGCTAGCGCTACCCTTGAGTCCCAAATCAAACACTGATAAAACTTCAAATGGCCCTAACTTCTGTACGGTACGTCCTACACCTATCAAAGTTTGCAACATACAAATGCTTGTAACTTTTTACTGGAGCGTCATAAAACTTTGAAATTTTGTAACAATAAAGTACTCGAGCCTCTTGTCAATTTAAGCTATCGCTCAAAGCTAGCGCTACCCTTGAGTCCCAAATCAAACACTGATAAAACTTCAAATGGCGCTAACTTCTGTAAGGTACGTCTTACACCTATCAAAGTTTGCAACATACAAATACTTGTAACTTTTTACTGGAGCGGCATAAAACCTTGACATTTTGTAACAATAAAGTACTCGAGCCTCTTGTCCATTTAAGCTATCGCTCAAAGCTATGCTACCCTTGAGTCCCAAATCAAACACTGATAAAACTTCAAATGGCCCTAACTTCTGTACGGTACGTCCTACACCTATCAAAGTTTGCAACATACAAATGCTTGTAACTTTTTACTGGAGCGTCATAAAACTTTGAAATTTTGTAACAATAAAGTACTCGAGCCTCTTGTCAATTTAAGCTATCGCTCAAAGCTAGCGCTACCCTTGAGTCCCAAATCAAACACTGATAAAACTTTAAATGGTCCTAACTTCTATAAGGTACGTTCTACACCTATCAAAGTTTGCAACATACAAATACTTGTAACTTTTTAATGTAGCGGCATAAAACCTTGACATTTTGTAACAATAAAGTACTCGAGCCTCTTTTCAATTTAAGCTATCGCTCAAAGCTAGTGCTGCCCTTGAGTCCCAAATCAAACACTGCTAAAACTTCAAATGGCCCTAACTTCTATACGGTACGTCCTTCAACTATCAAAGTTTTCAACATACAAATGCTTGTAAATTTTTACTGGAGTGTCATAAAACTTTGAAATTTTGTAACAATAAAGTACTCGAGACTCTTGTCGATTTAAGCTATCGCTCAAAGCTAGCGCTACCCTTGAGTCCCAAATCAAACACTGATAGAACTTCAAATGGCATTAACTTCTATAAGGTACGTCCTACTCCTATCAAAGTTTGCAACATACAAATACTTGTAACTTTTTAATGTAGCGTCATAAAACCTTGAAATTTTGTAACAATAAAGTACTCGAGACTCTTGTCGATTTAAGCTATCGCTCAAAGCTAGCGCTACCCTTGAGTCCCAAATCAAACACTGATAGAACTTCAAATGGCATTAACTTCTATAAGGTACGTCCTACACCTATCAAAGTTTGCAACATACAAATGCTTGTAACTTTTTACTGGAGCGTCATAAAACCTTGAAATTTTGTAACAATAAAGTCCTGGAGCCTCTTGTCAATTTAAGCTTTCGCTCAAAGCTAGCACAACCCTTGAGTCCCAAATCAAACACTGATAAAACTTAAAATGGCCCTAGCTTCTATACGGTACGTCCTACACCTATCAAAGTTTGCAACATACAAATACTTGTAACTTTTTACTGGAGCGGCATAAAACCTTGACATTTTGTAACAATAAAGTACTCGAGCCTCTTGTCCATTTAAGCTATCGCTCAAAGCTATGCTACCCTTGAGTCCCAAATCAAACACTGATAAAACTTCAAATGGCCCTAACTTCTGTACGGTACGTCCTACACCTATCAAAGTTTGCAACATACAAATGCCTGTAACTTTTTATTGAAGCGACATAAAACTCTGAAATTTTGTAACAATAAAGTACTCGAGCCTCTTGTCAATTTAAGCCATCGCTCAAAGCTATGCTACCCTTGAGTCCCAAATCAAACACGGATAAAACTTCAAATGGCCCTGACTTCTATACGGTACGTCCTTCACCTATCAAACTTGTTGCTTGTAAGTTTTTACTGGAGTGTTGCTTGTAACTTTTTACTGGAGTGTCATAAAACCTTGAAATTTTATAACAATAAAGTACGCGAGCCTCTTTTCAATTTAAGCTATCGCTCAAAGCTAGTGCTGCCCTTGAGTCCCAAATCAAACACTGCTAAAACTTCAAATGGCCCTAACTTCTGTACGGTACGTCCTACACCTATCAAAGTTTGCAACATACAAATGCTTGTAACTTTTTACTGAAGCGACATAAAACTCTGAAATTTTGCAACAATAAAGTACTCGAGCCTCTTGTCAATTTAAGCCATCGCTCAAAGCTATGCTACCCTTGAGTCCCAAATCAAACACGGATAAAACTTCAAATGGCCCTGACTTCTATACGGTACGTCCTTCACCTATCAAACTTGTTGCTTGTAACTTTTTATTGGAATGTTGCTTGTAACTTTTTACTGGAGTGTCATAAAACCTTGAAATTTTGTAACAATAAAGTACTCGAGCCTCTTGTCAATTTAAGCTATCGCTCAAAGCTAGCGCTACCCTTGTGTCCCAAATCAAACACTGATAAAACTTCAAATGACCCTAACTTATATCCGGTACGTAGTACATCTATCAAAATTTGCAACATACAAATGCTTGCAACTTTTACTGGAGTGTCATAAAACCTTGAAATTTTGTAACAATAAAGTACTCGAGCCTCTTGTCAATTTAAGCTATCGCTCAAAGCTATGCTACCCTTGAGTCCCAAATCAATCAGTGATAAAACTTCAAATGGCCCTAACTTCTATACGGTGCATCCTATACCTATCAAAGTTTGCAACATACAAATGCTTGTAAGTTTTTACTGGAGCGTCATAAAACCTTGAAATTTTGTAACAATAAAGTACTCGAGCCTCTTGTCAATTTAAGCTTTCGCTCAAAGCTAGCGCTACCTTTGAGTCCCAAATCAAACACTGATAAAACTTAAAATGGCCCTAGCTTCTATACGGTACGTCCTACACCTATCAAAGTTTGCACCATACAAATGCTTGCAACTGTTTACTGGAGTGTCATAAAACCTTGAAATTTTGTAACAATAAAGTACTCGAGCCTCTTGTCAATTTAAGCTATCGCTCAAAGCTAGTGCTGCCCTTGAGTCCCAAATCAAACACTGCTAAAACTTCAAATGGCCCTAACTTCTGTACGGTACGTCCTACACCTATCAAAGTTTGCAACATACAAATACTTGTAACTTTTTAATGTAGCGTCATAAAACCTTGAAATTTTGTAACAATAAAGTACTCGAGCCTCTTGTCCATTTAAGCTATCGCTCAAAGCTATGCTACCCTTGAATGCCAAATCAAACACTGATAAAACTTCAAATGGCCCTAACTTCTATACGGTACGTCCTACACCTATCAAAGTTTGCAACTTACAAATGCTTGTAACTTTTTACTGGAGCGTCATAAAACCTTGAAATTTTATAACAATAAAGTACTCGAGCCTCTTTTCAATTTAAGCTATCGCTCAAAGCTTGTGCTGCCCTTGAGTCCCAAATCAAACACTGCTAAAACTTCAAATGGCCCTAACTTCTATACGGTACGTCCTTCAACTATCAAAGTTTTCAACATACAAATGCTTGTAACTTTTTACTGGAGCGTCATAAAACCTTGAAATTTTGTAACAATAAAGTACTCGAGCCTCTTGTCTATTTAAGCTATCGCTCAAAGCTATGCTACCCTTGAATCCCAAATCAAACACTGATAAAACTTCAAATGGCCCTAACTTCTATACAGTACGTCCTACACCTATCAAAGTTTGCAACATACAAATGCTTGTAACTTTTTACTGGAGCGTCATAAAACCTTGAAATTTTGTAACAATAAAGTACTCGAGCCTCTTGTCCATTTAAGCTATCGCTCAAAGCTATGCTACCCTTGAGTCCCAAATCAAACACTGATAAAACTTCAAATGGCCCTAACTTCTGTACGGTATGTCCTACACCTATCAAAGTTTGCAACATACAAATGCCTGTAACTTTTTATTGAAGCGACATAAAACTCTGAAATTTTGTAGCAATAAAGTACTCGAGCCTCTTGTCAATTTAAGCCATCGCTCAAAGCTATGCTACCCTTGAGTCCCAAATCAAACACGGATAAAACTTCAAATGGCCCTGACTTCTATACGGTACGTCCTTCACCTATCAAACTTGTTGCTTGTAACTTTTTACTGGAGTGTTGCTTGTAACTTTTTACTGGAGTGTCATAAAACCTTGAAATTTTATAACAATAAAGTACTCGAGCCTCTTTTCAATTTAAGCTATCGCTCAAAGCTAGTGCTGCCCTTGAGTCCCAAATCAAACACTGCTAAAACTTCAAATGGCCCTAACTTCTGTACGGTACGTCCTACACCTCTCAAAGTTTGCAACATACAAATGCTTGTAACTTTTTACTGAAGCGACATAAAACTCTGAAATTTTGCAACAATAAAGTACTCGAGCCTCTTGTCAATTTAAGCCATCGCTCAAAGCTATGCTACCCTTGAGTCCCAAATCAAACACGGATAAAACTTCAAATGGCCCTGACTTCTATACGGTACGTCCTTCACCTATCAAACTTGTTGCTTGTAACTTTTTACTGGAATGTTGCTTGTAACTTTTTACTGGAGTGTCATAAAACCTTGAAATTTTGTAACAATAAAGTACTCGAGCCTCTTGTCAATTTAAGCTATCGCTCAAAGCTAGCGCTACCCTTGAGTCCCAAATCAAACACTGATAAAACTTCAAATGACCCTAACTTATATCCGGTACGTAGTACATCTATCAAAATTTGCAACATACAAATGCTTGCAACTTTTACTGGAGTGTCATAAAACCTTGAAATTTTGTAACAATAAAGTACTCGAGCCTCTTGTCAATTTAAGCTATCGCTCAAAGCTATGCTACCCTTGAGTCCCAAATCAATCAGTGATAAAACTTCAAATGGCCCTAACTTCTATACGGTGCATCCTATACCTATCAAAGTTTGCAACATACAAATTCTTGTAAGTTTTTACTGGAGCGTCATAAAACCTTGAAATTTTGTAACAATAAAGTACTCGAGTCTCTTGTCAATTTAAGCTTTCGCTCAAAGCTAGCACTACCTTTGAGTCCCAAATCAAACACTGATAAAACTTAAAATGGCCCTAGCTTCTATACGGTACGTCCTACACCTATCAAAGTTTGCACCATACAAATGCTTGCAACTGTTTACTGGAGTGTCATAAAACCTTGAAATTTTGTAACAATAAAGTACTCGATCCTCTTGTCAATTTAAGCTATCGCTCAAAGCTAGTGCTGCCCTTGAGTCCCAAATCAAACACTGCTAAAACTTCAAATGGCCCTAACTTCTGTACCTTACGTCCCACACCTATCAAAGTTTGCAACATACAAATACTTGTAACTTTTTAATGTAGCGTCATAAAACCTTGAAATTTTGTAACAATAAAGTACTCGAGCCTCTTGTCCATTTAAGCTATCGCTCAAAGCTGTGCTACCCTTGAATGCCAAATCAAACACTGATAAAACTTCAAATGGCCCTAACTTCTATACGGTACGTCCTACACCTATCAAAGTTTGCAACATACAAATGCTTGTAACTTTTTACTGGAGCGTCATAAAACCTTGAAATTTTATAACAACAAAGTATTCGAGCCTCTTTTCAATTTAAGCTATCGCTCAAAGCTTGTGCTGCCCTTGAGTCCCAAATCAAACACTGCTAAAACTTCAAATGGCCCTAACTTCTATACGGTACGTCCTACACCTATCAAAGTTTGCAACATACAAATGCTTGTAACTTTTTACTGGAGCGTCATAAAACCTTGAAATTTTGTAACAATAAAGTACTCGAGCCTCTTGTCAATTTAAGCTATCGCTCAAAGCTAGCGCTACCCTTGAGTCCCAAATCAAACACTGATAAAACTTCAAATGGCCCTAACTTCTGTACGGTACGTCCTACACCTATCAAAGTTTGCAACATACAAATGCTTGTAACTTTTTACTGGAGCGTCATAAAACCTTGAAATTTTGTAACAATAAAGTACTCGAGCCTCTTGTCTATTTAAGCTATCGCTCAAAGCTATGCTACCCTTGAATCCCAAATCAAACACTGATAAAACTTCAAATGCCCTAACTTCTATACAGTACGTCCTACACCTATCAAAGTTTGCAACATACAAATGCTTGTAACTTTTTACTGGAGCGTCATAAAACCTTGAAATTTTGTAACAATAAAGTACTCGAGCCTCTTGTCCATTTAAGCTATCGCTCAAAGCTATGCTACCCTTGAGTCCCAAATCAAACACTGATAAAACTTCAAATGGCGCTAACTTCTGTAAGGTACATCCTACACCTATCAAAGTTTGCAACATACAAATACTTGTAACTTTTTATTGGAGCGGCATAAAACCTTGACATTTTGTAACAATAAAGTACTCGAGCCTCTTGTCCATTTAAGCTATCGCTCAAAGCTATGCTATCCTTGAGTCCCAAATCATACATTGATAAAACTTCAAATGGCCCTAACTTCTGTACGGTACGTCCTACACCTATCAAAGTTTGCAACATACAAATGCTTGTAACTTTTTACTGGAGCGTCATAAAACCTTGAAATTTTGTAACAATAAAGTACTCGAGCCTCTTGTCAATTTAAGCTATCGCTCAAAGCTAGCGCTACCCTTGAGTCCCAAATCAAACACTGATAAAACTTCAAATGGCCCTAACTTCTGTACGATACGTCCTACACCTATCAAAGTTTGCAACATACAAATGCTTGTAACTTTTTACTGGAGCGTCATAAAACCTTGAAATTTTGTAACAATAAAGTACTCGAGCCTCTTGTCAATTTAAGCCATCGCTCAAAGCTAGCGCTACCCTTGATTCTCAAATCAAACACTGATAAAACTTCAAATGACCCTAACTTATATCCGGTACGTAGTACACCTATCAAAGTTTGCAACATACAAATGCTTGCAACTTTTTACTGGAGTGTCATAAAACCTTGAAATTTTGTAACAATAAAGTACTCGAGCCTCTTGTCAATTTAAGCTATCGCTCAAAGCTATGCTACCCTTGAGTCCCAAATCAATCAGTGATAAAACTTCAAATGGCCCTAACTTCTATACAGTGCATCCTATACCTATCAAAGTTTGCAACATACAAATGCTTGTAACTTTTTACTGGAGCGTCATAAAACCTTGAAATTTTGTAACAATAAAGTACTCGAGCCTCTTGTCTATTTAAGCTATCGCTCAAAGCTATGCTACCCTTGAATCCTAAATCAAACACTGATAAAACTTCAAATGGCCCTAACTTCTATACAGTACGTCCTACACCTATCAAAGT
Source organism: Clusia tigrina (assembly GCA_920105625.2). Lineage (NCBI taxonomy): Eukaryota > Metazoa > Arthropoda > Insecta > Diptera > Clusiidae > Clusia > Clusia tigrina. The sequence goes on along the minus strand of CAKKTE020000064.1, from coordinate 243,142 downwards.
TTGCAACATACAAATGCTTGTAACTTTTTACTGGACCGTCATAAAACCTTGAAATTTTGTAACAATAAAGTACTCGAGCCTCTTGTCCATTTAAGCTATCGCTCAAAGCTATGCTACCCTTGAGTCCCAAATCAAACACTGATAAAACTTCAAATGGCACTAACTTCTGTAAGGTACGTCCTACACCTATCAAAGTTTGCAACATACAAATACTTGTAACTTTTTACTGGAGCGGCATAAAACCTTGACATTTTGTAACAATAAAGTACTCGAGCCTCTTGTCCATTTAAGCTATCGCTCAAAGCTATGCTACCCTTGAATGCCAAATCAAACACTGATAAAACTTCAAATGGCCCTAACTTCTATACGGTACGTCCTACACCTATCAAAGTTTGCAACATACAAATGCTTGTAACTTTTTACTGGAGCGTCATAAAACCTTGAAATTTTATAACAATAAACTACTAGAGCCTCTTTTCAATTTAAGCTATCGCTCAAAGCTAGCGCTACCCTTGAGTCCCAAATCAAACACCGATAAAACTTCAAATGGTCCAAACTTCTACACGGTACGTCCTACACCTATCAAAGTTTGCAACATACAAATGCTTGCAACTTTTTACTGGAGTGTCATAAAACCTTGAAATTTTGTAACAATAAAGTACTCGAGCCTCTTGTCAATTTAAGCTATCGCTCAAAGCTAGCGCTACCCTTGAGTCCCAAATCAAACACTGATAAAACTTCAAATGGTCCTAACTTCTATAAGATACGTCCTACACCTATCAAAGTTTGCAACATACAAATACTTGTAACTTTTTAATGTAGCGTCATAAAACCTTGAAATTTTGTAACAATAAAGTACTCGAGCCTCTTGTCCATTTAAGCTATCGCTCAAAGCTATGCTACCCTTGAATGCCAAATCAAACACTGATAAAACTTCAAATGGCCCTAACTTCTATACGGTACGTCCTACACCTATCAAAGTTTGCAACATACAAATGCTTGTAACTTTTTACTGGAGCGTCATAAAACCTTGAAATTTTATAACAATAAACTACTCGAGCCTCTTTTCAATTTAAGCTATCGCTCAAAGCTAGTGCTGCCCTTGAGTCCCAAATCAAACACTGCTAAAACTTCAAATGGCCCTAACTTCTATACGGTACGTCCTTCAACTATCAAAGTTTTCAACATACAAATGCTTGTAAATTTTTACTGGAGTGTCATAAAACTTTGAAATTTTGTAACAATAAAGTACTCGAGACTCTTGTCGATTTAAGCTATCGCTCAAAGCTAGCGCTACCCTTGAGTCCCAAATCAAACACTGATAGAACTTCAAATGGCATTAACTTCTATAAGGTACGTCCTACTCCTATCAAAGTTTGCAACACACAAATACTTGTAACTTTTTAATGTAGCGTCATGAAACCTTGAAATTTTGTAACAATAAAGTACTCGAGCCTCTTGTCTATTTAAGCTATCGCTCAAAGCTATGCTACCCTTGAATCCCAAATCAAACACTGATAAAACTTCAAATGGCCCTAACTTCTATACGGTACGTCCTACATCTATCAAAGTTTGCAACATACAAATGCTTGTAACTTTTTACTGGAGCGTCATAAAACCTTGAAATTTTATAACAATAAAGTACTCGAGCCTCTTTTCAATTTAAGCTATCGCTCAAAGCTAGTGCTGCCCTTGAGTCCCAAATCAAACACTGCTAAAACTTCAAATGGCCCTAACTTCTATACAGTGCATCCTATACCTATCAAAGTTTGCAAAATACAAATGCTTGTAACTTTTTACTGGAGCGTCATAAAACCTTGAAATTTTTTAACAATAAAGTCCTGGAGCCTCTTGTCAATTTAAGCTTTCGCTCAAAGCTAGCGCTACCCTTGAGTCCCAAATCAAACACTGATAAAACTTAAAATGGCCCTAGCTTCAATACGGTACGTCCTACACCTATCAAAGTTTGCAACATACAAATGCTTGCAACTGTTTACTGGAGTGTCATAAAACCTTGAAATTTTGTAACAATAAAGTACTCGAGCCTCTCAATTTAAGCTATCGCTCAAAGCTAGCGCTGCCCTTGAGTCCCAAATCAAACACTGCTAAAACTTCATATGGCCCTAACTTCTATACGGTATGTCCTACACCTATCAAAGTTTGCAACATACAAATGCTTGTAACTTTTTACTGAAGCGACATAAAACTCTGAAATTTTGTAACAATAAAGTACTCGAGCCTCTTGTCAATTTAAGCCATCGCTCAAAGCTATGCCACCCTTGAGTCCCAAATCAAACACGGATAAAACTTCAAATGGCCCTGACTTCTATACGGTACGTCCTTCACCTATCAAACTTGTTGCTTGTAACTTTTTACTGGAGTGTTGCTTGTAACTTTTTACTGGAGTGTCATAAAACCTTGAAATTTTGTAACAATAAAGTACTCGAGCCTCTTGTCAATTGAAGTTATCGCTCAAAGCTAGCGCTACCCTTCAGTCCCAAATCAAACACTGATAAAACTTAAAATGGCCCTAGCTTCTATACGGTACGTCCTAAAACTATCAAAGTTTGCAACATACAAATGCTTGCAACTGTTTACTGGAGTGTCATAAAACCTTGAAATTTTGTAACAATAAAGTACTCGAGCATCTTGTCAATTTAAGCTATCGCTCAAAGGTAGCGCTACCCTTGAACCCAAATCAAACACTGCCAAAACTTCAAATGGCCCTAACTTCTTTACGGTACGTCCTACAACTATCAAAGTTTTCAACATACAAATGCTTGTAAATTTTTACTGGAGTGTCATAAAACTTTGAAATTTTGTAACAATAAAGTACTCGAGACTCTTGTCGATTTAAGCTATCGCTCAAAGCTAGCGCTACCCTTGAGTCCCAAATCAAACACGGATAAAACTTCAAATGGCCCTGACTTCTATACGGTACGTCCTTCATCTATCAAACTTGTTGCTTGTAACTTTTTACTGGAGTGTTGCTTGTAACTTTTTACTGGAGTGTCATAAAACCTTGAAATTTTATAACAATAAAGTACTCGAGCCTCTTTTCAATTTAAGCTATCGCTCAAAGCTAGTGCTGCCCTTGAGTCCCAAATCAAACACTGCTAAAACTTCAAATGGCCCTAACTTCTGTACGGTAAGTCCTACACCTATCAAAGTTTGCAACATACAAATGCTTGTAACTTTTTACTGAAGCGACATAAAACTCTGAAATTTTGTAACAATAAAGTACTCGAGCCTCTTGTCAATTTAAGCCATCGCTCAAAGCTATGCTACCCTTGAGTCCCAAATCAAACACGGATAAAACTTAAAATGGCCCTGACTTCTATACGGTACGTCCTTCACCTATCAAACTTGTTGCTTGTAACTTTTTACTGGAATGTTGCTTGTAACTTTTTACTGGAGTGTCATAAAACCTTGAAATTTTGTAACAATAAAGTACTCGAGCCTCTTGTCAATTAAAGCTATCGCTCAAAGCTAGCGCTACCCTTGAGTCCCAAATCAAACACTGATAAAACTTCAAATGACCCTAACTTATATCCGGTACTTAGTACATCTATCAAAATTTTCAACATACAAATGCTTGCAACTTTTACTGGAGTGTCATAAAACCTTGAAATTTTGTAACAATAAAGTACTCGAGCCTCTTGTCAATTTAAGCTATCGCTCAAAGCTATGCTACCCATGAGTCCCAAATCAATCAGTGATAAAACTTCAAATGGCCCTAACTTCTATACGGTGCATCCTATACCTATCAAAGTTTGCAACATACAAATGCCTGTAAGTTTTTACTGGAGCGTCATAAAACCTTGAAATTTTGTAACAATAAAGTACTCGAGCCTCTTGTCAATTTAAGCTTTCGCTCAAAGCTAGCGCTACATTTGAGTCCCAAATCAAACACTGATAAAACTTAAAATGGCCCTAGCTTCTATACGGTACGTCCTACACCTATCAAAGTTTGCACCATACAAATGCTTGCAACTGTTTACTGGAGTGTCATAAAACCTTGAAATTTTGTAACAATAAAGTACTCGAGCCTCTTGTCAATTTAAGCTATCGCTCAAAGCTAGTGCTGCCCTTGAGTCCCAAATTAAACACTGCTAAAACTTCAAATGGCCCTAACTTCTGTACGGTACGTCCTACACCTATCAAAGTTTGCAACATACAAATGCTTGTAACTTTTTACTGAAGCGACATAAAACTCTGAAATTTTGTAACAATAAAGTACTCAAGCCTCTTGTCAATTTAAGCCATCGCTCAAAGCTATGCTACCCTTGAGTCCCAAATCAAACACGGATAAAACTTCAAATGGCCCTGACTTCTATACGGTACGTCCTTCACCTATCAAACTTGTTGCTTGTAACTTTTTACTGGAGTGTTGCTTGTAACTTTTTACTGGAGTGTCATAAAACCTTGAAATTTTGTAACAATAAAGTACTCGAGCCTCTTGTCAATTTAAGCTATCGCTCAAAGCTAGCGCTACCCTTGAGTCCCAAATCAAACACTGATAAAACTTCAAATGACCCTAGCTTATATCCGGTACGTAGTACACCTATCAAAATTTGCAACATACAAATGCTTGCAACTTTTACTGGAGTGTCATAAAACCTTGAAATTTTGTAACAATAAAGTACTCGAGCCTCTTGTCAATTTAAGCTATCGCTCAAAGCTATGCTACCCTTGAGTCCCAAATCAATCAGTGATAAAACTTCAAATGGCCCTAACTTCTATACGGTGCATCCTATACCTATCAAAGTTTGCAACATACAAATGCTTGTAAGTTTTTACTGGAGCGTCATAAAACCTTGAAATTTTGTAACAATAAAGTACTCGAGCCTCTTGTCAATTTAAGCTTTCGCTCAAAGCTAGCGCTGCCTTTGAGTCCCAAATCAAACACTGATAAAACTTAAAATGGCCCTAGCTTCTATACGGTACGTCCTACACCTATCAAAGTTTGCAACATACAAATGCTTGCAACTGTTTACTGGAGTGTCATAAAACCTTGAAATTTTGTAACAATAAAGTACTCGAGCCTCTTGTCAATTTAAGCTATCGCTCAAAGCCAGCGCTACCCTTGAGTCCCAAATCAAACACTGATAAAACTTCAAATGGCCCTAACTTCTATACGGTACGTCCTACACCTATCAAAGTTTGCAACATACAAATGCTTGCAATTTTTTACTGGAGTGTCAAAAAACCTTGAAATTTTGTAACAATAAAGTACTCGAGCATCTTGTCAATTTAATCTATAGCTCAAAGCTAGCGCTACCCTTGAGTCCCAAATCAAACACTGATAAAACTTCAAATGGCCCTAACTTCTATAAGGTACGTCCTACACCTATCAAAGTTTGCAACATACAAATGCTTGTAACTTTTTACTGGAGCGTCATAAAACCTTGAAATTTTGTAACAATAAAGTACTCGAGCCTTTTGTACATTTAAGCTATCGCTCAAAGCTATGCTACCCTTCAATCCCAAATAAAACACTGATAAAACTTCAAATGGCCCTAACTTCTATACGGTGCGTCCTACACCTATCAAAGTTTGCAACATACAAATGCTTGCAACTGTTTAATGGAGTGTCATAAAACCTTGAAATTTTGTAACAATAAAGTACTCGAGCCTCTTGTCAATTTAAGCGATCGCTCAAAGCTATGCTACCCTTGAGTCCCAAATCAATCAGTGATAAAACTTCAAATGGCCCTAACTTCTATACGGTGCATCCTACACCTATCAAAGTTTGCACCATACAAATGCTTGCAACTGTTTACTGGAGTGTCATAAAACCTTGAAATTTTGTAACAATAAAGTACTCGAGCCTCTTGTCAATTTAAGCTTTCGCTCAAAGCTAGCGCTACATTTGAGTCCCAAATCAAACACTGATAAAACTTAAAATGGCCCTAGCTTCTATACGGTACGTCCTACACCTATCAAAGTTTGCACCATACAAATGCTTGCAACTGTTTACTGGAGTGTCATAAAACCTTGAAATTTTGTAACAATAAAGTACTCGAGCCTCTTGTCAATTTAAGCTATCGCTCAAAGCTAGTGCTGCCCTTGAGTCCCAAATTAAACACTGCTAAAACTTCAAATGGCCCTAACTTCTGTACGGTACGTCCTACACCTATCAAAGTTTGCAACATACAAATGCTTGTAACTTTTTACTGAAGCGACATAAAACTCTGAAATTTTGTAACAATAAAGTACTCAAGCCTCTTGTCAATTTAAGCCATCGCTCAAAGCTATGCTACCCTTGAGTCCCAAATCAAACACGGATAAAACTTCAAATGGCCCTGACTTCTATACGGTACGTCCTTCACCTATCAAACTTGTTGCTTGTAACTTTTTACTGGAGTGTTGCTTGTAACTTTTTACTGGAGTGTCATAAAACCTTGAAATTTTGTAACAATAAAGTACTCGAGCCTCTTGTCAATTTAAGCTATCGCTCAAAGCTAGCGCTACCCTTGAGTCCCAAATCAAACACTGATAAAACTTCAAATGACCCTAGCTTATATCCGGTACGTAGTACACCTATCAAAATTTGCAACATACAAATGCTTGCAACTTTTACTGGAGTGTCATAAAACCTTGAAATTTTGTAACAATAAAGTACTCGAGCCTCTTGTCAATTTAAGCTATCGCTCAAAGCTATGCTACCCTTGAGTCCCAAATCAATCAGTGATAAAACTTCAAATGGCCCTAACTTCTATACGGTGCATCCTATACCTATCAAAGTTTGCAACATACAAATGCTTGTAAGTTTTTACTGGAGCGTCATAAAACCTTGAAATTTTGTAACAATAAAGTACTCGAGCCTCTTGTCAATTTAAGCTTTCGCTCAAAGCTAGCGCTGCCTTTGAGTCCCAAATCAAACACTGATAAAACTTAAAATGGCCCTAGCTTCTATACGGTACGTCCTACACCTATCAAAGTTTGCAACATACAAATGCTTGCAACTGTTTACTGGAGTGTCATAAAACCTTGAAATTTTGTAACAATAAAGTACTCGAGCCTCTTGTCAATTTAAGCTATCGCTCAAAGCCAGCGCTACCCTTGAGTCCCAAATCAAACACTGATAAAACTTCAAATGGCCCTAACTTCTATACGGTACGTCCTACACCTATCAAAGTTTGCAACATACAAATGCTTGCAATTTTTTACTGGAGTGTCAAAAAACCTTGAAATTTTGTAACAATAAAGTACTCGAGCATCTTGTCAATTTAATCTATAGCTCAAAGCTAGCGCTACCCTTGAGTCCCAAATCAAACACTGATAAAACTTCAAATGGCCCTAACTTCTATAAGGTACGTCCTACACCTATCAAAGTTTGCAACATACAAATGCTTGTAACTTTTTACTGGAGCGTCATAAAACCTTGAAATTTTGTAACAATAAAGTACTCGAGCCTTTTGTACATTTAAGCTATCGCTCAAAGCTATGCTACCCTTCAATCCCAAATAAAACACTGATAAAACTTCAAATGGCCCTAACTTCTATACGGTGCGTCCTACACCTATCAAAGTTTGCAACATACAAATGCTTGCAACTGTTTAATGGAGTGTCATAAAACCTTGAAATTTTGTAACAATAAAGTACTCGAGCCTCTTGTCAATTTAAGCGATCGCTCAAAGCTAGCGCTACCCTTGGGTCCCAAATCAAACACTGATAAAACTTCAAATGGCCCTAACTTCTATACGGTACGTCCTACACCTATCAAAGTTTGCAACATACAAATGCTTGTAAGTTTTTACTGGAGTGTCAAAAAACCTTGAAATTTTGTAACAATAAAGTACTCGAGCATCTTGTCAATTCAATCTATAGCTCAAAGCTAGCGCTACCCTTGAGTCCCAAATCAAACACTGATAAAACTTCAAATGACCCTAACTTCTATAAGGTACGTCCTACACCTATCAAAGTTTGCAACATACAAATGCTTGTAACTTTTTACTGGAACGTCATAAAATTCTGAAATTTTGTAACAATAAAGTACTCGAGGCTCTTGTCAATTTAAGCCATCGCTCAAAGCTATGCTACCCTCGAGTCCCAAATCAAACACGGATAAAACTTCAAATGGCCCTGACTTCTATACGGTACGTCCTTCACCTATCAAACTTGTTCCTTGTAACTTTTTACTGGAGTGTTGCTTGTAACTTTTTACTGGAGTGTCATAAAACCTTGAAATTTTGTAACAATAAAGTACTCGAGCCTCTTGTCAATTTAAGCTATCGCTCATAGCTATGCTACCCTTGAGTCCCAAATCAATCAGTGATAAAACTTCAAATGGCCCTAACTTCTATACGGTGCATCCTATACCTATCAAAGTTTGCAACATACAAATGCTTGTAAGTTTTTACTGGAGCGTCATAAAACCTTGAAATTTTGTAACAATAAAGTACTCGAACCTCTTGTCAATTTAAGCTTTCGCTCAAAGCTAGCGCTACCCTTGAGTCCCAAATCAAACACTGATAAAACTTAAAATGGCCCTAGCTTCTATACGGTACGTCCTACACCTATCAAAGTTTGCAACATAGAAATGCTTGCAACTGTTTACTGGAGTGTCATAAAACCTTGAAATTTTGTAACAATAAAGTACTCGAGCCTCTTTTCAATTTAAGCTATCGCTCAAAGCTAGCGCTACCCTTCAGTCCCAAATCAAACACTGATAAAACTTCAAATGGCCCTAATTTCTATAAGGTACGTCCTACACCTATCAAAGTTTGCAACATACAAATGCTTGTAACTTTTTACTGGAGCGTCATAAAACCTTGAAATTTTGTAACAATAAAGTACTCGAACCTCTTGTCCATTTAAGCTATCGCTCAAAGCTATGCTACCCTTCAATCCCAAATAAAATACTGATAAAACTTCAAATGGCCCTAACTTCTATACGGTACGTCCTACACCTATCAAAGTTTGCAACATACAAATGCTTGAAACTTTTTACTGGAGCGTCATAAAACCTTGAAATTGTATAACAATAAAGTACTCGAGCCTCTTGTCAATTTAAGCTATCGCTCAAAGCTAGTGCTACCCTTGAGTCCCAAATCAAACACTGCTAAATCTTCAAATGGCCCTAACTTCTTACGGTACGTCCTACACCTATCAAAGTTTGCAACATACAAATGCTTGTAACTTTTTACTGAAGCGTCATAAAACTCTGAAATTTTTTAACAATAAAGTACTCGAGCCTCTTGTCAATTTAAGCCATCGCTCAAAGCTATGCTACCCTTGAGTCCCAAATCAACCACGGATAAAACTTCAAATGGCCCTGACTTCTATACGGTACGTCCTTCACCTATCAAACTTGTTGCTTGTAACTTTTTACTGGAGTGTTGCTTGTAACTTTTTACTGAAGTGTCATAAAACCTTCAAATTTTGTAACAATAAAGTACTCGAGTCTCTTGTCAATTTAAGCTATCGCTCAAAGCTAGCGCTACCCTTGAGTCCCAAATCAAACACTGATAAAACTTCAAATGACCCTAACTTATATCCGGTACGTAGTACACCTATCAAAGTTTGCAACATACAAATGCTTGTAACTTTTTACTGGAGCGTCATAAAACCTTGAAATTTTGTAACAATAAAGCACTCGAGCCTCTTGTCAATTTGAGCTATCGCTCAAAGCTATGCTACTCTTGAGTCCCAAATCAATCAGTAATAAAACTTCAAATAGCCCTAACTTCTATACGGTGCATCCTATACCTATCAAAGTTGGCAACATACAAATGCTTGTAACTTTTTACTGGAGCGTCATAAAACCTTGAAATTGTATAACAATAAAGTACTCGAGCCTCTTGTCAATTTAAGCTATCGCTCAAAGCTAGTGCGACCCTTGAGTCCCAAATCAAACACTGCTAAAACTTCAAATGGCCCTAACTTCTATACGGTACGTCCTACACCTATCAAAGTTTGCAACATACAAATGCTTGTAACTTTTTACTGAAGCGTCATAAAACTCTGAAATTTTGTAACAATAAAGTACTCGAGCCTCTTGTCAATTTAAGCCATCGCTCAAATCTAGCGCTACCCTTGAGTCCCAAATCAAACACTGATAAAACTTCAAATGGCCCTAACTTCTATAAGGTACGTCCTACACCTATCAAAGTTTGCAACATACAAATGCTTGGAACTTTTTACTGGAGCGTCATAAAACCTTGAAATTTTGTAACAATAAAGTACTCGAACCTCTTGTCCATTTAAGCTATCGCTCAAAGCTATGCTACCCTTCAATCCCAAATAAAATACTGATAAAACTTCAAATGGCCCTAACCTCTATACGGTACGTCCTACACCTATCAAAGTTTGCAACATACAAATGCTTGTAACTTGTTACTGAATCGTCATAAAACTCTGAAATTTTGTAACAATAAAGTACTCGAGCCTCTTGTCAATTTAAGCCATCGCTCAAAGCTATGCTACCCTTGAGTCCCAAATAAAACACGGATAAAACTTCAAATGGCCCTGACTTCTATACGGTACATCCTTCACCTATCAAACTTGTTGCTTGTAACTTTTTACTGGAGTGTTGCTTGTAACTTTTTACTGAAGTGTCATAAAACCTTGAAATTTTGTAACAATAAAGTACTCGAGCCTCTTGTCAATTTAAGCTATCGCTCAAAGCTAGCGCTACCCTTGAGTCCCAAATCAAACACTGACAAAACTTCAAATGACCCTAACTTATATCCGGTACGTAGTACACCTATCAAAGTTTGCAACATACAAATGCTTGTAACTTTTTACTGGAACGTCATAAAACCTTGAAATTTTGTAACAATAAAGTACTCGAGCCTCTTGTCAATTTAAGCTATCGCTCAAAGCTATGCTACCCTTGAGTCCCAAATCAAACTTCAAATGGCCCTAACTCCTATCCGGTACGTCCTACACCTATCAAAGTTTGCAACATACAAATTCTTGTAACTTTTTACTGGAGCGTCATAAAACCTTGAAATTTTGTAATAATAAAGTACTCGAGCCTCTTGTAAATTTAAGCAATCGCTCAAAGCTATGCTATCCTTGAGTCCCAAATCACTCAGTGATAAAACTTCGAATGGCCCTAACTTCTATACGGTGCATCCTATACCTGTCAAAGTTTGCAACATACAAATGCTTGTAACTTTTTACTGGAGCGTCATAAAACCTTGAAATTTTGTAACAATAAAGTACTCGAGCCTCTTGTCAATTTAAGCTATCGCTCAAAGCTAGCGCTACCCTTGAGTCCCAAATCAAACACTGATAAAACTTCAAATGACCCTAACTTATATCCGGTACGTAGTACACCTATCAAAGTTTGCAACATACAAATGCTTGCAACTTTTTACTGGAGTGTCATAAAACCTTGAAATTTTGTAACAATAAAGTAATCGAGCCTCTTGTCAATTTAAGCTATCGCTCAAAGCTATGCTACCCTTGAGTCCCAAATCAATCAGTGATAAAACTTCAAATGGCCCTAACTTCTATACGGTGCATCCTATATCTATCAAAGTTTGCAACATACAAATGCTTGTAACTTTTTACTGGAGTGTCATAAAACCTTGAAATTTTGTAACAATAAAGTACTCGAGCCTCTTGTCAATTTAAGCTTTCGCTCAAAGCTAGCGCTACCCTTGAGTCCCAAATCAAACACTGATAAAACTTCAAATGGCCCTAACTTATATACGCTACGTCCTACACCTAACAAAGTTTGCAACATACAAATGCTTGGAAGTTTTTACTGGAGTGTCAAAATACCTTGAAATTTTGTAACAATAAAGTACTCGAGCATCTTATCAATTTAATCTATAGCTCAAATCTAGCGCTACCCTTGAGTCCCAAATCAAACACTGATAAAACTTCAAATGGCCCTAACTTCTATAAGGTACGTCCTACACCTATCAAAGTTTGCAACATACAAATGCTTGTAACTTTTTACTGGAGCGTCATAAAACCTTGAAATTTTGTAACAATAAAGTACTCGAACCTCTTGTCCATTTAAGCTATCGCTCAAAGCTATGCTACCCTTCAATCCCAAATAAAATACTGATAAAACTTCAAATGGCCCTAACCTCTATACGGTACGTCCTACACCTATCAAAGTTTGCAACATACAAATGCTTGTAACTTTTTACTGAATCGTCATAAAACTCTGAAATTTTGTAACAATAAAGTACTCGAGCCTCTTGTCAATTTAAGCCATCGCTCAAAGCTATGCTACCCTTGAGTCCCAAATAAAACACGGATAAAACTTCAAATGGCCCTGACTTCTATACGGTACATCCTTCACCTATCAAACTTGTTGCTTGTAACTTTTTACTGGAGTGTTGCTTGTAACTTTTTACTGAAGTGTCATAAAACCTTGAAATTTTGTAACAATAAAGTACTGGAGCCTCTTGTCAATTTAAGCTATCGCTCAAAGCTAGCGCTACCCTTGAGTCCCAAATCAAACACTGATAAAACTTCAAATGACCCTAACTTATATCCGGTACGTAGTACACCTATCAAAGTTTGCAACATACAAATGCTTGTAACTTTTTACTGGAACGTCATAAAACCTTGAAATTTTGTAACAATAAAGTACTCGAGCCTCTTGTCAATTTAAGCTATCGCTCAAAGCTATGCTACCCTTGAGTCCCAAATCAAACTTCAAATGGCCCTAACTCCTATCCGGTACGTCCTACACCTATCAAAGTTTGCAACATACAAATTCTTGTAACTTTTACTGGAGCGTCATAAAACCTTGAAATTTTGTAATAATAAAGTACTCGAGCCTCTTGTAAATTTAAGCAATCGCTCAAAGCTATGCTATCCTTGAGTCCCAAATCACTCAGTGATAAAACTTCGAATGGCCCTAACTTCTATACGGTGCATCCTATACCTGTCAAAGTTTGCAACATACAAATGCTTGTAACTTTTTACTGGAGCGTCATAAAACCTTGAAATTTTGTAACAATAAAGTACTCGAGCCTCTTGTCAATTTAAGCTATCGCTCAAAGCTAGCGCTACCCTTGAGTCCCAAATCAAACACTGATAAAACTTCAAATGACCCTAACTTATATCCGGTACGTAGTACACCTATCAAAGTTTGCAACATACAAATGCTTGCAACTTTTTACTGGAGTGTCATAAAACCTTGAAATTTTGTAACAATAAAGTAATCGAGCCTCTTGTCAATTTAAGCTATCGCTCAAAGCTATGCTACCCTTGAGTCCCAAATCAATCAGTGATAAAACTTCAAATGGCCCTAACTTCTATACGGTGCATCCTATATCTATCAAAGTTTGCAACATACAAATGCTTGTAACTTTTTACTGGAGTGTCATAAAACCTTGAAATTTTGTAACAATAAAGTACTCGAGCCTCTTGTCAATTTAAGCTTTCGCTCAAAGCTAGCGCTACCCTTGAGTCCCAAATCAAACACTGATAAAACTTCAAATGGCCCTAACTTATATACGCTACGTCCTACACCTAACAAAGTTTGCAACATACAAATGCTTGGAAGTTTTTACTGGAGTGTCAAAAAACCTTGAAATTTTGTAACAATAAAGTACTCGAGCATCTTATCAATTTAATCTATAGCTCAAATCTAGCGCTACCCTTGAGTCCCAAATCAAACACTGATAAAACTTCAAATGGCCCTAACTTCTATAAGGTACGTCCTACACCTATCAAAGTTTGCAACATACAAATGCTTGTAACTTTTTACTGGAGCGTCATAAAACCTTGAAATTTTGTAACAATAAAGTACTCGAACCTCTTGTCCATTTAAGCTATCGCTCAAAGCTATGCTACCCTTCAATCCCAAATAAAATACTGATAAAACTTCAAATGGCCCTATCCTCTATACGGTACGTCCTACACCTATCAAAGTTTGCAACATACAAATGCTTGTAACTTTTTACTGAATCGTCATAAAACTCTGAAATTTTGTAACAATAAAGTACTCGAGCCTCTTGTCAATTTAAGCCATCGCTCAAAGCTATGCTACCCTTGAGTCCCAAATAAAACACGGATAAAACTTCAAATGGCCCTGACTTCTATACGGTACATCCTTCACCTATCAAACTTGTTGCTTGTAACTTTTTACTGGAGTGTTGCTTGTAACTTTTTACTGAAGTGTCATAAAACCTTGAAATTTTGTAACAATAAAGTACTCGAGCCTCTTGTCAATTTAAGCTATCGCTCAAAGCTAGCGCTACCCTTGAGTCCCAAATCAAACACTGATAAAACTTCAAATGACCCTAACTTATATCCGGTACGTAGTACACCTATCAAAGTTTGCAACATACAAATGCTTGTAACTTTTTACTGGAACGTCATAAAACCTTGAAATTTTGTAACAATAAAGTACTCGAGCCTCTTGTCAATTTTAGCTATCGCTCAAAGCTATGCTACCCTTGAGTCCCAAATCAAACTTCAAATGGCCCTAACTCCTATCCGGTACGTACTACACCTATCAAAGTTTGCAACATACAAATTCTTGTAACTTTTTACTGGAGCGTCATAAAACCTTGAAATTTTGTAATAATAAAGTACTCGAGCCTCTTGTAAATTTAAGCAATCGCTCAAAGCTATGCTATCCTTGAGTCCCAAATCACTCAGTGATAAAACTTCGAATGGCCCTAACTTCTATACGGTGCATCCTATACCTGTCAAAGTTTGCAACATACAAATGCTTGTAACTTTTTACTGGAGCGTCATAAAACCTTGAAATTTTGTAACAATAAAGTACTCGAGCCTCTTGTCAATTTAAGCTATCGCTCAAAGCTAGCGCTACCCTTGAGTCCCAAATCAAACACTGATAAAACTTCAAATGACCCTAACTTATATCCGGTACGTAGTACACCTATCAAAGTTTGCAACATACAAATGCTTGCAACTTTTTACTGGAGTGTCATACAACCTTGAAATTTTGTAACAATAAAGTAATCGAGCCTCTTGTCAATTTAAGCTATCGCTCAAAGCTATGCTACCCTTGAGTCCCAAATCAATCAGTGATAAAACTTCAAATGGCCCTAACTTCTATACGGTGCATCCTATATCTATCAAAGTTTGCAACATACAAATGCTTGTAACTTTTTACTGGAGTGTCATAAAACCTTGAAATTTTGTAACAATAAAGTACTCGAGCCTCTTGTCAATTTAAGCTTTCGCTCAAAGCGAGCGCTACCCTTGAGTCCCAAATCAAACACTGATAAAACTTAAAATGGCCCTAGCTTCTATACGGTACGTCCTACACCTATCAAAGTTTGCAATATACAAATGCTTGCAACTGTTTACTGGAGTGTCATAAAACCTTCAAATTTTGTAACAATAAAGTACTCGAGCCTCTTGTCAATTTAAGCTATCGCTCAAAGCTATGCTACCCTTGAGTCCAAAATCGATCAGTGATAAAACTTCAAATAGCCCTAACTTCTATACGGTGCATCCTATACCTATCAAAGTTTGCAACATACAAATGCTTGTAACTTTTTACTGGAGCGTCATAAAACCTTGCAATTTTGTAACAATAAAGTATTCGAGCCTCTTGTCAATTTAGGCTATCGCTCAAAGCTATGCTACCCTTGAGTCCCAACTCAAACACTGATAAAACTTCAAATGGCCCTAACTTCTATACGGTACGTCCTACACCTATCAAAGTTTGCAACATACAAATGCTTGTAACTTTTTACTGGAGTGTCATAAAACTTTGAAATTTTGTAACAATAAAGTGCTCGAGCCTCTTGTCAATTTAAGCTATCGCTCAAAGCTAGTGCTACCTTTGAGTCCCAAATCAAACACTGATAAAACTTCAAATGGCCCTAACTTCTATAAGGTACGTCCTATAACTATCAAAGTTTGCAACATACAAATACTTGTAACTTTTTACTGGAGCGTCATAAAACCTTGAAATTTTGTAACAATAAAGTACTCTAGCCTCTTGTCCATTTAAGCTATCGCTCAAAGCTATGCTACCCTTGAGTCCCAAATCAAACTTCAAATGGCCCTAACTTCTATCCGGTACGTCCTACACCTATCAAAGTTTGCAACGTACAAATGCTTGTAACTTTTTACTGGAGCGTCATAAAACCTTGAAATTTTGTAACAATAAAGTACTCGAGCCTTTTGTCAATTTAAGCTATCGCTCAAAGCTAGCGCTACCCTTGAGTCCCAAATCAAACACTGATAAAACTTAAAATGGCCCTAGCTTCTATACGGTACGTCCTACACCTATCAAAGTTTGCAACATACAAATGTTGCAACTGTTTACTGGAGTGTCATAAAAGCTTGAAATTTTGTAACAATAAAGTACTCGAGCCTCTTGTCAATTTAAGCTATCGTTCAAGGCTAGCGCTACCCTTGAGTCCCAAATCAAACACTGATAAAACTTCAAATGGCCCTAACTTCTATACGGTACGTCCTACACCTATCAAAGTTTGCAACATACAAATGCTTGCAACTATTTACTGGAGTGTCATAAAACCTTGAAATTGTGTAACAATAAAGTAGTCGAGCATCTTGTCAATTTAATCTATAGCTCAAAGCTAACGCTACCCTTGAGTCCCAAATCAAACACTGATAAAACTTCAAATGGCCCTAACTTCTATACGGTACGTCCTACACCTATCAAAGTTTGCAACATACAAATGCTTGCAACTATTTACTGGAGTGTCATAAAACCTTGAAATTGTGTAACAATAAAGTAGTCGAGCATCTTGTCAATTTAATCTATAGCTCAAAGCTAACGCTACCCTTGAGTCCCAAATCAAACACTGATAAAACTTCAAATGGCCCTGACTTCTATCCGGTACGTCGTACACCTAGCAAAGTTCGCAACATACAAATGCTTGTAACTTTTTACTGGAGCGTCATAAAACCTTGAAATTTTGTAACAATAAAGCACTCGAGCCTCTTGTCAATTTAAGCTATCGCTCAAAGCTAGCGCTACCCTTGAGTCCCAAATCAAACACTGATAAAACTTCAAATGGCCCTAACTTCTATAAGGTACGTCCTACACCTATCAAAGTTTGCAACATACAAATGCTTGTAACTTTTTACTGGAGCGTCATAAAACCTTGAAATTTTGTAACAATAAAGTACTCGAGCCTCTTGTCCATTTAAGCTATCGCTCAAAGCTATGCTACCCTTGAGTCCCAAATCAAATACTGATAAAACTTCAAATGGCCCTAACTTCTGTAAGGTACGTCCTACACCTATCAAAGTTTGCAATATACAAATAATTGTAACTTTTTACTGGAGCGTCATAAAACCTTGAAATTTTGTAACAATAAAGTTCTCGAGCCTCTTGTCCATTTAAGCTATCGCTCAAAGCTATGCTACCCTTGAGCCCCAAATCAAACACTGATAAAACTTCAAATGGCCCTAACTTCTATACGGTACGTCCTACACC
The DNA here is from genome assembly GCA_920105625.2 of Clusia tigrina. Classification (NCBI taxonomy): domain Eukaryota; kingdom Metazoa; phylum Arthropoda; class Insecta; order Diptera; family Clusiidae; genus Clusia; species Clusia tigrina. The sequence continues at coordinate 225,768 of CAKKTE020000064.1, read as the reverse complement.
TATCAAAGTTTGCAACATACAAATGCTTGCAACTTTTTACTGGAGTGTCATAAAACCTTGAAATTTTGTAACAATAAAGTACTCGAGCCTCTTGTCAATTTAAGCCATCGCTCAAAGCTATGCTACCCTTGAGTCCCAAATAAAACACGGATAAAACTTCAAATGGCCCTGACTTCTATACGGTACATCCTTCACCTATCAAACTTGTTGCTTGTAACTTTTTACTGGAGTGTTGCTTGTAACTTTTTACTGAAGTGTCATAAAACCTTGAAATTTTGTAACAATAAAGTACTGGAGCCTCTTGTCAATTTAAGCCATCGCTCAAAGCTAGCGCTACCCTTGAGTCCCAAATCAAACACTGATAAAACTTCAAATGACCCTAACTTATATCCGGTACGTAGTACACCTATCAAAGTTTGCAACATACAAATGCTTGTAACTTTTTACTGGAACGTCATAAAACCTTGAAATTTTGTAACAATAAAGTACTCGAGCCTCTTGTCAATTTAAGCTATCGCTCAAAGCTATGCTACCCTTGAGTCCCAAATCAAACTTCAAATGGCCCTAACTCCTATCCGGTACGTCCTACACCTATCAAAGTTTGCAACATACAAATTCTTGTAACTTTTTACTGGAGCGTCATAAAACCTTGAAATTTTGTAATAATAAAGTACTCGAGCATCTTGTAAATTTAAGCAATCGCTCAAAGCTATGCTATCCTTGAGTCCCAAATCACTCAGTGATAAAACTTCGAATGGCCCTAACTTCTATACGGTGCATCCTATACCTGTCAAAGTTTGCAACATACAAATGCTTGTAACTTTTTACTGGAGCGTCATAAAACCTTGAAATTTTGTAACAATAAAGTACTCGAGCCTCTTGTCAATTTAAGCTATCGCTCAAAGCTAGCGCTACCCTTGAGTCCCAAATCAAACACTGATAAAACTTCAAATGACCCTAACTTATATCCGGTACGTAGTACACCTATCAAAGTTTGCAACATACAAATGCTTGCAACTTTTTACTGGAGTGTCATAAAACCTTGAAATTTTGTAACAATAAAGTAATCGAGCCTCCTGTCAATTTAAGCTATCGCTCAAAGCTATGCTACCCTTGAGTCCCAAATCAATCAGTGATAAAACTTCAAATGGCCCTAACTTCTATACGGTGCATCCTATACCTATCAAAGTTTGCAACATACAAATGCTTGTAACTTTTTAATGGAGCGTCATAAAACCTTGCAATTTTGTAACAATAAAGTATTCGAGCCTCTTGTCAATTTAGGCTATCGCTCAAAGCTATGCTACCCTTGAGTCCCAACTCAAACACTGATAAAACTTCAAATGGCCCTAACTTCTATACGGTACGTCCTACACCTATCAAAGTTTGCAACATACAAATGCTTGTAACTTTTTACTGGAGTGTCATAAAACTTTGAAATTTTGTAACAATAAAGTGCTCGAGCCTCTTGTCAATTTAAGCTATCGCTCAAAGCTAGTGCTACCTTTGAGTCCCAAATCAAACACTGATAAAACTTCAAATGGCCCTAACTTCTATAAGGTACGTCCTATAACTATCAAAGTTTGCAACATACAAATACTTGTAACTTTTTACTGGAGCGTCATAAAACCTTGAAATTTTGTAACAATAAAGTACTCTAGCCTCTTGTCCATTTAAGCTATCGCTCAAAGCTATGCTACCCTTGAGTCCCAAATCAAACACTGATAAAACTTCAAATGGCCCTAACTTCTATAAGGTACGTCCTATAACTATCAAAGTTTGCAACATACAAATACTTGTAACTTTTTACTGGAGCGTCATAAAACCTTGAAATTTTGTAACAATAAAGTACTCTAGCCTCTTGTCCATTTAAGCTATCGCTCAAAGCTATGCTACCCTTGAGTCCCAAATCAAACTTCAAATGGCCCTAACTTCTATCCGGTACGTCCTACACCTATCAAAGTTTGCAACGTACAAATGCTTGTAACTTTTTACTGGAGCGTCATAAAACCTTGAAATTTTGTAACAATAAAGTACTCGAGCCTTTTGTCAATTTAAGCTATCGCTCAACGCTAGCGCTACCCTTGAGTCCCAAATCAAACACTGATAAAACTTAAAATGGCCCTAGCTTCTATACGGTACGTCCTACACCTATCAAAGTTTGCAACATACAAATGTTGCAACTGTTTACTGGAGTGTCATAAAAGCTTGAAATTTTGTAACAATAAAGTACTCGAGCCTCTTGTCAATTTAAGCTATCGTTCAAGGCTAGCGCTACCCTTGAGTCCCAAATCAAACACTGATAAAACTTCAAATGGCCCTAACTTCTATACGGTACGTCCTACACCTATCAAAGTTTGCAACATACAAATGCTTGCAACTATTTACTGGAGTGTCATAAAACCTTGAAATTGTGTAACAATAAAGTAGTCGAGCATCTTGTCAATTTAATCTATAGCTCAAAGCTAACGCTACCCTTGAGTCCCAAATCAAACACTGATAAAACTTCAAATGGCCCTAACTTCTATACGGTACGTCCTACACCTATCAAAGTTTGCAACATACAAATGCTTGCAACTATTTACTGGAGTGTCATAAAACCTTGAAATTGTGTAACAATAAAGTAGTCGAGCATCTTGTCAATTTAATCTATAGCTCAAAGCTAACGCTACCCTTGAGTCCCAAATCAAACACTGATAAAACTTCAAATGGCCCTGACTTCTATCCGGTACGTCGTACACCTAGCAAAGTTCGCAACATACAAATGCTTGTAACTTTTTACTGGAGCGTCATAAAACCTTGAAATTTTGTAACAATAAAGCACTCGAGCCTCTTGTCAATTTAAGCTATCGCTCAAAGCTAGCGCTACCCTTGAGTCCCAAATCAAACACTGATAAAACTTCAAATGGCCCTAACTTCTATAAGGTACGTCCTACACCTATCAAAGTTTGCAACATACAAATGCTTGTAACTTTTTACTGGAGCGTCATAATACCTTGAAATTTTGTAACAATAAAGTACTCGAGCCTCTTGTCCATTTAAGCTATCGCTCAAAGCTATGCTACCCTTGAGTCCCAAATCAAATACTGATAAAACTTCAAATGGCCCTAACTTCTGTAAGGTACGTCCTACACCTATCAAAGTTTGCAATATACAAATAATTGTAACTTTTTACTGGAGCGTCATAAAACCTTGAAATTTTGTAACAATAAAGTTCTCGAGCCTCTTGTCCATTTAAGCTATCGCTCAAAGCTATGCTACCCTTGAGCCCCAAATCAAACACTGATAAAACTTCAAATGGCCCTAACTTCTATACGGTACGTCCTACACCTATCAAAGTTTGCAACATACAAATGCTTGCAACTTTTTACTGGAGTGTCATAAAACCTTGAAATTTTGTAACAATAAAGTACTCGAGCCTCTTGTCAATTTAAGCCATCGCTCAAAGCTATGCTACCCTTGAGTCCCAAATAAAACACGGATAAAACTTCAAATGGCCCTGACTTCTATACGGTACATCCTTCACCTATCAAACTTGTTGCTTGTAACTTTTTACTGGAGTGTTGCTTGTAACTTTTTACTGAAGTGTCATAAAACCTTGAAATTTTGTAACAATAAAGTACTGGAGCCTCTTGTCAATTTAAGCCATCGCTCAAAGCTAGCGCTACCCTTGAGTCCCAAATCAAACACTGATAAAACTTCAAATGACCCTAACTTATATCCGGTACGTAGTACACCTATCAAAGTTTGCAACATACAAATGCTTGTAACTTTTTACTGGAACGTCATAAAACCTTGAAATTTTGTAACAATAAAGTACTCGAGCCTCTTGTCAATTTAAGCTATCGCTCAAAGCTATGCTACCCTTGAGTCCCAAATCAAACTTCAAATGGCCCTAACTCCTATCCGGTACGTCCTACACCTATCAAAGTTTGCAACATACAAATTCTTGTAACTTTTTACTGGAGCGTCATAAAACCTTGAAATTTTGTAATAATAAAGTACTCGAGCATCTTGTAAATTTAAGCAATCGCTCAAAGCTATGCTATCCTTGAGTCCCAAATCACTCAGTGATAAAACTTCGAATGGCCCTAACTTCTATACGGTGCATCCTATACCTGTCAAAGTTTGCAACATACAAATGCTTGTAACTTTTTACTGGAGCGTCATAAAACCTTGAAATTTTGTAACAATAAAGTACTCGAGCCTCTTGTCAATTTAAGCTATCGCTCAAAGCTAGCGCTACCCTTGAGTCCCAAATCAAACACTGATAAAACTTCAAATGACCCTAACTTATATCCGGTACGTAGTACACCTATCAAAGTTTGCAACATACAAATGCTTGCAACTTTTTACTGGAGTGTCATAAAACCTTGAAATTTTGTAACAATAAAGTAATCGAGCCTCCTGTCAATTTAAGCTATCGCTCAAAGCTATGCTACCCTTGAGTCCCAAATCAATCAGTGATAAAACTTCAAATGGCCCTAACTTCTATACGGTGCATCCTATACCTATCAAAGTTTGCAACATACAAATGCTTGTAACTTTTTAATGGAGCGTCATAAAACCTTGCAATTTTGTAACAATAAAGTATTCGAGCCTCTTGTCAATTTAGGCTATCGCTCAAAGCTATGCTACCCTTGAGTCCCAACTCAAACACTGATAAAACTTCAAATGGCCCTAACTTCTATACGGTACGTCCTACACCTATCAAAGTTTGCAACATACAAATGCTTGTAACTTTTTACTGGAGTGTCATAAAACTTTGAAATTTTGTAACAATAAAGTGCTCGAGCCTCTTGTCAATTTAAGCTATCGCTCAAAGCTAGTGCTACCTTTGAGTCCCAAATCAAACACTGATAAAACTTCAAATGGCCCTAACTTCTATAAGGTACGTCCTATAACTATCAAAGTTTGCAACATACAAATACTTGTAACTTTTTACTGGAGCGTCATAAAACCTTGAAATTTTGTAACAATAAAGTACTCTAGCCTCTTGTCCATTTAAGCTATCGCTCAAAGCTATGCTACCCTTGAGTCCCAAATCAAACTTCAAATGGCCCTAACTTCTATCCGGTACGTCCTACACCTATCAAAGTTTGCAACGTACAAATGCTTGTAACTTTTTACTGGAGCGTCATAAAACCTTGAAATTTTGTAACAATAAAGTACTCGAGCCTTTTGTCAATTTAAGCTATCGCTCAACGCTAGCGCTACCCTTGAGTCCCAAATCAAACACTGATAAAACTTAAAATGGCCCTAGCTTCTATACGGTACGTCCTACACCTATCAAAGTTTGCAACATACAAATGTTGCAACTGTTTACTGGAGTGTCATAAAAGCTTGAAATTTTGTAACAATAAAGTACTCGAGCCTCTTGTCAATTTAAGCTATCGTTCAAGGCTAGCGCTACCCTTGAGTCCCAAATCAAACACTGATAAAACTTCAAATGGCCCTAACTTCTATACGGTACGTCCTACACCTATCAAAGTTTGCAACATACAAATGCTTGCAACTATTTACTGGAGTGTCATAAAACCTTGAAATTGTGTAACAATAAAGTAGTCGAGCATCTTGTCAATTTAATCTATAGCTCAAAGCTAACGCTACCCTTGAGTCCCAAATCAAACACTGATAAAACTTCAAATGGCCCTGACTTCTATCCGGTACGTCGTACACCTAGCAAAGTTCGCAACATACAAATGCTTGTAACTTTTTACTGGAGCGTCATAAAACCTTGAAATTTTGTAACAATAAAGCACTCGAGCCTCTTGTCAATTTAAGCTATCGCTCAAAGCTAGCGCTACCCTTGAGTCCCAAATCAAACACTGATAAAACTTCAAATGGCCCTAACTTCTATAAGGTACGTCCTACACCTATCAAAGTTTGCAACATACAAATGCTTGTAACTTTTTACTGGAGCGTCATAATACCTTGAAATTTTGTAACAATAAAGTACTCGAGCCTCTTGTCCATTTAAGCTATCGCTCAAAGCTATGCTACCCTTGAGTCCCAAATCAAATACTGATAAAACTTCAAATGGCCCTAACTTCTGTAAGGTACGTCCTACACCTATCAAAGTTTGCAATATACAAATAATTGTAACTTTTTACTGGAGCGTCATAAAACATTGAAATTTTGTAACAATAAAGTTCTCGAGCCTCTTGTCCATTTAAGCTATCGCTCAAAGCTATGCTACCCTTGAGCCCCAAATCAAACACTGATAAAACTTCAAATGGCCCTAACTTCTATACGGTACGTCCTACACCTATCAAAGTTTGCAACATACAAATGCTTGCAACTTTTTACTGGAGTGTCATAAAACCTTGAAATTTTGTAACAATAAAGTACTGGAGCCTCTTGTCAATTTAAGCTATCGCTCAAAGCTAGCGCTACCCTTGAGTCCCAAATCAAACACTGATAAAACTTAAAATGACCCTAACTTATATCCGGTACGTAGTACACCTATCAAAGTTTGCAACATACAAATGCTTGTAACTTTTTACTGGAACGTCATAAAACCTTGAAATTTTGTAACAATAAAGTACTCGAGCCTCTTGTCAATTTAAGCTATCGCTCAAAGCTATGCTACCCTTGAGTCCCAAATCAAACTTCAAATGGCCCTAACTCCTATCCGGTACGTCCTACACCTATCAAAGTTTGCAACATACAAATTCTTGTAACTTTTTACTGGAGCGTCATAAAACCTTGAAATTTTGTAATAATAAAGTACTCGAGCATCTTGTAAATTTAAGCAATCGCTCAAAGCTATGCTATCCTTGAGTCCCAAATCACTCAGTGATAAAACTTCGAATGGCCCTAACTTCTATACGGTGCATCCTATACCTGTCAAAGTTTGCAACATACAAATGCTTGTAACTTTTTACTGGAGCGTCATAAAACCTTGAAATTTTGTAACAATAAAGTACTCGAGCCTCTTGTCAATTTAAGCTATCGCTCAAAGCTAGCGCTACCCTTGAGTCCCAAATCAAACACTGATAAAACTTCAAATGACCCTAACTTATATCCGGTACGTAGTACACCTATCAAAGTTTGCAACATACAAATGCTTGCAACTTTTTACTGGAGTGTCATAAAACCTTGAAATTTTGTAACAATAAAGTAATCGAGCCTCCTGTCAATTTAAGCTATCGCTCAAAGCTATGCTACCCTTGAGTCCCAAATCAATCAGTGATAAAACTTTAAATGGCCCTAACTTCTATACGGTGCATCCTATACCTATCAAAGTTTGCAACATACAAATGCTTGTAACTTTTTAATGGAGCGTCATAAAACCTTGCAATTTTGTAACAATAAAGTATTCGAGCCTCTTGTCAATTTAGGCTATCGCTCAAAGCTATGCTACCCTTGAGTCCCAACTCAAACACTGATAAAACTTCAAATGGCCCTAACTTCTATACGGTACGTCCTACACCTATCAAAGTTTGCAACATACAAATGCTTGTAACTTTTTACTGGAGTGTCATAAAATTTTGAAATTTTGTAACAATAAAGTGCTCGAGCCTCTTGTCAATTTAAGCTATCGCTCAAAGCTAGTGCTACCTTTGAGTCCCAAATCAAACACTGATAAAACTTCAAATGGCCCTAACTTCTATAAGGTACGTCCTATAACTATCAAAGTTTGCAACATACAAATACTTGTAACTTTTTACTGGAGCGTCATAAAACCTTGAAATTTTGTAACAATAAAGTACTCGAGCCTCTTGTCCATTTAAGCTATCGCTCAAAGCTATGCTACCCTTGAGTCCCAAATCAAACTTCAAATGGCCCTAACTTCTATCCGGTACGTCCTACACCTATCAAAGTTTGCAACGTACAAATGCTTGTAACTTTTTACTGGAGCGTCATAAAACCTTGAAATTTTGTAACAATAAAGTACTCGAGCCTTTTGTCAATTTAAGCTATCGCTCAACGCTAGCGCTACCCTTGAGTCCCAAATCAAACACTGATAAAACTTAAAATGGCCCTAGCTTCTATACGGTACGTCCTACACCTATCAAAGTTTGCAACATACAAATGTTGCAACTGTTTACTGGAGTGTCATAAAAGCTTGAAATTTTGTAACAATAAAGTACTCGAGCCTCTTGTCAATTTAAGCTATCGTTCAAGGCTAGCGCTACCCTTGAGTCCCAAATCAAACACTGATAAAACTTCAAATGGCCCTAACTTCTATACGGTACGTCCTACAACTATCAAAGTTTGCAACATACAAATGCTTGCAACTATTTACTGGAGTGTCATAAAACCTTGAAATTTTGTAACAATAAAGTAGTCGAGCATCTTGTCAATTTAATCTATAGCTCAAAGCTAACGCTACCCTTGAGTCCCAAATCAAACACTGATAAAACTTCAAATGGCCCTGACTTCTATCCGGTACGTCGTACACCTATCAAAGTTCGCAACATACAAATGCTTGTAAGTTTTTACTGGAGCGTCATAAAACCTTGAAATTTTGTAACAATAAAGCACTCGAGCCTCTTGTCAATTTAAGCTATCGCTCAAAGCTAGCGCTACCCTTGAGTCCCAAATCAAACACTGATAAAACTTCAAATGGCCCTAACTTCTATAAGGTACGTCCTACACCTATCAAAGTTTGCAACATACAAATGCTTGTAACTTTTTACTGGAGCGTCATAAAACCTTGAAATTTTGTAACAATAAAGTACTCGAGCCTCTTGTCCATTTAAGCTATCGCTCAAAGCTATGCTACCCTTGAGTCCCAAATCAAATACTGATAAAACTTCAAATGGCCCTAACTTCTGTAAGGTACGTCCTACACCTATCAAAGTTTGCAATATACAAATAATTGTAACTTTTTACTGGAGCGTCATAAAACCTTGAAATTTTGTAACAATAAAGTTCTCGAGCCTCTTGTCCATTTAAGCTATCGCTCAAAGCTATGCTACCCTTGAGCCCCAAATCAAACACTGATAAAACTTCAAATGGCCCTAACTTCTATACGGTACGTCCTACACCTATCAAAGTTTGCAACATACAAATGCTTGCAACTTTTTACTGGAGTGTCATAAAACCTTGAAATTTTGTAACAATAAAGTACTCGAGCATCTTGTCAATTTAATCTATACCTCAAAGCTAGCGCTACCCTTGAGTCCCAAATCAAACACTGATAAAACTTCAAATGGCACTAACTTCTATACGGTACGTCCTACACCTATCAAAGTTTGCAACATACAAATGCTTGCAACTTTTTACTGGAGTGTCATAAAACCTTGAAATTTTGTAACAATAAAGTACTCGAGCATCTTGTCAATCTAATCTATAGCTCAAAGCTAGCGCTACCCTTGAGTCCCAAATCAAACACTGATAAAACTTCAAATGGCCCTAAGTTCTATCCGGTACGTCCTACACCTATCAAAGTTTGCGACATACAAATGCTGGTAACTTTTTACTGGAGCGTCATAAAACCTTGAAATTTTGTAACAATAAAGTACTCGACCCTCTTGTCAATTTAAGCTATCGCTCAAAGCTATGCTACCCTTGAGTCCCATATCAATCAGTGGTAAAACTTCAAATGGCCCTAACTGCTATACGGTGTATCCTATACCGATCAAAGTTTGCAACATACAAATGCTTGTAACTTTTTGTTGGAGCGTCATAAAACCTTGAAATTTTGTAATAATAAAGTATTCGAGCCTCTTGTCAATTTAAGCTATCGCTCAAAGCTAGTGCTACCCTTGAGTCCCAAACACTGATAAAACTTCAAATAGCCCTAACTTCTATAAGGTACGTCCTACACCTATCAAAGTTTGCTACATACAAATACTTGTAACTTTTTACTGAAGCGTCATCAAACCTTGAAATTTTGTAACAATAAAGTACTCGAGCCTCTTGTCCATTTAAGCTATCGCTCAAAGGTATTCTACCCTTGAGCCCCAAATCAAACACTGATAAAACTTCAAATGGCCCTAACTTCTATACGGTACGTCCTACACCTATCAAAGTTTGCAACATACAAATGCTTGCAACTTTTTACTGGAGTGTCATAAAACCTTGAAATTTTGTAACAATAAAGTACTCGAGCATCTTGTCAATTTAATCTATAGCTCAAAGCTAGCGCTACCCTTGAGTCCCAAATCAAACACTGATAAAACTTCAAATGGCCCTAACTTCTATACGGTACGTCCTACACCTATCAAAGTTTGCAACATACAAATGCTTGCAACTTTTTACTGGAGTGTCATAAAACCTTGAAATTTTGTAACAATAAAGTACTCGAGCATCTTGTCAATCTAATCTATAGCTCAAAGCTAGCGCTACCCTTGAGTCCCAAATCAAACACTGATAAAACTTCAAATGGCCATAAGTTCTATCCGGTACGTCCTACACCTATCAAAGTTTGCGACATACAAATGCTGGTAACTTTTTACTGGAGCGTCATAAAACCTTGAAATTTTGTAACAATAAAGTACTCGAGCCTCTTGTCAATTTAAGCTATCGCTTAAAGCTATGCTACCCTTGAGTCTCATATCAATCAGTGATAAAACTTCAAATGGCCCTAACTGCTATACGGTACGTCCTACACCTATCAAAGTTTGCAACATACAAATGCTTGTAACTTTTTACTGGAGCTTCATAAAACCTTGAAATTTTGTAACAATAAAGTACTCGAGCCTCTTGTCAATTTAAGCTATCGCTCAAAGCTAGCACTACCCTTGAGTCCCAAATTAAACACTGATAAAACTTAAAATGGCCCTAGCTTCTATACGGTACGTCCTACACCTATCAAAGTTTGCAACATACAAATGCTTGCAACTGTTTACTGGAGTGTCATAAAACCTTGAAATTTTGTAACAATAAAGTACTCGAGCCTCTTGTCAATTTAAGCTATCGCTCAAAGCTAGCGCTACCCTTGAGTCCCAAATCAAACACTGATAAAACTTCAAATGGCCCTAACATCTATACGGTACATCCTACACCTATCAAAGTTTGCAACATACAAATGCTTGCAACTTTTTACTGGAGTGTCATAAAACCTAGAAATTTTGTAGCAATAAAGTACTCTGATCGCTCAAAGCTAGCGCTACCCTTGAGTCCCAAATCAAACACTGATAAAACTTAAAATGGCCCTAACTTCTATCCGGTACGTCCTACACCTATCAAAGTTTGGAACATACAAATGCTTGTAACTTATTACTGGAGCGTCATAAAACCTTGAAATTTTGTAACAATAAAGTACTCGAGCCTCTTGTCAATTTAAGCTATCGCTCAAAGCTAGCGCTACCCTAGAGTCCCAAATCAAACACTGCTAAAACTTCTAATGGCCCCAACTTCTATACGGTACGTCCTACAACTATCAAAGTTTGCAACATACAAATGGTTGCAACTGTTTACTGGAGTGTCATAAAACCTTGAAATTTTGTAACAATAAAGTACTCGAGCCTCTTGTCAATTTAAGCCATCGCTCAAAGCTATGCTACCCTTGAATCCCAAATCAAACACTGATAAAACTTCAAATGGCCCTTACTTCTATACGGTACGTCCTACACTATCAAATTTTGCAACATATAAATGCTTATAACTTTTTACTGGAGCGTCATAAAACCTTGAAATTTTGTAAGAATAAAGTACTCGAGCCTCTTGTCAATTTAAGCCATCGCTCAAAGCTATGCTACCCTTGAGTCCCAAATCAAACACTGATAAAACTTCAAATGGCCCTAACTTCTATACGGTACGTCCTACACCTATCAAAGTTTGCAACATACAAATGCTTGCAACTGTTTACTGGAGCGTCATAAAACCTTGAAATTTTGTAACAATAAAGTACTCGAGCCTCTTGTCCATTTAAGCTATCGCTCCAAGCTATGCTACCCTTGAGTCCCAAATCAAACACTGATAAAACTTCAAATGGCCGTAACTTCTATACGGTACGTCTTACACCTATCAAAGTTTGCAACATACAAATGCTTGTAACTTTTTACTGGAGCGTCATAAAACATTGAAATTTTGTAACAATAAAGTAGTCTGATCGCTCAATGCTAGCGCTACCCTTGAGTCCCAAATCAAACACTGATAAAACTTCAAATGGCCCTAGCTTCTATCCGGTACGTCCTACACCTATCAAAGTTTGCAACATACAAATGCTTGTAACTTATTACTGGAGCGTCATAAAACCTTGAAATTTTCTAACAATAAAGTACTCGAGCCTCTTGTCAATTTAAGCTATCGCTCAAAGCTAGCGCTACCCTTGAGTCCCAAATCAAACACTGATAAAACTTCAAATGGCCCTAACTTCTATCCGGTACGTCCTACACCTATCAAAGTTTGCAACATACAAATGCTTGTAACTTTTGACTGGAGCGTCATAAAACCTTGAAATTTTGTAACAATAAAGTACTCTGATCGCTCAAAGCTAGCGCTACCCTAGAGTCCCAAATCAAACACTGATAAAACTTCAAATGGCCCTAACTTCTATCCGGTACGTCCTACACCTATCAAAGTTTGCAACATACAAATGCTTGTAACTTATTACTGGAGCGTCATAAAACCTTGAAATTTTGTAACAATAAAGTACTCGAGCCTCTTGTCCATTTAAGCTATCATTCAAAGCTATGCTACCCTTGAGTCCCAAATCAAACACTGATAAAACTTCAAATGGCCCTAACTTCTATCCGGTACGTCCTACACCTATCAAAGTTTGCAACATACAAATGCTTGTAACTTTTTACTGGAGTGTCATAAAACCTTGAAATTTTGTAACAATAAAGTAGTCTGATCGCTCAAAGCTAGCGCTACCCTTGAGTCCCAAATCAAACACTGATAAAACTTCAAATGGCCCTAACTTCTATCCGGTACGTCCTACACCTATCAAAGTTTGCAACATACAAATGCTTGTAACTTTTTACTGGAGTGTCATAAAACCTTGAAATTTTGTAACAATAAAGTACTCGAGCCTCTTGTCAATTTAAGCTATCGCTCAAAGCTAGCGCTACCCTTGAGTCCCAAATCAAACACTGATAAAACTTCAAATGGCCCTAACTTCTATAAGGTACGTCCTACACCTATCAAAGTTTGCAACATACAAATGCTTGTAACTTTTTACTGGAGCGTCATAAAACCTTGAAATTTTGTAACAATAAAGTACTCGAGCCTCTTGTCCATTTAAGCTATCGCTCAAAGCTATGCTACCCTTGAGTCCCAAATCAAACACTGATAAAACTTCAAATGGCCCTAACTTCTATACGGTATGTCCTACACCTATCAAAGTTTCCAACATACAAATGCTTGAAACTTTTTACTGCAGCGTCATAAAACCTTGAAATTTTGTAACAATAAAGTACTCTGATCGCTCAAAGCTAGCGCTACCCTTGAGTCCCAAATCAAACACTGATAAAACTTCAAATGGCCCTAACTTCTATCCGGTACGTCCTACACCTATCAAAGTTTGCAACATACAAATGCTTGTAACTTATTACTGGAGCGTCATAAAACCTTGAAATTTTCTAACAATAAAGTACTCGAGCCTCTTGTCAATTTAAGCTATCGCTTAAAGCTAGCGCTGCCGTTGAGTCCCAAATAAAACACTGCTAAAACTTCTAATGGCCCTAACTTCTATACGGTACGTCCTACAACTATCAAAGTTTGCAACATACAAATGCTTGCAACTGTTTACTGGAGTGTCATAAAACCTTGAAATTTTGTAACAATAAAGTACTCGAGCCTCTTGTCAATTTAAGCTATCGCTCAAAGCTAGCGCTACCCTTGAGTCCCAAGTCAAACACTGATAAAACTTCAAATGGCCCTAACTTCTATCCGGTACGTCCTACACCTATCAAAGTTTGCAACATACAAATGCTTGTAACTTTTGACTGGAGCGTCATAAAACCTTGAAATTTTGTAACAATAAAGTACTCGAGCCTCTTGTCAATTTAAACCATCGCTCAAAGCTATGCTACCCTTGAGTCCCAAATCAAACACTGATAAAACTTCAAATGGCCCTGACTTCTATACGGTACGTCCTACACCTATCAAAGTTTGCAACATACAAATGCTGATAACTTTTTACTGGAGTGTCTTAAAACCTTGAAATTTTGTAACAATAAAGTACTCGAGCATCTTGTCAATTTCATCTATAGCTCAAAGCTTGCGCTACCCTTGAGTCCCAAATCAAACACTGATAAAACTTCAAATGGCCCTAACTTCTATCCGGTACGTCCTACACCTATCAAAGTTTGCAACATACAAATACTTGTAACTTTTTACTGGAGCGTCATAAAACCTTTAAATTTTGTAACAATAAAGTACTCGAGCCTCTTGTCCATTTAAGCTATCGCTCGAAGCTATGCTACCCTTGAGTCCCAAATCAAACACTGATAAAGCTACAAATGGCCCTAACTTCTATACGGTACGTCCTAAACTTTTTACTGGAGTGTCATAAAACTTTGAAATTTTGTAACAATAAAGTACTCGAGCCTCTTGTCAATTTAAACTATCGCTCAAAGCTAGTGCTACCCTTGAGTCCCAAATCAAACACTGATAAAACTTCAAATGGCCCTAACTTCTATACGGTACGTCCTACACCTATCAAAGATTGCAACATACAAATGCTTGTAACTTTTTACTGAAGCGTCATAAGACCTTGAAATTTTGTAAGAATAAAGTACTCGAGCATCTTGTCAATTTAAGCCATCGCTCAAAGCTATGCTACCCTTGGGTCCCAAATCAAACACTGATAAAACTTCAAATCGCCCTGACTTCTATAAGGTACGTCCTACACCTATCAAAGTTTGCAACATACAAATGCTTGTAATTTATTACTGGAGCGTCATAAAACCTTGAAATTTTCTAACAATAAAGTACTCGAGCCTCTTGTCAATTTAAGCTATCGCTTAAAGCTAGCGCTACCGTTGAGTCCCAAATAAAACACTGCTAAAACTTCTAATGGCCCTAACTTCTATACGGTACGTCCTACAACTATCAAAGTTTGCAACATACAAATGCTTGCAACTGTTTACTGGAGTGTCATAAAACCTTGAAATTTTGTAACAATAAAGTACTCGAGCCTCTTGTCAATTTAAGCTATCGCTCAAAGCTAGAGCTACCCTTGAGTCCCAAATCAAACACTGCTAAAACTTCTAATGGCCCTAACTTCTATACGGTACGTCCTACACCTATCAAAGTTTGCAACATACAAATGCTTGTAACTTTTTACTGAAGCGTCATAAGACCTTGAAATTTTGTAAGAATAAAGTACTCGAGCCTCTTGTCAATTTAAGCCATCGCTCAAAGCTATGCTACCCTTGGGTGCCAAATCAAACACTGATAAAACTTCAAATGGCTCTGACTTCTATAAGGTACGTCCTACACCTATCAAAGTTTGCAACATACAAATGCTTGTAACTTTTTACTGGAGCGTCATAAAACCTTGAAATTTTGTAACAATAAAGTACTCGAGCCTCTTGTCCATTTAAGCTATCGTTCAAAGCTATGCTACCCTTGAGTCCCAAATCAAACACTGATAAAACTTCAAATGGCCGTAACTTCTATACGGTACGTCCTACACCTATCAAAGTTTGCAACATACAAATGCTTGTAACTTTTTACTGGAGCGTCATAAAACCTTGAAATTTTGTAACAATAAAGTAGTCTGATCGCTCAAAGCTAGCGCTACCCCTTAGTCCCAAATCAAACACTGATAAAACTTCAAATGGCCCTAACTTCTATCCGGTACGTCCTACACCTATCAAAGTTTGCAACATACAAATGCTTGTAACTTTTTACTGGAGTGTCATAAAACCTTGAAATTTTGTAACAATAAAGTAGTCTGATCGCTCAAAACTAGCGCTACCCTTGAGTCCCAAACCAAACACTGATAAAACTTCAAATGGCCCTAACTTCTATCCGGTACGTCCTACACCTATCAAATTTTGCAACATACAAATGCTTGTAACTTTTTACTGGAGTGTCATAAAACCTTGAAATTTTGTAACAATAAAGTACTCGAGCCTCTTGTCAATTTAAGCTATCGCTCAAAGCTAGCGCTACCCTTGAGTCCCAAATCAAACACTGATAAAACTTCAAATGGCCCTAACTTCTATAAGGTACGTCCTACACCTATCAAAGTTTGCAACATACAAATGCTTGTAACTTTTTACTGGAGCGTCATAAAACCTTGAAATTTTGTAACAATAAAGTTCTCGAGCCTCTTGTCCATTTAAGCTATCGCTCAAAGCTATGCTACCCTTGAGTCCCAAATTAAACACTGATAAAACTTCAAATGGCCCTAACTTCTATACGGTACGTCCAACACCTATCAAAGTTTCCAACATACAAATGCTTGAAACTTTTTACTGGAGCGTCATAAAACCTTGAAATTTTGTAACAATAAAGTACTCTGATCGCTCAAAGCTAGCGCTACCCTTGAGTCCCAAATCAAACACTGATAAAACTTCAAATGGCCCTAACTTCTATCCGGTACGTCCTACACCTATCAAAGTTTGCAACATACAAATGCTTGTAACTTATTACTGGAGCGTCATAAAACCTTGAAATTTTCTAACAATAAAGTACTCGAGCCTCTTGTCAATTTAAGCTATCGCTTAAAGCTAGCGCTACCGTTGAGTCCCAAATAAAACACTGCTAAAACTTCTAATGGCCCTAACTTCTATACGGTACGTCCTACAACTATCAAAGTTTGCAAAATACAAATGCTTGCAACTGTTTACTGGAGTGTCATAAAACCTTGAAATTTTGTAACAATAAAGTACTCGAGCCTCTTATTTAATTTAAGCTATCGCTCAAAGCTAGCGCTACCCTTGAGTCCCAAGTCAAACACTGATAAAACTTCAAATGGCCCTAACTTCTATCCGGTACGTCCTACACCTATCAAAGTTTGCAACATACAAATGCTTGTAACTTTTGACTGGAGCGTCATAAAACCTTGAAATTTTGTAACAATAAAGTAGTCGAGCCTCTTGTCAATTTAAGCTATCGCTCAAAGCTAGAGCTACCCTTGAGTCCCAAATCAAACACTGCTAAAACTTCTAATGGCCCTAACTTCTATACGGTACGTCCTACACCTATCAAAGTTTGCAACATACAAATGCTTGTAACTTTTTACTGAAGCGTCATAAGACCTTGAAATTTTGTAAGAATAAAGTACTCGAGCCTCTTGTCAATTTAAGCCATCGCTCAAAGCTATGCTACCCTTGGGTCCCAAATCAAACACTGATAAAACTTCAAATCGCCCTGACTTCTATAAGGTACGTCCTACACCTATCAAAGTTTGCAACATACAAATGCTTGTAACTTTTTACTGGAGCGTCATAAAACCTTGAAATTTTGTAAGAATAAAGTACTCGAGCCTCTTGTCAATTTAAACCATCGCTCAAAGCTATGCTACCCTTGAGTCCCAAATCAAACACTGATAAAACTTCAAATGGCCCTGACTTCTATACGGTACGTCCTACACCTATCAAAGTTTGCAACATACAAATGCTGGTAACTTTTTACTGGAGTGTCTTAAAACCTTGAAATTTTGTAACAATAAAGTACTCGAGCATCTTGTCAATTTAATCTATAGCTCAAAGCTTGCGCTACCCTTGAGTCCCAAATCAAACACTGATAAAACTTCAAATGGCCCTAACTTCTATCCGGTACGTCCTAAACTTTTTACTGGAGTGTCATAAAACTTTGAAATTTTGTAACAATAAAGTACTCGAGCCTCTTGTCAATTTAAGCTATCGCTCAAAGCTAGTGCTACCCTTGAGTCCCAAATCAAACACTGATAAAACTTCAAATGGCCCTAACTTCTATACGGTAAGTCCTACACCTATCAAAGATTGCAACATACAAATGCTTGTAACTTTTTACTGAAGCGTCATAAGACCTTGAAATTTTGTAAGAATAAAGTACTCGAGCCTCTTGTCAATTTAAGCCATCGCTAAAAGCTATGCTACCCTTGGGTCCCAAATCAAACACTGATAAAACTTCAAATCGCCCTGACTTCTATAAGGTACGTCCTACACCTATCAAAGTTTGCAACATACAAATGCTTGTAACTTTTTACTGGAGCGTCATAAAACCTTGAAATTTTGTAACAATAAAGTACTCGAGCCTCTTGTCCATTTAAGTTATCGCTCAAAGCTATGCTACCCTTGAGTCCCAAATCAAACACTGATAAAACTTCAAATGGCCCTAACTTCTATACGGTACGTCCTACACCTATCAAAGTTTGCAACATACAAATGCTTGAAACTTTTTACTGGAGCGTCATAAAACCTTGAAATTTTGTAACAATAAAGTAGTCTGATCGCTCAAAGCTAGCGCTACCCCTGAGTCCCAAATCAAACACTGATAAAACTTCAAATGGCCCTAACTTCTATCCGGTACGTCCTACACCTATCAAAATTTGCAACATACAAATGCTTGTAACTTTTTACTGGAGTGTCATAAAACCTTGAAATTTTGTAACAATAAAGTAGTCTGATCGCTAAAAGCTAGCGCTACCCTTGAGTCCCAAATCAAACACTGATAAAACTTCAAATGGCCCTAACTTCTATCCGGTACGTCCTACACCTATCAAAGTTTGCAACATACAAATGCTTGTAACTTTTTACTGGAGTGTCATAAAACCTTGAAATTTTGTAACAATAAAGTACTCGAGCCTCTTGTCAATTTAAGCTATCGCTCAAAGCTAGCGCTACCCTTGAGTCCCAAATCAAACACTGATAAAACTTCAAATGGCCCTAACTTCTATAAGGTACGTCCTACACCTCTCAAAGTTTGCAACATACAAATGCTTGTAACTTTTTACTGGAGCGTCATAAAACCTTGAAATTTTGTAACAATAAAGTACTCGAGCCTCTTGTCCATTTAAGTTATCGCTCAAAGCTATGCTACCCTTGAGTCCCAAATCAAACACTGATAAAACTTCAAATGGCCCTAACTTCTATACGGTACGTCCTACACCTATCAAAGTTTGCAACATACAAATGCTTGAAACTTTTTACTGGAGCGTCATAAAACCTTGAAATTTTGTAACAATAAAGTACTCTGATCGCTCAAAGCTAGCGCTACCCTTGAGTCCCAAATCAAACACTGATAAAACTTCAAATGGCCCTAACTTTTATCCGGTACGTCCTACACCTATCAAAGTTTGCAACATACAAATGCTTGTAACTTATTACTGGAGCGTCATAAAACCTTGAAATTTTCTAACAATAAAGTACTCGAGCCTCTTGTCAATTTAAGCTATCGCTTAAAGCTAGCGCTACCGTTGAGTCCCAAATAAAACACTGCTAAAACTTCTAATGGCCCTAACTTCTATACGGTACGTCCTACAACTATCAAAGTTTGCAACATACAAATGCTTGCAACTGTTTACTGGAGTGTCATATAACCTTGAAATTTTGTAACAATAAAGTACTCGAGCCTCTTGTCAATTTAAGCTATCGCTCAAAGCTAGCGCTACCCTTGAGTCCCAAGTCAAACACTGATAAAACTTCAAATGGCCCTAACTTCTATCCGGTACGTCCTACACCTATCAAAGTTTGCAACATACAAATGCTTGTAACTTTTTACTGGAGCGTCATCAAACCTTGAAATTTTGTAAGAATAAAGTACTCGAGCCTCTTGTCAATTTAAACCATCGCTCAAAGCTATGCTACCCTTGAGTCCCAAATCAAACACTGATAAAACTTCAAATGGCCCTGACTTCTATACGGTACGTCCTACACCTATCAAAGTTTGCAACATACAAATGCTAGCAACTTTTTACTGGAGTGTCTTAAAACCTTGAAATTTTGTAACAATAAAGTACTCGAGCATCTTGTCAATTTAATCTATAGCTCAAAGCTTGCGCTACCCTTAAGTCCCAAATCAAACACTGACAAAACTTCAAATGGCCCTAACTTCTATCCGGTACGTCCTACACCTATCAAAGTTTGCAACATACAAATACTTGTAACTTTTTACTGGAGCGTCATAAAACCTTTAAATTTTGTAACAATAAAGTACTCGAGCCTCTTGTCCATTTATGCTATCGCTCGAAGCTATGCTACCCTTGAGTCCCAAATCAAACACTGATAAAGCTATAAATGGCCCTAACTTCTATACGGTACGTCCTAAACTTTTTACTGGAGTGTCATAAAACTTTGAAATTTTGTAACAATAAAGTACTCGAGCCTCTTGTCAATTTAAGCTATCGCTCAAAGCTAGTGCTACCCTTGAGTCCCAAATCAAATACTGATAAAACTTCAAATGGCCCTAACTTCTATACGGTACGTCCTACACCTATCAAAGATTGCAACATACAAATGCTTGTAACTTTTTACTGAAGCGTCATAAGACCTTGAAATTTTGTAAGAATAAAGTAATCGAGCCTCTTGTCAATTTAAGCCATCGCTCAAAGCTATGCTACCCTTGGGTCCCAAATCAAACACTGATAAAACTTCAAATCGCCCTGACTTCTATAAGGTACGTCCTACACCTATCAAAGTTTGCAACATACATATGCTTGTAACTTTTTACTGGAGCGTCATAAAACCTTGAAATTTTGTAACAATAAAGTACTCGAGCCTCTTGTCCATTTAAGCTATCGTTCAAAGCTATGCTACCCTTGAGTCCCAAATCAAACACTGATAAAACTTCAAATGGCCGTAACTTCTATACGGTACGTCCTACACCTATCAAAGTTTGCAACATACAAATGCTTGTAACTTTTTACTGGAGCGTCATAAAATCTTGAAATTTTGTAACAATAAAGTAGTCTGATCGCTCAAAGCTAGCGCTACCCCTGAGTCCCAAATCAAACACTGATAAAACTTCAAATGGCCCTAACTTCTATCCGGTACGTCCTACACCTATCAAAGTTTGCAACATACAAATGCTTGTAACTTTTTACTGGAGTGTCATAAAACCTTGAAATTTTGTAACAATAAAGTACTCGAGCCTCTTGTCAATTTAAGCTATCGCTCAAAGCTAGCGCTACCCTTGAGTCCCAAATCAAACACTGATAAAACTTCAAATGGCCCTAACTTCTATAAGGTACGTCCTACACCTATCAAAGTTTGCAACATACAAATGCTTGTAACTTTTTACTGGAGCGTCATAAAACCTTGAAATTTTGTAACAATAAAGTACTCGAGCCTCTTGTCCATTTAAGCTATCGCTCAAAGCTATGCTACCCTTGAGTCCCAAATCAAACACTGATAAAACTTCAAAGGGCCCTAACTTCTATAAGGTACGTCCTACACCTATCAAAGTTTGCAACACACAAATGCTTGAAACTTTTTACTGGAGCGTCATAAAACCTTGAAATTTTGTAACAATAAAGTACTCTGATCGCTCAAAGCTAGCGCTACCCTTGAGTCCCAAATCAAACACTGATAAAACTTCAAATGGCCCTAACTTCTATCCGGTACGTCCTACACCTATCAAAGTTTGCAACATACAAATGCTTGTAACTTATTACTGGAGCGTCATAAAACCTTGAAATTTTCTAACAATAAAGTACTCGAGCCTCTTGTCAATTTAAGCTATCGCTTAAAGCTAGCGCTACCGTTGAGTCCCAAATAAAACACTGCTAAAACTTCTAATGGCCCTAACTTCTATACGGTACGTCCTACACCTATCAAAGATTGCAACATACAAATGCTTGTAACTTTTTACTGAAGCGTCATAAGACCTTGAAATTTTGTAAGAATAAAGTACTCGAGCCTCTTGTCAATTTAAGCCATCGCTCAAAGCTATGCTACCCTTGGGTCCCAAATCAAACACTGATAAAACTTCAAATCGCCCTGACTTCTATAAGGTACGTCCTACACCTATCAAAGTTTGCAACATACAAATGCTTGTAACTTTTTACTGGAGCGTCATAAAACCTTGAAATTTTGTAACAATAAAGTACTCGAGCCTCTTGTCCATTTAAGCTATCGTTCAAAGCTATGCTACCCTCGAGTCCCAAATCAAACACTGATAAAACTTCAAATGGCCGTAACTTCTATACGGTACGTCCTACACCTATCAAAGTTTGCAACATACAAATGCTTGTAACTTTTTACTGGAGCGTCATAAAACCTTGAAATTTTGTAACAATAAAGTAGTCTGATCGCTCAAAATTGCGCTACCCCTGAGTCCCAAATCAAACACTGATAAAACTTCAAATGGCCCTAACTTCTATCCGGTACGTCCTACACCTATCAAAGTTTGCAACATACAAATGCTTGTAACTTTTTACTGGAGTGTCATAAAACCTTGAAATTTTGTAACAATAAAGTAGTCTGATCGCTCAAAGCTAGCGCTACCCTTGAGTCCCAAATCAAACACTGATAAAACTTCAAATGGCCCTAACTTCTATCCGGTACGTCCTACACCTATCAAAGTTTGCAACATACAAATGCTTGTAACTTTTTACTGGAGTGTCATAAAACCTTGAAATTTTGTAACAATAAAGTACTCGAGCCTCTTGTCAATTTAAGCTATCGCTCAAAGCTAGCGCTACCCTTGAGTCCCAAATCAAACACTGATAAAACTTCAAATGGCCCTAACTTCTATAAGGTACGTCCTACACCTATCAATGTTTGCAACATACAAATGCTTGTAACTTTTTACTGGAGCGTCATAAAACCTTGAAATTTTGTAACAATAAAGTACTCGAGCCACTTGTCCATTTAAGCTATCGCTCAAAGCTATGCTACCCTTGAGTCCCAAATCAAACACTGATAAAACTTCAAAGGGCCCTAACTTCTATACGGTACGTCCTACACCTATCAAAGTTTGCAACATACAAATGCTTGAAACTTTTTACTGGAGCGTCATAAAACCTTGAAATTTTGTAACAATAAAGTACTCTGATCGCTCAAAGCTAGCGCTACCCTTGAGTCCCAAATCAAACACTGATAAAACTTCAAATGGCCCTAACTTCTATCCGGTACGTCCTACACCTATCAAAGTTTGCAACATACAAATGCTTGTACCTTATTACTGGAGCGTCATAAAACCTTGAAATTTTCTAACAATAAAGTACTCGAGCCTCTTGTCAATTTAAGCTATCGCTTAAAGCTAGCGCTACCGTTGAGTCCCAAATAAAACACTGCTAAAACTTCTAATGGCCCTAACTTCTATACGGTACGTCCTACAACTATCAAAGTTTGCAACATACAAATGCTTGCAACTGTTTACTGGAGTGTCATAAAACCTTGAAATTTTGTAACAATAAAGTACTCGAGCCTCTTGGCAATTTAAGCTATCGCTCATAACTAGCGCTACCCTTGAGTCCCAAGTCAAACACTGATAAAACTTCAACTGGCCCTAACTTCTATCCGGTACGTCCTACACCTATCAAAGTTTGCAACATACAAATGCTTGTAACTTTTGACTGGAGCGTCATAAAACCTTGAAATTTTGTAACAATAAAGTAGTCGAGCCTCTTGTCAATTTAAGCTATCGCTCAAAGCTAGAGTCCCAAATCAAACACTGCTAAAACTTCTAATGGCCCTAACTTCTATACGGTACGTCCTACACCTATCAAAGTTTGCAACATACAAATGCTTGTAACTTTTTACTGAAGCGTCATAAGACCTTGAAATTTTGTAAGAATAAAGTACTCGAGCCTCTTGTCAATTTAAGCCATCGCTCAAAGCTATGCTACCCTTGGGTCCCAAATCAAACACTGATAAAACTTCAAATCGCCCTGACTTCTATAAGGTATGTCCTACACCTATCAAAGTTTGCAACATACAAATGCTTGTAACTTTTTACTGGAGCGTCATAAAACCTTGAAATTTTGTAAGAATAAAGTACTCGAGCCTCTTGTCAATTTAAACCATCGCTCAAAGCTATGCTACCCTTGAGTCCCAAATCAAACACTGATAAAACTTCAAATGGCCCTGACTTCTATACGGTACGTCCTACACCTATCAAAGTTTGCAACATACAAATGCTGGCAACTTTTTACTGGAGTGTCTTAAAACCTTGAAATTTTGTAACAATAAAGTACTCAAGCATCTTGTCAATTTAATCTATAGCTCAAAGCTTGCGCTACCCTTGAGTCCCAAATCAAACACTGATAAAACTTCAAATGGCCCTAACTTCTATCCGGTACGTCCTACACCTATCAAAGTTTGGAACATACAAATACTTGTAACTTTTTACTGGAGCGTCATAAAACCTTTAAATTTTGTAACAATAAAGTACTCGAGCCTCTTGTCCATTTAAGCTATCGCTCGAAGCTATGCTACCCTTGAGTCCCAAATCAAACACTGATAAAGCTACAAATGGCCCTAACTTCTATACGGTACGTCCTAAACTTTTTACTGGAGTGTCATAAAACTTTGAAATTTTGTAACAATAAAGTACTCGAGCCTCTTGTCAATTTAAGCTATCGCTCAAAGCTCGTGCTACCTTTGAGTCCCAAATCAAACACTGATAAAACTTCAAATGGCCCTAACTTCTATACGGTACGTCCTACACCTATCAAAGATTGCAACATACAAATGCTTGTAACTTCGCTCAAAGCTAGCGCTACCCTTGAGTCCCAAATCAAACACTGATAAAACTTCAAATGGCCCTAACTTCTATACGGTACGTCCTTTCACCTATCATAGTTTGCAACATACAAATGCTTGCAACTTTTTACTGGAGTGTCATAAAACCTTGAAATTTTGTAATAATAAAGTACTCGAGCATCTTGTCAATTTAATCTATCGCTCAAAGCTATGCTACCCTTGAGTCCCAAATCAATCAGTGATAAAACTTCAAATGGCCCTAACTTCTATACGGTGCATCCTATACCTATCAAAGTTTGCAACATACAAATGATTGTAACTTTTTACTGGAGCGTCATAAAACCTTATACCCATATCTTAAATTGACAATAGTACTTTATTGCCACAAAATTTCTAGGTTTTATGACGCTCCAGTAAAAAGTTACAGCATTTGAATGTTGCAAACTTTGATAGGTATATTACGCACAATATAAAATTAAGTAAATTTAGAAGTTTCATCAGTGTTTCATTTTTTATTCAAGGGTACCGCTCTTATAGCGATATCTCAAATTGACAATAGTACTTTATTTCCACATAATTTCTAGGTCTTATAACGCTCCAGTAAAAAGTTACGGAATTTCAATGTTGCAAACTTTGATAGGTATATTGCGCACAATATAAAATTATGTGGATTGTGAAGTCTCATCAGTGTTTCATTTTTACTCAAGGGTAGCACTGTTACACCGATATCTCAAATTGACAATAGTACTCTATTGTCACAAAATTTCAAGGTCTTATAACGCTCTAGTAAAAAGTAACAACATTTCAATGTTGCAAACTTTGAAAGGTATATTACGCACAGTATAAAATTTTGTGAATTGTGAAGTTTCATCAGTGTTTCATTGTTTACTCAAGGGTAGCACTGTTATACTGATATCTCAAATTGATAATAATTCTTTATTGCCACATAATTTCTAGGTTTTATGACGCTCCAGTAAAAAGTTACAGCATTTCAATGTTGCAAACTTTGATAGGTACATAGGATAGGACAATATAAAATTATGTGAATTGTGAAGTCTCATCAGTGTTTCATTTTTTACACAAGGGTAGCACTGTTATACCGATATCTCAAATTGACAATAGTACTTTATTGTCACAAAATTTCAAGGTTTTATGACGCTCTAGCAAAAAGTTACAGCATTTCAATATTGCAAACTTTGATAGGTATATTAAGCACAGTATAAAATTTAGTGAAATTTGAAGTTTCATCAGTGTTTAATTTTTTGCTCAAGGGAAGCTTATGTTGTACCGATATCTCAAACTGACAATAGTACTTTATTGTCACAAAATTTCAATGTTTTATGACGCTCTAGCAAAAAGTTACAGCATTTCAATGTTGGAAACTTTGACAGGTATATTGCGCACAGTATAAAATTATGTGAATTGTGAAGTGTCATCAGTGTTTCATTTTTTACTCAAGGGTAGCACTGTTATCCCGATATCTCAAATTGACACAAGTACTTTATTGTCACAAAATTTCAAGGTTTTATGACGCTCCAGTAAAATGTTACAGCATTTCAATATTGCAAACTTTGATAGGTATATTGCGCACAGTATAAAATTAACTGAATTGTGAAGTCTCATCAGTGTTTCATTTTTACTCAAGGGTAGCACTGTTATACCGATATCTCAAATTGACAATAGTACTTTATTGTCACAGAGTTTTAAGGTCTTATAACGCACCAGTAAAATGTTACAGCATTTCAATGTTGCAAATTTTGACTGGTATACGACGCACAGTATAAAATTAAGTCAATTTTGAAGTTTCATCAGTGTTTCATTTTTTCTCAAGGGTACCACTGTTATTCCGATATCTCGAATTGACAATAGTACTTTATTGTCACAAAATTTGAAGGTCTTATAATCCTTCAACAAAAAGTAACAGCATTTTAATGTTGCAAACTGTGATAGGTATATTGCGCACAGTATAAAAGTTAGTGAATTTTGAAGTTTCATCAGTGATTCATTTCTTCTCAAGGGTAGCACTGTTATACCGATATCTCAAATTGACAATAGTACTTTCTTGTCACAAAATTTCAAGACTTTATAACGCTCAAAAATTTACAGCTTTTCAAATTTGCAAACTTTGATAGGTATATCACGAACAGTATAAAAGTTAGTGAATTGTGAAGTTTCATCAGTTTTTCATCAGTGTTACTCAAGGTTAGCACTGTTATACCGATATCTCAAATTGACAATAGTACTTTATTGTCACAAAATTTTGAGGTCTTATGACGCTCTAGCAAAAAGTAATAGCTTTTCAATGTTGGAAACTTTGACAGGTATATGACGCACAGTATAAAATTAAGTGAATTTTAAAGTTTCTTCAGTGTTTCATTTTTTCTCATGGGTAGCACTGTTATTCCGATATCTCAAATTGACAGTAATACTCTATTGTCACAAAAATTCATGGTTTTATGATGCTCCAGTAAAAAGTAACAACATTTCAATGTTGCAAACTTTGATAGGTATATTACGCACTGTATAAAAATTAGTGAACTATGAAGTTTCATCAGTGCTCCATTTTTACTGAAGACTAGCATGGTTATACCGATATCTGAAACTGACAATGGTACTTTATTGTCACAAAATGTCAAGGTCTTATAACGCTGAAGCAAAAAGCAATAGCATTTCAATGTTGCAAACTTTGATAGGTATATTACGCACAATATAAAATTAAGTGAATTTTAAAGTTTCTTCAGTGTTTCATTTTTTCTCATGGGTAGCACTGTTATTCCGATATCTCAAATTGACAGTAATACTTTATTGTCACAAAAATTCATGGTTTTATGATGCTCCAGTAAAAAGTAACAGCATTTCAATGTTGCAAACTTTGATAGGTATATTACGCACTGTATAAAAATTAGTGAACTTTGAAGTTTCATCAGTGCTCCATTTTTTACTGAAGACTAGCATGGTTATACCGATATCTCAAACTGACAATGGTACTTTATTGTCACAAAATGTCAAGGTCTTATAACGCTGAAGCAAAAAGCAATAGCATTTCAATGTTGCAAACTTTGATAGGTATATATATTTTGAAGTTTCATCAGTGTTTCATTTTTTATTCAAGGGTATCACTCTTATATCGATATCTTAAATTGACAATAGTACTTTATTGCCACAAAATTTCTAGGTTTTATGACGCTCCAGTAAAAAGTTACAGCATTTGAATGTTACAAACTTTGATAGGTATATTACGCACAATATAAAATGAAGTGAATTTAGAAGTTTCATCAGTGTTTCATTTTTTATTCAAGGGTACCGCTCTTATACCGATATCTCAAATTGACAATAGTACTTTATTGCCACATAATTTCTAGGTCTTATAACGCTCCAGTAAAAAGTTACCGCATTTCAATGTTGCAAACTTTGATAGGTATATTACGCACAATATAAAATTAAGTGAATTTAGAAGTTTCATCAGTGTTTCATTTTTTATTCAAGGGTACCGCTCTTATACCGATATCTCAAATTGACAATAGTACTTTATTGTCACAGAGTTTTAAGGTCTTATAACGCACCAGTAAAATGTTACAGCATTTCAATATTGCAAATTTTGACTGGTATACGACGCACAGTATAAAATTAAGTCAATTTTGAAGTTTCATCAGTGTTTCATTTTTTCTCAAGGGTACCACTGTTATTCCGATCTCTCGAATTGACAATAGTACTTTATTGTCACAAAATTTGAAGGTCTTATAATGCTCCATCAAAAAGTAACAGCATTTCAATGTTGCAAACTGTGATAGGTATAATGCGCACAGTATAAAAGTTAGTGAATTTTGAAGTTTCATCAGTGATTCATTTCTTCTCAAGGGTAGCACTGTTATACCGATATCTCAAATTGACAATAGTACTTTCTTGTCACAAAATTTCAAGATTTTATGACGCTCAAAAATTTGCAGCTTTTCAAATTTGCAAACTTTGATAGGTATGGATGGATATCTCAAACTGACAATGGTACTTTATTGTCACAAAATGTCAAGGTCTTATAACGCTGAAGCAAAAAGCAATAGCATTTCAATGTTGCAAACTTTGATAGGTATATTACGCACAATATAAAATTAAGTGAATTTTGAAGTTTCATCACAATAGTACTTTATTGTCACAGAGTTTTAAGGTCTTATAACGCACCAGTAAAATGTTACAGCATTTCAATGTTGCAAATTTTGACTGGAATACGACGCACAGTATAAAATTAAGTCAATTTTGAAGTTTCATCAGTGTTTCATTTTTTCTCAAGGGTACCACTGTTATAACGATATCTCGAATTGACAATAGTACTTTATTGTCACAAAATTTGAAAGTCTTATAATGCTCCAACAAAAAGTAACAGCATTTCAATGTTGCAAACTGTGATAGGTATATTACGCACAGTATAAAAGTTAGTGAATTTTGAAGTTTCATCAGTGATTAATTTCTTCTCAAGGGTAGCACTGTTATACCGAAATCTCAAATTGACAATAGTACTTTCTTGTCACAAAATTTCAAGATTTTATGACGCTCAAAAATTTACAGCTTTTCAAATTTGCAAACTTTGATAGGTATATTACGCACAGTATAAAAGTTAGTGAATTGTGAAGTTTCATCAGTTTTTCCTCAGTGTTACTCAAGGTTAGCACTGTTATACCGATATCTCAAATTGACACTGGTTCTTTATTGTCACAAAATTTGAAAGTCTTATGACGCTCTAGCAAAAAGTAACAGCATTTCAATGTTGGAAACTTTGACAGGTATATGAGGCACAGTATAAAATTAAGTGAATTTTAAAGTATCATCAGTGTTTCATTTTTTCTCAAGGATAGCACTGTTATATCGATATCTCAAATTGACAGTAATACTCTATTGTCACAAAAATTCATGGTTTTATGATGCTCCAGTAAAAAGTAACAACATTTCAATGTTGCAAACTTTGATAGGTATATTACGCACTGTATAAAAATTAGTGAACTTTGAAGTTTCATCAGTGCTCCATTTTTTACTGAAGACTAGCATGGTTATACCGATATCTCAAACTGACAATGGTACTTTATTGTCACAAAATGTCAAGGTCTTATAACGCTGAAGCAAAAAGCAATAGCATTTCAATGTTGCAAACTTTGATAGGTATATTACGCACAATATAAAATTAAGTGAATTTTGAAGTTTCATCAGTGTTTCATTTTTTATTCAAGGATACCACTGTTATATCGATATCTTAAATTGACAATAGTACTTTATTGCCACAAAATTTCTAGGTTTTATGACGCTCCAGTAAAAAGTTACAGCATTTGAATGTTGCAAACTTTGATAGGTATATTACGCACAATATAAAATTAAGTGAATTTAGAAGTTTCATCAGTGTTTCATTTTTTATTCAAGGGTACCGCTCTTATACCGATATCTCAAATTGACAATAGTACTTTATTGCCACATCATTTCTAGGTCTTATAACGCTCCAGTAAAAAGTTACGGCATTTCAATGTTGCAAACTTTGATAGGTATATTGCGCACAGTATAAAATTATGTGGATTGTGAAGTCTCATCAGTGTTTCATTTTTACTCAAGGGTAGCACTGTTATACCGATATCTCAAATTGACAATAGTACTTTATTGTCACAGAATTTTAAGGTCTTATAACGCACCAGTAAAATGTTACAGCATTTCAATGTTGCAAATTTTGACTGGTATACGACGCACAGTATAAAATTAAGTCAATTTTGAAGTTTAATCAGTTTTTCATTTTTTGTCAAGGGTAGCACTGTTATTCCGATATCTCGAATTGACGATAGTACTTTATTGTCACAAAATTTCAAGGTCTTATAATGCTCCAGCAAAACGTAACAGCATTTCAATGTTGCAAACTGTGATAGGTATATTGCGCACAGTATAAAAGTTAGTGAATTTTGAAGTTTCATCAGTGTTTAATTTCTTCTCAAGGGTAGCACTGTTATACCGATATCTCAAATTGACAATAGTACTTTCTTGTCACAAAATTTCAAGATTTTATGACGCTCAAAAATTTGCAGCTTTTCAAATTTGCAAACTTTGATAGGTATGGATGGATATCTCAAACTGACAATGGTACTTTATTGTCACAAAATGTCAATGTCTTATAGCGCTGAAGCAAAAAGCAATAGCATTTCAATGTTGCAAACTTTGATAGGTATATTACGCACTGTATAAAAATTAGTGAACTTTGAAGTTTCATCAGTGCTCCATTTTTTACTGAAGACTAGCATGGTTATACCGATATCTCAAACTGATAATGGTACTTTATTGTCACAAAATGTCAAGGTCTTATAACGCTGAAGCAAAAAGCAATAGCATTTCAATGTTGCAAACTTTGATAGGTATATTACGCACAATATAAAATTAAGTGAATTTTGAAGTTTCATCAGTGTTTCATTTTTTATTCAAGGGTACCACTGTTATACCGATATCTCAAATTGACAATAGTACTTTATTGCCACATCATTTCTAGGTCTTATAACGCTCCAGTAAAAAGTTACGGCATTTCAATGTTGCAAACTTTGATAGGTATATTGCGCACAGTATAAAATTATGTGGATTGTGAAGTCTCATCAGTGTTTCATTTTTACTCAAGGGTAGCACTGTTATACCGATATCTCAAATTGACAATAGTACTTTATTGTCACAGAATTTTAAGGTCTTATAACGCACCAGTAAAATGATACAGCATTTCAATGTTGCAAATTTTGACTGGTATACGACGCACAGTATAAATTTAAGTCAATTTTGAAGTTTCATCAGTGTTTCATTTTTTCTCAAGGGTAGCACTGTTATTCCGATATCTCAAATTGACAATAGTACTTTATTGTCACAAAATTTGAAGATCTTATAATGCTCCAACAAAAAGTAACAGCATTTCAATGTTGCAAACTGTGATAGGTATATTGCGCACAGTATAAAAGTTAGTGAATTTTGAAGTTTCATCAGTGATTCATTTCTTCTCAAGGGTAGCATTGTTATACCGAAATCTCAAATTGACAATAGTACTTTCTTGTCACAAAATTTCAAGATTTTATGACGCTCAAAAATTTACAGCTTTTCAAATTTGCAAACTTTGATAGGTATGGATGGATATCTCAAACTGACAATGGTACTTTATTGTCACAAAATGTCAATGTCTTATAGCGCTGAAGCAAAAAGCAATAGCATTTCAATGTTGCAAACTTTGATAGGTATATTACGCACAATATAAAATTAAATTAATTTTGAAGTTTCATCAGTGTTTCATTTTTTATTCAAGGGTACCACTGTTATACCGATATCTCAAATTGACGATACTACTTTATTGTCACAAATTTTCTAGGTTTTATGACGCTCTAGGAAAAAGTTACAGCATTTCAATGTTGCAAACTGTGATAGGTATATTACGCACAATATAAAATTAATTGAATTTAGAAGTTTTGTCAGTGTTTCATTTTTTATTCAAGGGTACCGTTCTTATACCGATATCTCAAATTGACAATAGTACTTTATTTCCACATAATTTCTAGGTCTTATAACGCTCCAGTAAAAAGTTAC
The DNA here is from genome assembly GCA_920105625.2 of Clusia tigrina. Lineage (NCBI taxonomy): Eukaryota > Metazoa > Arthropoda > Insecta > Diptera > Clusiidae > Clusia > Clusia tigrina. The sequence goes on along the minus strand of CAKKTE020000064.1, from coordinate 193,711 downwards.
GGCATTTCAATGTTGCAAACTTTGATAGGTATATTGCGCACAGTATAAAATTTAGTGAATTTTGAAGTTTGATCTGTGTTTAATTTTTTGCTCAAGGAAAGCTTTGTTATACTGATATCTCAAACTGACAAAATAGTACTTTATTGTCACAAAATTTCAAGGTTTTATGACGCTCTAGCAAAAAGTTACAGCATTTCAATGTTGGAAACTTTGACAGGTATATGAGGCACATTATAAAATTAAGTAAATTTTGAAGTTTCATCAGTGTTTCATTTTTTCTCAAGGGTAGCACTGTTATATCGATATGTCAAATTGAATATAGTACTTTATTATCAAAAAATTCAAAGCTTTATGATGCTCCAATAAAAAGTTACAGCATTTTAATATTGCAAACTATGATAGGTATATTACGGACAGTATAAAAGTTAATGAATCGTGAAGTTTCATCAGTGTTTCATTTTTACTCAAGCGTAGCACTGTTATACCTATATCTGAAATTGACAATAGTTCTTTATTGTCACAGAATTTCAAGGTTTTATAACGCTCCATTAAAAATTTACAGCTTTTCAAATTTGCAAACTTTGATAGTTATACGACTATTACGCACAGTATAAAAGTTAGTGAATTGTGAAGTTTCATCAGTGTTTCATCAGTGTTACTCAAGGGTAGCACTGTTATACCGATATCTTAAACTGACAATAGTACTTTATTGTCACTAAATTTCAAAGTTTTATGACGCTCCAATAAAAAGTTACAGCATTTCAATGATGCAAACTTTGATAGGTATATTACGCACCGTATAAAAATTAGTGAACTTTGAAGTTTCATCAGTGTTTCATTTTTTACTCAAGGGAAGCAAGGTTATACCGATATCTAAAATTGACAATGGTACTTTATTGTCACAAAATTTCAAGGTCTTATAATGCTCCAGCAAAAAGTAATAGCATTTCAATGTTGCAAACTTTGATAGGTATATTACGCACAATATAAAATTAAGTGGATTGTGAAGTTTCATCAGTGTTTCATTTTTTATCCAAGGGTACCGCTCTTATACCGATATCTCAAATTAACAATAGTACTTTATTGCCACATAATATAACGCTCCAGTAAAAAGTTACGGCTTTAAATGTTGCAAACTTTGATAGGTATATTGCGCACAGTATAAAATTATGTGGATTATGAAGTCTCATCAGTGTTTCATTTTTACTCAAGGGTAGCACTGTTATACCGATATCTCAAATTGACAATGGTACTTTATTGTCACAAAATTTCAAGGTCTTATAACGCTCTAGCAAAAAGTTACCGCATTTCAATGTTGCAAACTTTGAAAGTTATATTACGCACAGTATAAAATTTTGTGAATTGTGAAGTTTCATCAGCGTTTCATATTTTACTCAAGGGTAGCACTGTTATACCGATATCTCAAATTAACAAAAGTGTTTTATTGTCACTAAATTTCAAGAATTTATGACGCGAAAGGAAAAAGTTACAGCTTTTCAATATTGCAAACTTTGATAGGTATATTACGCACAGTATGAAAGTTAGTGAATTGTGAAGTTTCATCAGTGTTTCATTTTTTATTCACTCTTATACCGATATCTCAAATTGAGAATAATGCTCTATTGCCACATAATTTCTAGATTTTATGACGCTCCAGTGAAAAGTTACAGCATTTCAATGATGCAAACTTTGATAGGTATATTACGCACAGTATAAAATTCAGTGAATTTTGAAGTTTCATCAGTGTTTCAGTTTTTACTCAAGGGTAGCACTGTTATACCGATATCTCAAATTGACAATAGTACTTTATTGTCACAAAACTTCAAGGTTTTTTGACTCTCCAGTAAAAAGTTACAGTATTTCAATGTTGCAAACTTTGATAGGTATATTACGTACAGTATAATATAAGTGAATTGTGAAGTTTCATCAGTGTTTCATTTTTTACTCAAGGGTAGCACTGTTATACCGATATCTCAAATTGACAGTACTACTTTATTGTCACAAAATTTCAATGTTTTATGACACGTTAGCAAAAAGTTACAGCATTTCAATGTTGCAAATTTTGATAGGTATATTACGAACCGAATGAAAGTTAGTGAATTGTGGAGTTTCATCAGTGTTTCATTTTTTTACCAAGGCTACCACTCTTATACCGATATCTCAAATTGACAATAGTCATTTATTGCCACATAATTTCTGGGTTTTATGACGCTCCAGTAAAAAGTTAGAGCATTTCAATTTTGCAAACTTTGATAGGTATATTGCGCACAGTATAAAATTATGTGAATTGTGAAGTCTCATCAGTGTTTCATTTTTTACTGAAGGGTAGCACTGTTATCCCGATATCTCAAATTGACACTAGTACTTTATTGTTACAAAATTTCAAGGTTTTATGACGCTCCAGTAAAAAGTTACAGCATTTCAATATTGCAAACTTTGATAGGTATATTGCGCACAGTATAAAAGTTAGAGAACTTTGAAGTTTGATCTGTGTTTCATTTTTTGCTCAAGGGAAGCTCTGTTATACCGACATCTCAAACTACAATAGTACTTTATTGTCAGAAAATTTCAATGTTTTATGACGCTTTAGCAAAAAGTGACAGCATTTCAATATTGGAAACTTTGACTGGAATATGACACACAGTACAAAATTAAGTGAATTTTGAAGTTTCATCAGTGTTTCATTTTTTCTCAAGGGTAGCACTGTTATACTGATATCTCAAATTGAATATAGTACTTTATTATCAAAAAATTCAAAGTTTTATGATGCTCCATTAAAAAGTTACAGAATCTCAATATTGCAAACTATGATAGTTATATTACGAACAGTATAGAGTTAGTGAATTTTGAAGTTGCATCAGTGTTTAATTTTTTACTCAAAAATAGCACTGTTATACCGATATCTCAAATTGACAATAGAACTTTATTGTCACAAAATTTTAAGGTCTTATGACGCACCAGTAAAATGTTACAGCATTTCAATGTTGCAAACTTTGCTAGGTATATTACGCACCGTATGAATGTTAGTGAATTGTGAAGTTTCATCAGTGTTTCATTTTTTATTCAAGGGTAGCACTGTTATACCTATATCTCAAATTAACAATAGTACTTTACTTTCAAAGAGTTTCCAGGTTTTATGACGCTCCATTAAAAATTTACAGCATTTCAATATTGCAAACTTTGATAAGTATATTACGCACAGTATGAAAGTTAGTCAATTGTGAAGTTTCATCAGTGTTTCATTTTTTATTCACTCTTATACCGATATCTCAAATTGAGAATAATGCTCTATTGCCACATAATTTCTAGATTTTATGACGCTCCAGTAAAAAGTTACAGCATTTCAATGTTGCAAACTTTGATAGGTATATTGCGCACAATATAAAATTATGTGAATTGTGAAGACTCATCAGTGTTTCATTTTTTACTCAAGTGTAGCACTGTTATCGCGGTATCTCAAATTGACATTAGTACTTTATTGTCACAAAATTTCAAGGTTTTATGACACTCCAGTAAAAAGTTACAGCATTTCAATATTGCAAACTTTGATAGGTATATTGCGCACAGTATAAAATTTAGAGAATTTTAAAGTTTGATCTGTGTTTCATTTTTTGCTCAAGGGAAGCTCTGTTATTCGGATATCTCAAACTGACAAAATTGTACTTTATTTTCACAAATTTTCAAGGTTTTATGACGCTCTAGCAAAAAGTTACAGCATTTCAATGTTGGAAACTTTGACAGGTATATGAGGCACATTATAAAATTAAGTGAATTTTGAAGTTTCATTTTTTCTCAAGGGTAGCACTGTTATACCGATATCTCAAATTGAATATAGTACTTTATTATCAAAAAATTCAAAGTTTTATGACGCTCCAGTAAAAAGTTACAGCATTTCAATATTGCAAACTATGATAGGTATATTACGGACAGTATAAAAGTTAGTGAATTCTGAAGTTTCAGCAGTGTTTCATTATTTTACTCAAGGGTAGCACTGTTATACCTATATCTCAAATTGACAATAGTTTTTTATTATCACAGAATTTCAAGGTTTTATGACTATCCATTAAAAATTTACACCTTTTCAATTTGCAAACTTATTAAAAATTGACACCTTTTCAATTTGCAAACTTTGATAGGTATACGAGTATTACGCACAGTATAAAAGTTAGTGAATTGTGAAGTTTCATCAGTGTTTCATCAGTGTTACTCAAGGGTAGCACTGTTATACCGATATCTCAAATTGACAATAGTACTTTATTGTTACAAAATTTCGAGGTCTTATAACGCTCTAGCAAAAAGTTACCGCATTTCAATGTTGCAAACTTTAACTTTGAAATGTATATTACGCACAGTATAAAATTTTGTGAATTGTGATGTATCGTCAGTGTTTCATTTTTTACTCAAGGGTAGCACTGTTATAGCGTTATCTCAAATTGACAATAGTACTTTATTGTCACTAAATTTCAAGGTTTTATTACACTCCCGTGAAAAGTTACAGCATTTCAATGATGCAAACTTTGATAGGTATATTACGCACAGTATAAAATTCAGTGAATTTTGAAGTTTCATCAGTGTGTCAGTTTTTACTCAAGGGTAGCACTGTTATACCGATATCTCAAATTGACAATAGTACTTTATTGTCACTAAATTTCAAGGTTTTTTGACGCTCCAGTAAAAATTTACAGTATTTCAATGTTGCAAACTTTGATAGTTATATTACGTACAGTATAATATAAGTGAATTGTGAAGTTTCATCAGTGTTTCATTTTTTACTCAAGGGTAGCACTGTTATACCGATATCTCAAATTGACAGTAGTACTTTATTGTCACAAAATTTCAATGTTTTATGACGCTTTAGCAAAAAGTTACAGCATTTCAATGTTGCAAATTTTGATAGGTATATTACGCGCCGAATGAAAGTTAGTGAATTGTGGAGTTTCATCAGTGTTTCATTTTTTATTCACTCTTATACCGATATCTCAAATTGAGAATAATGCTCTATTGCCACATAATTTCTAGATTTTATGACGCTCCAGTAAAAAGTTACAGCATTTCAATGTTGCAAACTTTGATAGGTATATTGCGCACAATATAAAATTATGTGAATTGTGAAGCACTGTTATACCGATATCTCAAATTGACAATAGTACTTTATTGTCACTAAATTTCAAGGTTTTTTGACGCTCCAGTAAAAATTTACAGTATTTCAATGTTGCAAACTTTGATAGTTATATTACGTACAGTATACTATAAGTGAATTGTGAAGTTTCATCAGTGTTTCATTTTTTACTCAAGGGTAGCACTGTTATACCGATATCTCAAATTGACAGTAGTACTTTATTGTCACAAAATTTCAATGTTTTATGACGCTTTAGCAAAAAGTTACAGCATTTCAATGTTGCAAATTTTGATAGGTATATTACGCACCGAATGAAAGTTAGTGAATTGTGGAGTTTCATCAGTGTTTCATTTTTTTAATCAAGGCTACCACTCTTATACCGATATCTCAAATTGACAATAGTCATTTATTGCCACATAAGTTCTAGCTTTTATGACGCTCCAGTAAAAAGTTACAGCATTTCAATGTTGCAAACTTTGATAGGTATATTACTCACAATATAAAATTATGTGAATTGTGAAGTCTCATCAGTGTTTCATTTTTTACTGAAGGGTAGCACTGTTATCCCGATATCTCAAATTGACACTAGTACTTTATTGTTACAAAATTTCAAGGTTTTATGACGCTCCAGTAAAAAGTTACAGCATTTCAATATTGCAAACTTTGATAGGTATATTGCGCACAGTATAAAAGTTAGAGAACTTTGAAGTTTGATCTGTGTTTCATTTTTTGCTCAAGGGAAGCTCTGTTATACCGATATCTCAAACTACAATAGTACTTTATTGTCAGAAAATTTTAATGTTTTATGATGCTTTAGCAAAAAGTTACAGCATTTCAATGTTGGAAACTTTGACAGGTATATGAGGCACATTATAAAATTAAGTGAATTTTGAAGTTTCATCAGTGTTTCATTTTTTCTCAAGGGTAGCACTGTTATACTGATATCTCAAATTGAATATAGTACTTTATTATCAAAAAATTCAAAGTTTTATGATGCTCCTTTAAAAAGTTACAGAATGTCAATATTGCAAACTCTGATAGTTATATTACGAACAGTATAAAAGTTAGTGAATTTTGAAGTTGCATCAGTGTTTAATTTTTTACTCAAAAATAGCACTATTATACCGATATCTCAAATTGACAATAGTACTTTATTATCAAAGAATTTTCAGGTTTTATGACGCTCCATTAAAAATTTACAGCTTTTCAAAATTTGCAAACTTTGATAGGTATATTACGCACAGTATAAAAGTTAGTGAATTTTGAAGTTTCATCAGTGTTTCATTTATTCTCAAAGGTAGCACTGTTATACCTATATCCCAAATGTGGCGAACTTTGATAGGTATATTACGCACCGTATGAAAGTTAGTGAATTGTGAAGTTTCATCGGTGTTTCATTTTTAATTCAAGAGGAGCACTGTTATACTGATATCTCAAATTGACAATAGTACTTTATTGTCACAAAATTTGAAGTTTCAACAGTGTTTCATTTTTTACTCAAGGCTAGCATGGTTATACCGATATCTTAAATTGATAACAATACATTATTGCCACAAAATTTCTAGGTTTCATGACGCTCCAGTAAAAAGGTGCAGCATTTCAATATTGCAAACTATGATAGATATATTACGCACAGTATAAAATTTAGTGAATTGTGAAGTTTCATCAGTGTTTCATTTTTTACTCAAAAATAGCACTGTTATACCGATATCTCAAATTGACAATAGTACTTTATTGTCAAAGAATTTCAAGGTTTTATGACGCTCTATTAAAAATTTACAATTTTTCAAATTTGCACACTTTGATAGGTATATTACGGACAGTATAAAAGTTAGTGAATTGTGAAGTTTCATCAGTGTTTCATCAGGATTACACAAGGTTAGCACTGTTATACCGATATATCAAATTGACAATAGTACTTTATTGTCAGAAAATTTCATGGTTTTATGACGCTCCAGTAAAAAGTAACAGCATTTCAATGTTGCAAACTTTGATAGGTATATTACGCACAGTATAAAATTCAGTGAATTTTTAAGTTTCATCTGTGTTTCATTTTATACTCAAGGGTAGCACTGTTACACCAATATCTCAAATTGACAATAGTACTTTATTGTCACTAAATTTCAAGGTTTTGTGCGGCTCCAGCAGAAGTTACAGCATTTCAATGTTGCAAACTTTGATAGGTATATTGCGCACAGTATAAAATTCAGTGAATTTTGAAGTTTCATCAGTGTTTCATTTTTTACTCAAGGGTAGCACTGTTATACCGATATCTCAAATTGACAATAGTACTTTATTGTCACTAAATTTCAAGGTTTTATTAGGGTCGAGTAAAAAGTTACAACATTTCAATGATGCAAACTTTGATAGGTATATTACGCACAGTATAAAATTCTGTGAATTTTGAAGTTTCATCAGTGTTTCATTTTTTACTCAAGGGTAGCACTGTTATACCGATATCTCAAATTGACAACAGTACTTTATTGTCACTAAATTTCAAGGTTTTATCACGCTCCAGTAAAAAGTTATAACATTTCAATGTTGCAAACTTTGATAGGTATATAACGCACAGTACAAAATTAAGTGAATTGTGAAGTTTCATCAGTGTTTCATTTTTTACTCAAGGGTAGCACTGTTATACCGATATCTCAAATTGACAATAGTACTTTATTGTCACAAAATTTGAAGGTCTTATAATGCTCCAACAAAAAGTAATAGCATTTCAATATTGCAAACTTTGATAGGTATATTGCGCACCGTATGAAAGTTAGTGAATTGTGAAGTTTCATCAGTGTTTCATTTTTTACTCAAGTGTAGCACTGTTATACCTATATCTCAAATTGACAATAGTACTTTATTGACAAAGAGTTTCAAAGTTTTATGACGCTCCATTTAAAAGTTACAGCTTTTCAAATTTGCAAACTTTGATAGGTATATTACGCACAGTATAAAAGTTAGTGAATTGTGAAGTTTCATCAGTGTTTCATCAGTGTTACTCGACGTTAGCACTGTTATACCGATTTCTCAAATTGACAATAGTACTTTATTGTCACAAAATTTTAAGGTCTGATGACGCTCTAGCAAAAAGTTACAGCATTTCAATGTTGGAAACTTTGACAGGTATATGAGGCACAGTATAAAATTAAGTGAATTTTGAAGTTTCATCAGTTTTTCATTTTTTCGCAACGGTAGCACTGTTATTCCGATATCACAAATTGACAATAGTACTTCATGGTTTTATGACGCTCCAGTAAAAAGTAACAGCATTTCAATGTTGCAAACTTTGATAGGTATATTACGCACCGTATAAAAATTAGTGAATTGTGAAGTTGCATCAGTGTTTCATTTTTTCTCAACGGTAGCACTGTTACACAGATATCTCAAATTGACATTATTACTTTATTGTCATTAAATTTCAAGGTTTTATGAGGCTCTAGTAAAAAGTTACAGCATTTCCATGATGCAAATGTATATTATGCACAGTATAATATTAAGTGAATTGCGAAGTTTCATCAGTATTTCATTTTTTATTCAAGGGTAGCACTGCTATAGCTATATCTCAAATTGACAATAGTACTTTATTGTCAAAGAATTTCAAGGTTTTATGACGCTCCATTAAAAATTTACAGCTTTTCAAATTTGCAAACTTTGATAGGTATATTACGCAAAGTATAAAAGTTAGTGAATTGTGAAGTTTCATCAGTGTTTCATCAGTGTTACTCAAGGTTACCACTGTTATATCGATATCTCAAATTGACAATAGTACTTTATTGTCACAAATTTTCAAGGTTTGATGACGCTCTAGCAAAAAGTCACAGCATTTCAATGTTGGAAACTTTGACAGGTATATGACGCACAGTATAAAATTAAGTGAAGTTTGAAGTTTCATCAGTGATTCATTTTTTCTCAACGGTAGCACTGTTATTCCGATATCTGAAATTGACAATAGTACTTATTGTTACAAGATATCAAGGTTTTATGACGTTCCAGTAAGTTCCAGTTAGTGTTTCATTTTTTATTCAAGGGTAGCACTGTTATACAGATATCTCAAATTGATAACTGTACTATATTGTCACAAAATTTCAAGGTTTTCTGGCGCTCCAGTAAAAAGTTAAACTTTGATAGGTACATTGCGCACATTATAAAAGTTAGTGAATTCTGAAGTTTCATCAGTGTTTCACTTTTTGCTCAAGGGAAGCTCTGTTATACCGATATCTCAAACTAACAATTGTACTTTATTGTCACAAAATTTCAAGGTTTTAGGACGCTCCATTAAAAATTCACAGCTTTTCAAATTTGCAAACTTTGATAGGTATATTACGCACAGTACAAAAGTTAGTGAATTGTGAAGTTTCATCAGTGTTTCATCAGTGTTACCCAAGGGTAGCACTGTTATACCGATATCTCAAATTGACTATAGTACTTTATTGTCACAAAATTTCAAGGTTTTCTGTCGCTCCAGTAAAAAGTTACAGCATTTCAATGGTGCAAAATTTGATAGGTATATTGCGCACAGTATAAAAGTTAGTGAATTTTGAAGTTTCATCAGTGTTTCACTTTTTGCTCAAGGGAAGCTCTGTTATACAGATATCTCAAATTAACAATAGTATGTACTTTATTGTCACAACATTTTAAGGTTTCCTGATGCTCCAGTAAAAAGTTCCGGCATTTCAATGGTGCAAACTTTGATAGGTACATTGCGCACAGTATAAAAGTTAGTGAATTTTGAAGTTTCATCAGTGTTTGACTTTTTGCTCAAGGGAAGCTCTGTTATACCGATATCTTAAACTGACAATACTACTTTATTGTCACAAGATATCAAGGTTTTATGAAGTTCCTGTAAAAAGTTACAGCATTTCAATGTTGCAAACTTTGATAGGTATATTGCGCACAGTATAAAAGTTAGAGAATTTTGAAGTTTGATCTGTGTTTCATTTTTTGCTCAAGGGAAGCTCTGTTATACCGATATCTCCAACTGACAATATTACTTTATTGTCACAAAATTTCAAGGTTTTAGGACGCTCCATTAAAAATTTACAGCTTTTCAAATTTGCAAACTTTGATAGGTATATTACGCACAGTACAAAAGTTAGTGAATTGTGAAGTTTCATCAGTGTTTCATCAGTGTTACCCAAGGGTAGCACTGTTATACCGATATCTCAGATATACAATAGTACTTTATTGTCACAAAATTTCAAGGTTTTATGACGCTCCAGTAAAAAGTAACAGCATTTCAATGTTGCAAACTTTGATAGCTTTATTACGCACCGTATAAAAATTTGTGAATTGTGAAGTTTCATCAGTGTTTCATTTTTAATTCAAGTTCAGCACTGTTGTACAGATATCTCAAATTGACAATAGTACTTTACTGTCACTAAATTTCAAGGTTTTATGAGGCTCCAGTAAAAAGTTACAGAATATCAATGATGCAAACTTTGGTAGGTATATTACGCACAGTATAAAATTAAGTGAATTTAGAAGTTTCATCAGTGTTTCATTTTTTATTCAAGGGTACCGCTCTTATACCGATATCTCAAATTGACCATAGTACTTTATTGCAACATAATTTCTAGGTCTTATGACGCTCCAGTAAAAAGTTACAGCATTTCAATGTTGCAAACTTTGATAGGTATATTACGCACAGTATAAAATTCAGTGAATTTTGAAGTTTCATCAGTGTTTCATTTTTTATTCAAGGGTAGCACTGTTAGACCGATATCTGAAATTGACAATAGTACTTTATTGTCACTAAATTTCAAGGTTTTATGACGCTCCAGTAAAAAGTTACAGCATTTCAATGTTGCAAACTTTGATAGGTATATTACGCACCGTATAAAAGTTAGTGAATTGTGAGTTTCATCAGTGTTTCATTTTTTCTCAACGGTAGCACTGTTACACAGATATCTCAAATTGACATTATTACTTTATTGTCACTAAATTTCAAGGTTTTATGGGGCTCTAGTAAAAAGTTACAGCATTTCCATGATGCAAACTTTGATAGGTATACTATGCACAGTATAATATTAGGTGAATTGCGAAGTTTCATCAGTATTTCATTTTTTATTCAAGGGTAGCACTGCTATAGCTATATCTCAAATTGCAATAGTACTTTATTGTCAAAGAATTTCAAGGTTTTATGACGCTCCATTAAAAATTTACATCTTTTCAAATTTGCAAACTTTGATAGGTATATTACGCACAGTATAAAAGTTAGTGAATTGTGAAGTTTCATCAGTGTTTCATCAGTGTTACTCAAGGTTAGCACTGTTATATCGATATCTCAAATTGACAATAGTACTTTATTGTCACAAAATTTTAAGGTTTGATGATGCTCTAGCAAAAAGTCACAGCATTTCAATGCTGGAAACTTTGAGAGGTATATGACGCATAGTATAAAATTAAGTGAAGTTTGAAGTTTCATCAGTGTTTCATTTTTTCTCAACGGTAGCACTGTTATTCCGATATCTGAAATTGACAATAGTACTTTATTGTCACAAGATATCAAGGTTTTATGACGTTCCTGTAAAAAGTTACAGCATTTCAATGTTGCAAACTTTGATAGGTATATTACGCACCGTATAAAAATTAGTGAATTGTGAAGTTTCATTAGTGTTTCATTTTTTATTCAAGGGTAGCACTGTTATACAGATATCTCAAATTGACAATAGTACTATATTGTCACAAAATTTCAAGGTTTTCTGATGCTTCAGTAAAAAGTTACAGCATTTCAATGGTGCAAACTTTGATAGGTACATTGCGCACATTATAAAAGTTAGTGAATTCTGAAGTTTCATCAGTGTTTCACTTTTTGCTCAAGGGAAGCTCTGTTATACCGATATCTCAAACTAACAATTGTACTTTATTGTCACAAAATTTCAAGGTTTTAGGACGCTCCATTAAAAATTCACAGCTTTTCAAATTTGCAAACTTTGATAGGTATATTACGCACAGTACAAAAGTTAGTGAATTGTGAAGTTTCATCAGTGTTTCATCAGTTTTACTCAAGGGTAGCACTGTTATACCGATATCTCAAATTGACTATACTACTTTATTGTCACAAAATTTCAAGGTTTTCTGACGCTCCAGTAAAAAGTTACAGCATTTCAATGGTGCAAACTTTGATAGGTATATTGCGCACAGTATAAAAGTTAGTGAATTTTGAAGTTTCATCAGTCTTTAATTTTTTATTCAAGGGTAGCACTGTTATAGCTATATCTCAAATAAAAAGATATGATATACTGATATCTCAAATTGACAATAGTACTTTATTGTCACTAACTTTCAAGGTTTTATGACGCTCCAGTAAAAAGTTACAGCATTTCAATGATGCAAACTTTGATAGATATATTATGCACAGTATAATATTAAGTGAATTGCGAAGTTTCATCAGTCTTTAATTTTTTATTCAAGGGTAGCACTGTTATAGCTATATCTCAAATTGACAATAGTACTTTATTGTCAAAGAATTTCAAGGTTTTATGACGCTCCATTAAAAATTTACAGCTTTTCAAATTTCCAAACTTTGATAGGCATATTACGCACAGTATAAAAGTTAGTGAATTGTGAAGTTTCATTAGTGTTACTCAAGGTTAGCACTGTTATACCGATATCTCAAATTGACAATAGTACTTTATTGTCACAAAATTTTAAGGTCTGATGACGCTCTAGCAAAAAGTTACAGCATTTCAATGTTGGAAACTTTGACAGGTATATGAGGCACAGTATAAAATTAAGTGAATTTTGAAGTTTCATCAGTGTTTCATTTTTTCTCAAGGGCAGCACTGTTATATCGATATGTCAAATTGACAATAGTACTTTATTGTCACAAGATAGCAAGGTTTTATGACGTTCCTGTAAAAAGTTACAGCATTTCAATGTTGCAAACTTTGATAGGTATATTACGCACCGTATAAAAATTAGTGAATTGTGAAGTTTCATTAGTGTTTCATTTTTTATTCAAATGTAGCACTGTTATACAGATATGTCCAATTGACAATAGTACTTTATTGTCACAAAATTTCAACGTTTTATGACGTTCCTGTAAAAAGTTACAGCATTTCAATGTTGCAAACTTTGATAGGTATATTACGCACCGTATAAAAATTAGTGAATTGTGAAGTTTCATTACTGTTTCATTTTTTATTCAAATGTAGCACTGTTATACCGATATCTCAAATTGACAATAGTACTTTATTGTCACAAAATTTTAAGGTTTTCTGACGCTCCAGTAAAAGCTTACAGCATTTCAATGGTGCAAACTTTGATAGGTATATTGCGCACTGTATAAAAGTTAGTGAATTTTGAAGTTTCATCAGTGTTTCACTTTTTGCTCAAGGGAACCTCTGTTATACCGATATCGCAAACTGACAATAGTACTTTATTGTCACAAGATTTCAAGGTTTTATGACGTTCCTGTAAAAAGTTACAGCATTTCAATGTTGCAAACTTTGATAGGTATATTGCGCACAATATAAAATTAAGTGAATTTAGAAGTTTCATCAGTGTTTCATTTTTTATTGAAGGGCACCGCTCTTATACCGATATCTCAAATTGACAATGGTATTTTATTGCCACATAATTTCTAGGTCTTATGACGCTCCAGTAAAAAGTTACTGCATTTCAATGTTGCAAACTTTGATAGGTATATTGCGCACAGTATAAAATTATGTGAATTGTGAAGTCTCATCAGTGTTTCATTTTTTACTCAAGGGAAGCATGGTTATACCGATATCTCAAACTGACAATGGTACTTTCTTGTCACAAAATTTCAAGGTCTTATAATGCTCCAGCAAAAAGTAAGAGCATTTCAATGTTGCAAACTTTGATAGGTATATTACGCACAATAGAAATTAAGTGAATTTTGAAGTTTCATCAGTATTTCCTTTTTTATTCAAGGGTACCACTCTGATAATAGTACTTTACTTGATAATAGTACTTTATTGCCACAAAATTTCTAGGTTTCATGACTCTCCAGTAAAAAGTTACAGCATTTCAATGTTGCAAAGTTTGATAGGTACATTGCGCACAGTATAAAAGTTAGAGAATTTTGAAGTTTGATCTGTGTTTCATTTTTTGCCCAAGGGAAGCTCTGTTATACCAATATCTCAAACTGACAATAGTACTTTATTGTCACAAAATTGCAAGGTTCTATGACGCTCTAGCAAAACGTTGCAGCATTTCAATGTTGGAAACTTTGACAGGTATATGACACACTGTACAAAATTAAGTGAATTTTGAAGTTTCATTAGTGTTTCATTTCTTCTCAAGTGTAGCACTGTTATACCGATATCTCAAATTGAATATAGAACTTTATTATCAAAAAATTCAAAGTTTTATGACACTCCAGTATAAAGTTACAGCATTTCAATATTGCAAACTATGACAGGTATATTACGCGCAGTATAAAAGTTAGTGAATTGTGAAGTTTCCTCAGTGTTTCATTTTCTCTCAACGGTAGCTCTGTTATTCCGATATCTCAAATTGACAATAGTACTTTATTGTCGCAAAAATTCGTGGTTTTATGAGGCACCAGTAAAAAGTAACAGCATTTCAATGTTGCAAACTTTGATAGGTATATTACGCACAGTATAAAATTCAGTGAATTTTGAAGTTTCATCAGTCTTTCATTTTATACTCAAGGGTAGCACTGTTAGACCGATATCTCAAATTGACAATAGTACTTTATTGTCACAAAATTTCAAGGTTTTATGAGGCTCCAGCAAAAAGTTACAGCATATCAATGATGCAAACTTTGATAGGTATATTACGCATAATATAAAGTTAAGTGAATTTAGAAGTTTCATCAGTGTTTCATTTTTATTCAAGTGTACCGCTCTTATACCGGTATCTCAAATTGACCATAGTATTTTATTGCAACATAATTTCTAGGTCTTATGACGCTCCAGTAAAAAGTTACAGCATTTCAATGTTGCAAACTTTGATAGGTATATTACGCACCGTATAAAAATTAGTGAATTTTTAAGTTTGATCAGTGTTTCATTTCTTCTCAAGGGTAGCACTGTTACACAGATATCTCAAATTGACAATATTACTTTATTATCACTAAATTTCAAGGTTTTGTGAGGCTCCAGTAAAAAGTTACAGCATTTCAATGATGCAAACTTTAATAGGTATATTATGCACAGTATAATATTAAGTGAATTGCGAAGTTTCATCACTATTTTATTTTTTATTCAAGGGTAGCACTGTTATAGCTATATCTCAAATTGACAATAGTAATTTATTGTCAAAGAATTTCAAGGTTTTATGACGCTCCATTGAAAATTTACAGCTTTTCAAATTTGCAAACTTTGATAGGTATATTACGCACAGTATAAAAGTTAGTGAATTGTGAAGTTTCATCAGTGTTTCATCAGTGTTACTCAAGACTAGCACTGTTATACCGATATCTCAAATTGACAATATTACTTTATTGTCACAAAATTTTAAGGTCTGATGACGCTCTAGCAAAAAGTCACAGCATTTCAATGTTGGAAACATTCACAGGTATATGACGCACAGTATAAAATTAAGTGAATTTTGAAGTTTCATCAGTGTTTCATTTTTTCTCAACGGTAGCACTGTTATTCCGATATCTGAAATTGACAATAGTATATTATTGTCACAAGATATCAAGGTTTTATGACGTTCCTGTAAAAAGTTACAGCATTTCAATGTTGCAAACTTTGAGAGGTGTATTACTCACCGTATAAAAATTAGTGAATTGTGAAGCTTCACTAGTATTTCATTTTTTATTCAAGGGTAGCACTGTTATACAGATATCTCAAATTGACA
The DNA here is from genome assembly GCA_920105625.2 of Clusia tigrina. Classification (NCBI taxonomy): domain Eukaryota; kingdom Metazoa; phylum Arthropoda; class Insecta; order Diptera; family Clusiidae; genus Clusia; species Clusia tigrina. The sequence continues at coordinate 177,798 of CAKKTE020000064.1, read as the reverse complement.
ATAGTACTTTATTGTCACAAAATTTCAAAGTTTTCTGACGCTCCAGTAAAAATTTACAGCATTTCAATGGTGCAAACTTTGATAGGTACATTGCGCACAGAATAAAAGTTAATGAATTTGGAAGTTTCATCAGTGTTTCACTTTTTGCTCAAGGGAAGCTCTGTTATACCGATATCTTAAACTGACAATAGTACTTTATTGTCACAAGATATCAAGGTTTTATGAAGTTCCTGTAAAAAGTTACAGCATTTCAATGTTGCAAACTTTGATAGGTATATTACGCACCGTATGAAAGTTAGTGAATTGTGAAGTTTCATCAGTGTTTCATATTTTACTCAAGGGTAGCACTGTTATACTTATATCCCAAATTGACAATAGTACTTTATTGTCACTAAATTTAAAGGTTTTATGAGGCTCCAGTAAAAATTTACAGCATTTCAATGATGCAAACTTTGATAGGTATATTGTAGTGTACCCAAAACACTACAATGCATTTCAACCTACACTGCCTAACGTCCAAGCGTACCGCACATACAAACACATGATAACAATGCAAACATGGCACAAGCCAAAGCGGCGGATCAAATGACGCTATGTGCAGCGGGCATTTGGTGTGAAGGCCAGAAATGCATTGAACCCAAGAAATATGCTGACCACACGCAATTGCAGACAAATGCATGTGTGCAGCATATGGGTTAATATTTAAAATATGTATTAGGATAAGTATTGAACAATAAGAATTATGCTTAGATGTACAATATTAGATGTAATATTTTGCTATATAAGGAGCGCTGATTTATTAAATAAAAGAGTTCCATTTTGGACAGAGAACTCAGCAAATTGCTCATTGCTTTTCTTTGCTCGGCGTTCACGCCTCCAAAAATTAGGGATTCATTTCGGCAAACGAAAGTTTGCCACAACTATTGGCTGGGTTACCATACAGCCTTTATAATTAAATATGGTAAATGTCTGTTGGCACAACATATTGGGTCGTTAGGACTTTCTTATTAACATTTCACATATATCTAGATATCAACCAAGGACACCGCCAGAGATGACAAGCGATCTAACTGGCGAAACGACAATTCTACGACGACCACCACATGGCGATCCTGCCAGGAAATAATACACCCAATATCAGCAATAGTAACTGAAGACAGCGTAATCAACAGTCAGAATATAGACAATAAAATTTTCATCAGCGGCACAATAATTCCGGCAAGAGGTATTAAACATGTAAAAATACTAAACACAACTGACCAAGAAGTTACAATAGACACAATGCAATTACATATAGAACCATTAACAAATTTTGATATTATACATTACAACAAATTGGACAAGCAAGACAAAAACAGATGGATGGAAGTACAGGAAGCTCTCACAAGAAACAATGAGAAAGATAGCATAGACGCATCAATTATCAAAATATGTCAAAATTATCAGGATATTTTCTACTTAGAAAATGAACAACTATCCACGAACAATTTCTATAAGCAAAAAATAACGTTAGAAGAGAAAACACCTGTATACATAAAGAACTACCGCACTCCCCAAGCCCACCTTGAAGAAATCAACCAACAGGTTGAGAAGCTGATGAAAGACGATGTAATTGAACACTCCATTAGCCCATACAACTCACCATTACTAATAGTACCAAAAAAGGATGCCAACGGCAATAAGAAATGGCGACTAGTTGTTGATTTTAGGCAGCTAAATAAAAAGATTGTAAATGACAAATTCCCACTCACGCGAATTGATGACGTTTTAGATAGGATTGGCAGAACAAAATACTTTACTACACTGGACATGACAAGCTCTTTCCATCAGATAGAACTAGATAAAACATCGCGTCCTTTAACGGCATTCTCAACGGGAAATGGACATTTTCAATTTAAGCGCCTACCATTTGGACTAAAAATTTCTACAAACACTTTCCAGCGGATGCTAACCATCGCACTAACAGGGTTAGATGCAAGTGCATTCCTATATGTAGATGATATTATTGTATTCGGATGTTCACTTCAACACCACAACAATAACCTTATAAAGATATTCGAGAGATTAAGAAAATACAATCTAAAACTCAACCCAAGCAAATGCAATTTCCTCAGGCCAGAAGTAGTTTATCTGGGCCATCTAATCACTTCTAAAAGTGTCACAGCTGATCCTGAGAAATGCAAAACAGTACAAATGTATCCAGTTCCCAAAAACGCAGATGAAGCTCGAAGATTTGTAGCCTTTTGTAATTACTACAGAAGATTTATAAAAGATTTTGCAAAAATTGCAAAACCAATCAACAATCTACTAAAAAAAGGCATATAATTCATTTGGAATGAAGATACACAGGAAGCTTTCGACACATTAAGAAAAAACATCATAGAACCTCCTATCTTACAATATCCTAACTTCGAAGAAACATTCATACTCACTACGGATGCATCTAACTATGCAGTTGGAGCCATACTCTGTCAGGGAGAAGTTGGAAAAGATTTGCCAATTTCCTTTGCCAGTCGCTCATTAAACAAGCATGAGATTAATAAACCTGTGATAGAAAAAGAACTTCTAGCGATACATTGGGGAATAAACCATTTCAAACCGTATCTTTATGGAAGAAAATTCACAGTAGTAACAGATCACAGACCACTAGTATCACTCTTTATGCATAAAGACCCATCATCAAGATTAACACGCGTAAGATTGGATCTAGCAGACTATGATTTCGATATAATCTACAAACAAGGCAAAATCAACACCAACGCAGACGCATTGTCGAGAATTAAACTGGACTCAGACGCACTCAAAGCCATGATACCCTCCGTGAATGTAGTAACTAGAAGCATGAAACAGAAACCTTTAGCTGCACAAACACAGATATTGGATGCAAACGCACAAGAGTCTGATCAACTCTATATGTGGCACTGCACTTCAATATCTGATGTTAGAAAATTAAATAAATTAAAAATTGAGCTCAATAAAAATAAAAATACAAGACGCGCGCAGAGAAGTTTGCCAGATATACAAATAAATGAAGCAGGGGTGAAAATGAAAATAAGTGATAATCTATGCCAGAACTTAGGATCGGTTATGGAGAAACTTACAGAAACATTAAATAAGCATGGTATAAACAAGTTAGCCATTGCAAACAATGGCGTCATATTTACGCAAATAAATGAAGAAGAATTGATATCAATGTACAATGCAGTACAGCGTAAAATACAAAAAGAAGGAAGGCAAACTCCTACTAAAATAATTATATATACACCCCCTGCACAAATAACAAACAAGCAGCAGCAATACAATCTGATAAAGGAATTTCATGATACACCACTAGGAGGACACAGCGGAATAAGGAGAACTATAACAAGACTAAAACAAAAATACATATGGCGAAAAATGAGTCAAATGGTAAAAGACTATGTTAGAAAATGCACAACGTGCTGCAAAAATAAAATAACAAGGTATTCCAAAGAAAAGTTAAATATCACAGATACACCAACAGCAAGTTTTGAGACAATACAGGTTGACACAGTGGGTCCACTAAGGATGTCAAATGGATTCAAGTATATACTGACTGCACAGTGTGAACTAACAAAATTCGTTTAAGTAGTTCCACTGACTACAAAAGAAGCAACAGAAGTAGCGCGAGCTATAGTAAACAACATAGTTCTAAGGTATGGAATTTTCAAAACTCTCAAGACAGACAGAGGATCAGAATACAATAACGAACTGATGTCAAATATTTGTAAAATACTACACATTAACCAGGCGCTATCAACACCTTACCACCATGAGACACTAGGAGCAATAGAACGAAACCACAGAGTACTAAATGAGTACATGTTATCCTTTTCAACCAACAACGATTGGGACACATGGTTACCATACTACGCATTTACGTATAACAATACACCACACACAGATACTGGTTACACACCAGCTGAGCTGATATACGGCAAACTCTCAAGGATGTCAACAGAAGCATTAGATACCTCTAAGAAATTCTATGATTTGGATAGCTACCTGACAGAGCTCAGGACTAAATTGCAACATGCACATGAAACAGCTAGAAAACTATTAATAAATGCTAAAATAATAAGAAAAGAATTATATGACAAAAATACAAATAAGATAGAATATAAAATAGGAGATAAAGTATTCTTAAGAAATAATTGTAGACATAAAGGAGACAGTCCTTATGATGGTCCATATAAAATTGTAAATCGCAATGGAGTAAACTCCACAATTATTATTAAGAACAAAGAAAAAATTGTACACAATAATAACATAAAAAAATACTTATCATAGGTAACACCGTAAACTTGTAAAATAAATTCAAAAAAAAATTTTTTTTTCAAAAAAAAAATTTTTTTTCTAAGAACGGTAGAGGTGTAGTGTACCCAAAACACTACAATGCATTTCAACCTACACTGCCTAACGTCCAAGCGTACCGCACATACAAACACATGATAACAATGCAAACATGGCACAAGCCAAAGCGGCGGATCAAATGACGCTATGTGCAGCGGGCATTTGGTGTGAAGGCCAGAAATGCATTGAACCCAAGAAATATGCTGACCACACGCAATTGCAGACAAATGCATGTGTGCAGCATATGGGTTAATATTTAAAATATGTATTAGGATAAGTATTGAACAATAAGAATTATGCTTAGATGTACAATATTAGATGTAATATTTTGCTATATAAGGAGCGCTGATTTATTAAATAAAAGAGTTCCATTTTGGACAGAGAACTCAGCAAATCACATTGCTTTTCTTTGCTCGGCGTTCACGCCTCCAAAAATTAGGGATTCATTTCGGCAAACGAAAGTTTGCCACAACTATTGGCTGGGTTACCATACAGCCTTTATAATTAAATATGGTAAATGTCTGTTGGCACAACATATTGGGTCGTTAGGACTTTCTTATTAACATTTCACATATATCTAGATATCAACCAAGGACACCGCCAGAGATGACAAGCGATCTAACTGGCGAAACGAGAATTCTACGACGACCACCACAATATTATGCACAGTATAAAAGTTAGTGAATTTTGAAGTTTCATCAGAGTTTGACTTTTTGCTCAAGGGAAGCTCTGTTATACCGATATCTTAAACTGACAATAGTACTTTATTGTCACAAGATATCAAGGTTTTATGACGTTCCTGTAAAAAGTTACAGTAGTTCAATGTTGGAAACTGTGACAGGTATGTATATGACGCACAGTATAAAATTAAGTGAATTTTGAAGTTTCATCAGTGTTTCATTTTTTTCTCAACGGTAGCTCTATTATTCCGATATCTGAAATTGATAATAGTACTTCATTGTCACAAAATTCCAAGGTTTTCTGACGCTCCAGTAAAAAGTTACAGCATTTCAATGGTGCAAACTGTGATAGGTATATTGCGCACAGTTAGTGAATTTTGAAGTTTGATCTGTGTTTCATTTTTTGCTCAAGGGAAGCTCTGTTATACCGATATCTCAAACTGACATTTGTACTTTATAGTCACAAAATTTCAAGGTTTTAGGACGCTCCATTAAAAATTTACAGCTTTTCAAATTTGCAAACTTTGATAGGTATATTACGCACAGTACAAAAGTTAGTGAATTGTGAAGTTTCATCAGTGTTTCATCAGTTTTACCCAAGGGTAGCACTGTTATACCGATATCTCAAATTGACAATAGTACTTTTGTGTCACAAAATTTTAAGGTTTTATGACGCTCCAGTAAAAAGTTACAGCATTTCAATGGTGCAAACTTTGATAGGTATATTGCGCACAGAATAAAAGTTAGTGAAATTTGAAGTTTCATCAGTGTTTCACTTTTTCTCAAGGGAAGTACTGTTATACCGATATCTCTAATTGCCATTAGTACTTTATTGGCACAAAATTTCAAGACTTTATGAGGGTCAAGTAAAAAATTACAGCATTTCAAAGTTGCAAACTTTGATAGGTATATTACGCACCGTATGAAAATTTGTGAATTGTGAAGTTTCATCAGTGTTTAATTTTTTACTCAAGGGTAGCACTGTTATACCGATATCTCAAATTGACAATAGTACTTTATTGTCACAAAATTTCAAGGTTTTATGATGCTCCAGTAAAAAGTTACAGCATTTCAATCTTGCAAACTTTGATAGGTATATTACGCACCGTATAGAAATTAGTGAATTTTGAAGTTTCATCAGTGTTTCATTTCTTCTCGAGGGTAGCACGGTTACACTGATATCTCAAATTGACAATATTACTTTATTGTCACTAAATTTAAAGGTTTCATGCGGCTCCAGTAAAAATTTACAGCATTTCAATGATGCAAACTTTGATAGGTATATTATGCACAGTATAAAAGTTAGTGAATTTTGAAGTTTCATCAGAGTTTGACTTTTTGCTCAAGGGAAGTTCTGTTATACCGATATCTTAAACTGACAATAGTACTTTATTGTCACAAGATATCAAGGTTTTATGACGTTCCTGTAAAAAGTTACAGCAGTTCAATGTTGGAAACTGTGACAGGTATATGACACACAGTATAAAATTAAGTGAATTTTGAAGTTTAATCAGTGTTTCATTTTTTTCTCAACGTTAACTCTGTTATTCCGATATCTGAAATTGACAATAGTACTTCCTTGTCACAAAATTCCAAGGTTTTCTGACGCTCCAGTAAAAAGTTACAGCCTTTCAATGGTGCAAACTGTGATAGGTATATTGCGCACAGTATAAAAGTTAGTGAATTTTGAAGTTTCATCAGTGTTTGACTTTTTGCACAAGGGAAGCTCTGTTATACCGATATCTTAAACTGACAATAGCACTTTATTGTCACAAGATATCAAGGTTTTATGACGTTCCTGTAAAAAGTTACAGCATTTCAATGTTGCAAACTTTAATAGGTATATTGCGCACAGTATAAAAGTTAGAGAATTTTGAAGTTTGATCTGTGTTTCATTTTTTCCTCAAGGGAAGCTCTGTTATACCGATATCTCAAACTGACAATTGTACTCTATAGTCACAAAATTTCAAGGTTTTAGGACGCTCCATTAAAAATTTACAGCTTTTCAAATTTGCAAACTTTGATAGGTATATTACGCACAGTACATAAGTTAGTGACTTGTGAAGTTTCATCAGTGTTTCATCAGTGTTACCCAAGGGTAGCACTGTTATACCGATATCTCAAATTGACAATAGTACTTTTGTGTCGCAAAATTTCAAGGTTTTCTGACGCTCCAGTAAAAAGTTACAGCATTTCAATGGTGCAAACTTTGATAGGTATATTGCGCACAGAATAAAAGTTAGTGAAATTTGAAGTTTCATCAGTGTTTCACTTTTTCTCAAGGGAAGTACTGTTATACCGATATCTCTAATTGCCATTAGTACTTTATTGGCACAAAATTTCAAGACTTTATGAGGGTCAAGTAAAAAATTACAGCATTTCAAAGTTGCAAACTTTGATAGGTATATTACGCACCGTATGAAAGTTAGTGAATTGTGAAGTTTCATCAGTGTTTCATTTTTTACTCAAGGGTAGCACTGTTATACCGATATCTCAAATTGACAATAGTACTTTATTGTCACAAAATTTCAAGGTCTTATGACGCTCCAGTAAAAAGTTACAGCATTTCAATCTTGCAAACTTTGATAGGTATATTACGCACCGTATAGAAATTAGTGAATTTTGAAGTTTCATCAGTGTTTCATTTCTTCTCGAGGGTAGCACGGTTACACTGATATCTCAAATTGACAATATTACTTTATTGTCACTAAATTTAAAGGTTTCATGCGGCTCCAGTAAAAATTTACAGCATTTCAATGATGCAAACTTTGATAGGTATATTATGCACAGTATAAAAGTTAGTGAATTTTGAAGTTTCATCAGAGTTTGACTTTTTGCTCAAGGGAAGTTCTGTTATACCGATATCTTAAACTGACAATAGTACTTTATTGTCACAAGATATCAAGGTTTTATGACGTTCCTGTAAAAAGTTACAGCAGTTCAATGTTGGAAACTGTGACAGGTATATGACGCACAGTATAAAATTAAGTGAATTTTGAAGTTTAATCAGTGTTTCATTTTTTTCTCAACGGTAACTCTGTTATTCCGATATCTGAAATTGACAATAGTACTTCCTTGTCACAAAATTCCAAGGTTTTCTGACGCTCCAGTAAAAAGTTACAGCATTTCAATGGTGCAAACTGTGATAGGTATATTGCGCACAGTATAAAAGTTAGTGAATTTTGAAGTTTCATCAGTGTTTGACTTTTTGCACAAGGGAAGCTCTGTTATACCGATATCTTAAACTGACAATAGCACTTTATTGTCACAAGATATCAAGGTTTTATGACGTTCCTGTAAAAAGTTACAGCATTTCAATGTTGCAAACTTTAATAGGTATATTGCGCACAGTATAAAAGTTAGAGAATTTTGAAGTTTGATCTGTGTTTCATTTTTTCCTCAAGGGAAGCTCTGTTATACCGATATCTCAAACTGACAATTGTACTCTATAGTCACAAAATTTCAAGGTTTTAGGACGCTCCATTAAAAATTTACAGCTTTTCAAATTTGCAAACTTTGATAGGTATATTACGCACAGTACATAAGTTAGTGACTTGTGAAGTTTCATCAGTGTTTCATCAGTGTTACCCAAGGGTAGCACTGTTATACCGATATCTCAAATTGACAATAGTACTTTTGTGTCGCAAAATTTCAAGGTTTTCTGACGCTCCAGTAAAAAGTTACAGCATTTCAATGGTGCAAACTTTGATAGGTATATTGCGCACAGTATAAACGTTAGTGAAATTTGAAGTTTCATCAGTGTTTCACTTTTTCTCAAGGGAAGTACTGTTATACCGATATCTCGAATTGCCATTAGTACTTTATTGGCACAAAATTTCAAGACTTTATAAGGCTCAAGTAAAAAATTACAGCATTTCAAAGTTGCAAACTTTGATAGGTATATTACGCACCGTATGAAAGTTAGTGAATTGTGAAGTTTCATCAGTGTTTCATTTTTTACTCAAGGGTAGCACTGTTATACTTATATCTCAAATTGACAATAGTACATACTTTATTGTCACTAAATTTCAAGGTTTTATGACGCTCCAGTAAAAAGTTACAGCATTTCAATGTTGCAAACTTTGATAGGTATATTACGCACCGTATAGAAATTGTGAATTTTGAAGTTTCATCAGTGTTTCACTTTTTGCTCAAGGGAAGCCCAGTTATACCGATATCTTAAACAGACAATAGTACTTTATTGTCACAAGATTTCAAGGTTTTATGACGTTCCTGTAAAAAGTTACAGCATTTCAATGTTGCAAACTTTGATAGGTATATTGCGCACAATATAAAATTAAGTGAATTTAGAAGTTTCATCAGTGTTTCATTTTTTATTCAAGGGTACCGCTCTTATATCTCAAATTGACAATAGTATTTTATTGCCACATAATTTTTAGGTCTTATATCGCTCCTGTAAAAAGTTACAGCATTTCAATGTTGCAAAGTTTGATAGTTATATTACGCACAGTATAAAATTATGTGAATTGTGAAGTCTCATCAGTGTTTTATTTTTTACTCAAGGGTAGCAATGTGATCCCGATATCTCAAATTGACACTAGTACTTTATTGTCACAAAATTTAAAGGTTTTATGATGCTCCAGTAAAAAGTCACAGCATTTCAATCTTGCAAACTTTGATAGGTATATTACGCACCGTATAGAAATTAGTGAATTTTGAAGTTTCATCAGTGTTTCATTTCTTCTCGAGGGTAGCACGGTTACACTGATATCTCAAATTGACAATATTACTTTATTGTCACTAAATTTAAAGGTTTTATGCGGCTCCAGTAAAAATTTACAGCATTTCAATGATGCAAACTTTGATAGGTATATTATGCACAGTATAAAAGTTAGTGAATTTTGAAGTTTCATCAGAGTTTGACTTTTTGCTCAAGGGAAGCTCTGTTATACCGATATCTTAAACTGACAATAGTACTTTATTGTCACAAGATATCAAGGTTTTATGACGTTCCTGTAAAAAGTTACAGCAATTCAATGTTGGAAACTGTGACAGGTATATGACGCACAGTATAAAATTAAGTGAATTTTGAAGTTTCATCAGTGTTTCATTTTTTTCTCAACGGTAACTCTGTTATTCCGATATCCGAAATTGACAATAGTACTTCCTTGTCAGAAAATTCCAAGGTTTTCTGACGCTCCAGTAAAAAGTTACAGCATTTCAATGGTGCAAACTGTGATAGGTATATTGCGCACAGTATAAAAGTTAGTGATTTTTGAAGTTTCATCAGTGTTTGACTTTTTGCACAAGGGAAGCTCTGTTATACCGATATCTTAAACTGACAATAGCATTTTATTGTCAGAAGATATCAAGGTTTTATGACGTTCCTGTAAAAAGTTACAGCAGTTCAATGTTGCAAACTTTGATAGGTATATTGCGCACAATATAAAATTAAGTGAATTTAGAAGTTTCATCAGTGTTTCATTTTTTATTCAAGGGTACCGCTCCTATATCTCAAATTGACAATAGTATTTTATTGCCACAAAATTTCAAGGTTTTATGATGCTCCAGTAAAAAGTTACAGCATTTCAATGTTGGAAACTTTGACAGGTATACGACGCACAATATAAAAGTTAGTGATTTTTAGAGTTGCGTCAGTGTTTAATTTTTTTACTCAAAAATAGTACTGTTATACCGATATCTCCAATTGACAATAGTACTTTTTTATCACAAAATTTTAAGGTCTTATGACGCACCAGTAAAATGTTACAGCATTTCAATGTTGCAAACTTTGACAGGTATACGACGCATAGTACAAAATTAAGTGAATTTTGAAGTTTCATCAGTGTTTCATTTTTTCTCAAGGGTAGCACTGTTATACCGATATCTCTAATTTCCATTAGTACTTTATTGTCACGAAATTTCAAGATTTTATGAGGCTCAAGTAAAAATTTACAGCATTTCAAAGTTGCAAACTTTGATAGGTATATTTCCCACCGTATGAATGTTAGTGGATTGTGAAGTTTCATCAGTGTTTCATTTTTTTACTCAAGGGTAGCACTGTTATACCTATATCTCAAATTGACAATAGTACTTTATTGTCAAAGAATTTCAAGCTTTTGGACGCTCCATTAAAAATTTACAGTTTTTCAAATTTGCAAACTTTGTTAGGTATATTACGCACAGTATAAAGTTAGTGAATTGTGAAGTTTCATCAGTGTTTCATCACTGTTACTCAAGGGTAGCACTGTTATACCGACATCTCATGTTGACAATAGTACTTTATTGTCACAAAATTTCAAGGTCTTATGACGCTCTAGCAAAAAGTTACCGAATTTCAATGTTGCAAACTTTGAAAGGTATATTACGCACAGTATAAAATTTTGTGAATTTTGAAGTTTCATCAGTGTTTCATTTTATACTCAAGGGTAGCACTGTTATACCGATATCTCAAATTAACAATAGTACTTTATTGTCACCAAATTTCAAGGTTTTATGAAGCACCAGTAAAAAGTTACAGCATTTCAATGATGCAAACTTTGATATGTATATTACGCACAGTATAAAATTCAGTGAATTTTGAAGTTTCATCAGTGTTTCATTTTTTATTCAAGGGTACCGCTCTTATATCTCAAATTGACAATAGTATTTTATTGCCACATAATTTTTAGGTCTTATATCGCTCCTGTAAAAAGTTACAGCATTTCAATGTTGCAAAGTTTGATAGTTATATTACGCACAGTATAAAATTATGTGAATTGTGAAGTCTCATCAGTGTTTCATTTTTTACTCAAGGGTAGCAAAGGAAACCCGATATCTCAAATTGACAATGGTACTTTATTGTCACAAAATTTCAAGGTTTTATGATGCTCCAGTAAAAAGTTACAGCATTTCAATGTTGCAAACTTTGATAGGTATATTACGCACCGTATAAAAATTAGTGAATTGTGAAGTTTCATTAGTGTTTCATTTTTTATTCAAGGGTAGCACTGTTATACAGATATCTCAAATTGACAATAGTACTTTATTGTCACAAAATTTCAAGATTTTCTGACGCTCCAGTAAAAAGTTACAGCATTTCAATGGTGCAAACTTTGATAGGTACATTGCGCACAGTATAAAAGTTAGTGATTTTTGAAGTTTCATCAGTGTTTGACTTTTTGCACAAGGGAAGCTCTGTTATACCGATATCTTAATCTGACAATAGCACTTTATTGTCACAAGATATCAAGATTTTATGACGTTCCTGTAAAAAGTTACAGCATTTCAATATTGCAAACTTTAATAGGTATATTGCTCACAGTATAAAAGTTAGAGAATTTTGAAGTTTGATCTGTGTTTCATTTTTTGCTCAAGGGAAGCTCTGTTATACCGATATCTCAAACTGACATTTGTACTTTATAGTCACAAAATTTCAAGGTTTTAGGACGCTCCATTAAAAATTGACAGCTTTTCAAATTTGCAAACTTTGATAGGTATATTACGCACAGTACAAAAGTTAGTGAATTGTGAAGTTTCATCAGTGTTTCATCAGTTTTACCCAAGGGTAGCACTCTTATACCGATATCTCAAATTGACAATAGAACTTTTGTGTCACAAAATTTTAAGGTTTTCTGACGCTCCAGTAAAAAGTTACAGCATTTCAATGGTGCAAACTTTGATAGGTATATTGCGCACAGTATAAAAGTTAGTGAAATTTGAAGTTTCATCAGTGTTTCACTTTTTCTCAAGGGAAGTACTGTTATACCGATATCTCTAATTGCCATTAGTACTTTATTGGCACAAAATTTCAAGACTTTATGAGGGTCAAGTAAAAAATTACAGCATTTCAAAGTTGCAAACTTTGATAGGTATATTACGCACCGTATGAAAGTTAGTGAATTGTGAAGTTTCATCAGTGTTTCAGTTTTTACTCAAGGGTAGCACTGTTATACTTATATCTCAAATTGACAATAGTACTTTATTGTCACAAAATTTAAAGGTTTTATGATGCTCCAGTAAAAAGTCACAGCATTTCAATCTTGCAAACTTTGATAGGTATATTACGCACCGTATAGAAATTAGTGAATTTTGAAGTTTCATCAGTGTTTCATTTCTTCTCGAGGGTAGCACGGTTACACTGATATCTCAAATTGACAATATTACTTTATTGTCACTAAATTTAAAGGTTTTATGCGGCTCCAGTAAAAATTTACAGCATTTCAATGATGCAAACTTTGATAGGTATATTATGCACAGTATAAAAGTTAGTGATTTTTGAAGTTTCATCAGTGTTTGACTTTTTGCACAAGGGAAGCTCTGTTATACCGATATCTTAAACTGACAATAGCATTTTATTGTCAGAAGATATCAAGGTTTTATGACGTTCCTGTAAAAAGTTACAGCAGTTCAATGTTGCAAACTTTGATAGGTATATTGCGCACAATATAAAATTAAGTGAATTTAGAAGTTTCATCAGTGTTTCATTTTTTATTCAAGGGTACCGCTCCTATATCTCAAATTGACAATAGTATTTTATTGCCACAAAATTTCAAGGTTTTATGATGCTCCAGTAAAAAGTTACAGCATTTCAATGTTGCAAACTTTGATAGGTATATTACGCACCGTATAAAAATTAGTGAATTGTGAAGTTTCATCAGTGTTTCATTTTTTATTCAAGGGTAGCACTGTTATACAGATATCTCAAATTGACAATAGTACTTTATTGTCACAAAATTTCAAGATTTTCTGAAGCTCCAGTAAAAAGTTACAGCATTTCAATGGTGCAAACTTTGATAGGTACATTGCGCACAGTATAAAAGTTAGTGAATTTTGAAGTTTCATCAGTGTTTGACTTTTTGCTCAAGCGAAGCTCTGTTATACCGATATCTTAAACTGACAATAGTATTTTATTGTCACAAGATATCAAGGTTTTATGACGTTCCTGTAAAAAGTTACAGCATTTCAATGTTGCAAACTTTGATAGGTATATTGCGCACAGTATAAAAGTGTGTATTTTGAAGTTTGATCTGTGTTTCATTTTTTACTCAAGGGTAGCACTGTTATCCCGATATCTCAAATTGACACTAGTACTTTATTGTCACAAAATTTCAAGGTTTTATGATGCTCCAGCATTTCAATATTACAAACTGTGATAGGTATATTGCGCACAGTATAAAAGTTAGAGAAATTTTAACTCTCATCAGTGTTTCATTTTTTGCTCAAGGGAAGCTCTGTTATACCGATATCTCAAACTGACAATAGTACTTTATTGTCACAAAATTTCAAGGTTTTATGACGCTCTAGCAAAAAGTTACAGCATTTCAATGTTGGAAACTTTGACAGGTATATGAGGCACAGTATAAAAGTTAGTGATTTTTAGAGTTGCGTCAGTGTTTAATTTTTTTACTCAAAAATAGCACTGTTATACCGATATCTCCAATTGACAATAGTACTTTTTTATCACAAAATTTTAAGGTCTTATGACGCACCAGTAAAATGTTACAGCATTTCAATGTTGCAAACTTTGACAGGTATACGACGCATAGTACAAAATTAAGTGAATTTTGAAGTTTCATCAGTGTTTCATTTTTTCTCAAGGGTAGCACTGTTATACCGATATCTCTAATTTCCATTAGTACTTTATTGTCACAAAATTTCAAGATTTTATGAGGCTCAAGTAAAAATTTACAGCATTTCAAAGTTGCAAACTTTGATAGGTATATTTCCCACCGTATGAATGTTAGTGGATTGTGAAGTTTCATCAGTGTTTCATTTTTTTACTCAAGGGTAGCACTGTTATACCTATATCTCAAATTGACAATAGTACTTTATTGTCAAAGAATTTCAAGCTTTTGGACGCTCCATTAAAAATTTACAGTTTTTCAAATTTGCAAACTTTGTTAGGTATATTACGCACAGTATAAAGTTAGTGAATTGTGAAGTTTCATCAGTGTTTCATCACTGTTACTCAAGGGTAGCACTGTTATCCCGACATCTCATGTTGACAATAGTACTTTATTGTCACAAAATTTCAAGGTCTTATGACGCTCTAGCAAAAAGTTACCGAATTTCAATGTTGCAAACTTTGAAAGGTATATTACGCACAGTATAAAATTTTGTGAATTTTGAAGTTTCATCAGTGTTTCATTTTATACTCAAGGGTAGCACTGTTATACCGATATCTCAAATTAACAATAGTACTTTATTGTCACCAAATTTCAAGGTTTTATGAAGCACCAGTAAAAAGTTACAGCATTTCAATGATGCAAACTTTGATACGTATATTACGCACAGTATAAAATTCAGTGAATTTTGAAGTTTCATCAGTGTTTCATTTTTTACTCAAGGGTGTATCACTGTTATACCGATATCTCAAATTGACAATAGTACTAAATAGTCACTAAATTTCAAGGGTTTGTGACGCTCCAGTAAAAAGTTACAGCATTTGAATGTTGCAAAGTTTGATAGGTATATTACGCACCGTCTAAAAATTAATGAATTTTGTAGTTTGAACAGTGTTTCATTTCTCACCGATATCTCAAATTGACAATAGTACTATATTGTCACTAAATTTCAAGATTTAATGAGGCTCTAGTAAAAAATTACAGAATTTCAATGATGCAAACTTTGATAGGTATATTACGCACAGTATAATATTAAGTGAACTGTGAAGTTTCATCAGTGTTTCATTTTTAATCAAGGGTAGCACTGTTATACCGATATCTCAAATTGACAATAGTACTTTATTGTCACAAAATTTGAAGGTCTTATAATGCTCGAACAAAAAGTAACAGCATTTCAATGTTGCAAACTTTGATAGGTATATTGCGCACAGTATAAAATTAAGTGAATTTTGAAGTTTCATCAGTGTTTCATTTTTTCTCAACGGTAGCACTGTTATTGCGATATCTCAAATTGACAATAGTACTTTATTGTCAGAAAAATTCATGGTTTTATGAACCTTAAGTAAAAAGTAACATCATTTCAATGTTGCAAACTTTGATAGGTATATTACGCACCGTATAAAAATTAGTGAATTGTGAAGTTTCATCAGTTTCATTTTTTATTCAAGGGTAGCACTGTTATACCGATATCTCAAATTGACAATAGTACTTTATTGTCACAAAATTTCAAGGTTTTATGACGCTCCAGTAAAAAGTTACAGCATTTCAATGTTGCAAACTGTGATAGGTATATTACGCACAATATAAAATTAAATTAATTTTGATGTTTCATCAGTGTTTCATTTTTTATTCAAGGGTACCACTGTTATACCGATATCTCAAATTGACAATAGTACTTTATTAACACATAATTGCTAGGTCTTATGACGCTCCAGGGAAAAGTTACAGCATTTCAATGTTGCAAACTTTGATAGCTATATTGCGCACAGTATAAAATTATGTGATTGTGAAGTCTCATCACTGTTTCATTTTTTACTCAAGGGTGGCACTGTTATCCCGATATCTCAAATTGACACTAGTACTTTAGTGTCACAAAATTTCAAGGTTTTATGATGCTCCAGTAAAAAGTTACAGCATTTCAATATTGCAAACTTTGATAGGTATATTGCGCACAGTATAAAAGTTAGAGAATTTTGAAGTTTGATCTGTGTTTCATTGTTTTGCTCAAGGGAAGCTCTGTTATGCCGATATCTCAAACTGACAATAGTACTTTAGCGTCACAAAATTGCAAGGTCTAATAATGCTAAAGCAAAAAGTAACAGCATTTCAATGTTGCAAACTTTGATAGGTATATTACGCACCGTATGAAAATTAGTGAATTGTGAAGTTTCATCAGAGTTTCATTTTTTATTCAAGGGTAGCACTGTTATATCGATATCTGAAATTGACAAAAGTACTTTATTGTCACAAAATTTGAAGGTCTTATGACGCTCTAACAAAAATTTACCGCATTTCAATGTTGCAAATTTTCAAAAGTATATTACGCACAGTATAAAATTAAGTGAATTGTGAAGTTTCATCAGTGTTTCATTTTTTACTCAAGGTTAGCACTGTTATACCGATATCTCAAATTGACAATAGTACTTTATTGTCACAAAATTTCAAGGTTTTATGACGCTCCAGTAAAAAGTTACAGCATTTCAATGATGCAAACTTTGGTAGGTATATTATGCACAGTATAAAATTCAGTGAATGTTGAAGTTTCATCAGTGTTTCATTTTATACTCAAGGGTAGCACTGTTATACCGATATCTCACATTGACAATAGTACTTTATTGTCACTAAATTTAAAGAATTTATGGCGCTCCAGTAAAAAGTTACAGCATTTCAATGTTGCAAACTTTGACAGGTATATGAGGCACATTATAAAATTAAGTGAATTTTGAAGTTTCATCAGTGTTTCATTTTTTCTCAAGGGTAGCACTGTTATATCGATATCTCTAATTTCCATTAGTACTTTATTGTCACAAAATTTCAAGATTTTATGAGGCTCAAGTAAAAATTTACAGCATTTCAAAGTTGCAAACTTTGATAGGTATATTTCCCACCGTATGAATGTTAGTGGATTGTGAAGTTTCATCAGTGTTTCATTTTTTTACTCAAGGGTAGCACTGTTATACCTATATCTCAAATTGACAATAGTACTTTATTGTCAAAGAATTTCAAGATTTTGGACGCTCCATTAAAAATTTACAGTTTTTCAAATTTGCAAACTTTGTTAGGTATATTACGCACAGTATAAAGTTAGTGAATTGTGAAGTTTCATCAGTGTTTCATCCCTGTTACTCAAGGGTAGCACTGTTATACCGACATCTCATGTTGACAATAGTACTTTATTCTCACAAAATTTCAAGGTCTTATGACGCTCTAGCAAAAAGTTACCGAATTTCAATGTTGCAAACTTTGAAAGGTATATTACGCACAGTATAAAATTTTGTGAATTTTGAAGTTTCATCAGTGTTTCATTTTATACTCAAGAGTAGCACTGTTATACCGATATCTCAAATTAACAATAGTACTTTATTGTCACCAAATTTCAAGGTTTTATGAAGCACCAGTAAAAAGTTACAGCATTTCAATGATGCAAACTTTGATACGTATATTACGCACAGTATAAAATTCAGTGAATTTTGAAGTTTCATCAGTGTTTCATTTTTTACTCAAGGGTGTATCACTGTTATACCGATATCTCAAATTGACAATAGTACTAAATAGTCACTAAATTTCAAGGGTTTGTGACGCTCCAGTAAAAAGTTACAGCATTTGAATGTTGCAAAGTTTGATAGGTATATTACGCACCGTCTAAAAATTAATGAATTTTGAAGTTTGAACAGTGTTTCATTTCTCACCGATATCTCAAATTGACAATAGTACTATATTGTCACTAAATTTCAAGATTTAATGAGGCTCTAGTAAAAAATTACAGAATTTCAATGATGCAAACTTTGATAGGTATATTACGCACAGTATAATATTAAGTGAACTGTGAAGTTTCATCAGTGTTTCATTTTTAATCAAGGGTAGCACTGTTATACCTATATCTCAAATAGACAATAGTACTTTATTGTAACAAAATTTCAAGGTCTTATAATGCTCGAACAAAAAGTAACAGCATTTCAATGTTGCAAACTGTGATAGTTATATTGCGCACAGTATAAAATTAAGTGAATTTTGAAGTTTCATCAGTGTTTCATTTTTTCTCAACGGTAGCACTGTTATAGCGATATCTCAAATTGACAATAGTACTTTATTGTCAGAAAATTTCAAGGTTTTATGAACCTTAAGTAAAAAGTAACATCATTTCAATGTTGCAAACTTTGATAGGTATATTACGCACCGTATGAAAATTAGTGAATTGTGAAGTTTCATCAGAGTTTCATTTTTTATTCAAGGGTAGCACTGTTATACCGATATCTCAAATTGAAAATAGTACTTTATTGTCACAAAATTTCAAGGTTTTATGACGCTCCAGTAAAAAGTTACAGCATTTCAATGTTGCAAACTTTTATAGGTATATTACGCACAATATAAAATTAAGTGGATTGTGAAGTTTCATCACTGTGTCACTTTTTATTCAAGGGTACCGCTGTTATACCGATATCTCAAATTGACAATAGTACTTTATTAACACATAATTGCTAGGTCTTATGACGCTCCAGGGAAAAGTTACAGCATTTCAATGTTGCAAACTTTGATAGCTATATTGCGCACAGTATAAAATTATGTGATTGTGAAGTCTCATCACTGTTTCATTTTTTACTCAAGGGTGGCACTGTTATCCCGATATCTCAAATTGACACTAGTACTTTATTGTCACAAAATTTCAAAGCCTTATAATGCTCCAGCAAAAAGTAACAGCATTTCAATATTGCAAACTTTGATAGGTATATTGCGCACAGTATAAAAGTTAGAGAATTTTGAAGTTTGATCTGTGTTTCATTGTTTTGCTCAAGGGAAGCTCTGTTATGCCGATATCTCAAACTGACAATAGTACTTTAGCGTCACAAAATTGCAAGGTCTATTAACGCTTAAGCAAAAAGTAACAGCATTTCAATGTTGCAAACTTTTATAGGTATATTACGCACCGTATGAAAATTAGTGAATTGTGAAGTTTCATCAGAGTTTCATTTTTTATTCAAGGGTAGCACTCCGATATCTCAAATTGTCAATTGTACTTTATTGTCAGAAAATTTCAAAGTCTTATGACGCTCTAACAAAAATTTACCGCATTTCAATGTTGCAAATTTTCAAAAGTATATTACGCACAGTATAAAATTTTGTGAATTGTGAAGTTTCATCAGTGTTTCATTTTTTACTCAAGGTTAGCACTGTTATACCGATATCTCAAATTAACAATAGTACTTTATTGTCACAAAATTTCAAGGTTTTATGAGGCTCCAGTAAAAAGTTACAGCATTTCAATGATGCAAACTTTGGTAGGTATATTATGCACAGTATAAAATTCAGTGAATGTTGAAGTTTCATCAGTGTTTCATTTTATACTCAAGGGTAGCACTGTTATACCGATATCTCACATTGACAATAGTACTTTATTGTCACTAAATTTAAAGAATTTATGGCGCTCCAGTAAAAAGTTACAGCATTTCAATGTTGCAAACTTTGATAGGTATACGACGCATAGTACAAAATTAAGTGAATTTTGAAGTTTCATCAGTGTTTCATTTTTTCTCAAGGGTAGCACTGTTATACCGATATCTCTAATTTCCATTAGTACTTTATTGTCACAAAATTTCAAGATTTTATGAGGCTCAAGTAAAAATTTACAGCATTTCAAAGTTGCAAACTTTGATAGGTATATTTCCCACCGTATGAATGTTAGTGGATTGTGAAGTTTCATCAGTGTTTCATTTTTTTACTCAAGGGTAGCACTGTTATACCTATATCTCAAATTGACAATAGTACTTTATTGTCAAAGAATTTCAAGCTTTTGGACGCTCCATTAAAAATTTACAGTTTTTCAAATTTGCAAACTTTGTTAGGTATATTACGCACAGTATAAAGTTAGTGAATTGTGAAGTTTCATCAGTGTTTCATCCCTGTTACTCAAGGGTAGCACTGTTATACCGACATCTCATGTTGACAATAGTACTTTATTCTCACAAAATTTCAAGGTCTTATGACGCTCTAGCAAAAAGTTACCGAATTTCAATGTTGCAAACTTTGAAAGGTATATTACGCACAGTATAAAATTTTGTGAATTTTGAAGTTTCATCAGTGTTTCATTTTATACTCAAGAGTAGCACTGTTATACCGATATCTCAAATTGACAATAGTACTTTATTGTCACCAAATTTCAAAGTTTCATGACGCTCCAGTAAAAAGTTACAGCATTTCAATGTTGCAAACTTTGATACGTATATTACGCACAGTACAAAATTAAGTGAATTGTGAAGCCTCATCAGTGTTTCATTTTTTACTCAAGGGTGTATCACTGTTATACCGATATCTCAAATTGACAATAGTACTAAATAGTCACTAAATTTCAAGGGTTTGTGACGCTCCAGTAAAAAGTTACAGCATTTGAATGTTGCAAAGTTTGATAGGTATATTACGCACCGTCTAAAAATTAATGAATTTTGAAGTTTGAACAGTGTTTCATTTCTCACCGATATCTCAAATTGACAATAGTACTATATTGTCACTAAATTTCAAGATTTAATGAGGCTCTAGTAAAAAATTACAGAATTTCAATGATGCAAACTTTGATAGGTATATTACGCACAGTATAATATTAAGTGAACTGTGAAGTTTCATCAGTGTTTCATTTTTAATCAAGGGTAGCACTGTTATACCTATATCTCAAATTGACAATAGTACTTTATTGTCACAAAATTTGAAAGTCTTATAATGCTCGAACAAAAAGTAACAGCATTTCAATGTTGCAAACTTTGATAGGTATATGAGGCACAGTATAAAATTAAGTGAATTTTGAAGTTTCATCAGTGTTTCATTTTTTCTCAAGGGTAGCACTGTTATTGCGATATCTCAAATTGACAATAGTACTTTATTGTCAGAAAAATTCATGGTTTTATGAACCTTAAGTAAAAAGTAACATCATTTCAATGTTGCAAACTTTGATAGGTATATTACGCACCGTATGAAAATTAGTGAATTGTGAAGTTTCATCAGTGTTTCATTTTTTATTCAAGGGTAGCACTGTTATACAGATATCTCAAATTGACAATAGTACTTTATTGTCACAAAATTTCAAGGTTTTATGACGCTCCAGTAAAAAGTTACAGCATTTCAATGTTGCAAACTTTTATAGGTATATTACGCACAATATAAAAGTTAGTGGATTGTGAAGTTTTATCACTGTGTCACTTTTTATTCAAGGGTACCGCTGTTATAACGATATCTCAAATTGACAATAGTACTTTATTAACACATAATTGCTAGGTCTTATGACGCTCCAGGGAAAAGTTACAGCATTTCAATGTTGCAAACTTTGATAGCTATATTGCGCACAGTATAAAATTATGTGATTGTGAAGTCTCATCACTGTTTCATTTTTTACTCAAGGGTGGCACTGTTATCCCGATATCTCAAATTGACACTAGTACTTTAGTGTCACAAAATTTCAAGGTTTTATGATGCTCCAGTAAAAAGTTACAGCATTTCAATATTGCAAACTTTGATAGGTATATTGCGCACAGTATAAAAGTTAGAGAATTTTGAAGTTTGATCTGTGTTTCATTGTTTTGCTCAAGGGAAGCTCTGTTATGCCGATATCTCAAACTGACAATAGTACTTTAGCGTCACAAAATTGCAAGGTCTATTAACGCTTAAGCAAAAAGTAACAGCATTTCAATGTTGCAAACTTTGATTGGTATATTACGCACCGTATAAAAATTAGTGAATTGTGAAGTTTCATCAGAGTTTCATTTTTTATTCAAGGGTAGCACTGTTATACCGATATCTTAAATTGACAAAAGTATATTACGCACAGTATAAAATTTTGTGAATTGTGAAGTTTCATCAGTGTTTCATTTTTTACTCAAGGTTAGCACTGTTATACCGATATCTCAAATTAACAATAGTACTTTATTGTCACAAAATTTCAAGGTTTTATGAGGCTCCAGTAAAAAGTTACAGCATTTCAATGATGCAAACTTTGGTAGGTATATTATGCACAGTATAAAATTCAGTGAATGTTGAAGTTTCATCAGTGTTTCATTTTATACTCAAGGGTAGCACTGTTATACCGATATCTCACATTGACAATAGTACTTTATTGTCACTAAATTTAAAGAATTTATGACGCTCCAGTAAAAAGTTACAGCATTTCAATGTTGCAAACTTTGATAGGTATATGAGGCACAGTACAAAATTAAGTGAATTTTGAAGTTTCATCAGTGTTTCATTTTTTCTCAAGGGTAGCACTGTTATACCGATATCTCTAATTTCCATTAGTACTTTATTGTCACAAAATTTCAAGATTTTATGAGGCTCAAGTAAAAATTTACAGCATTTCAAAGTTGCAAACTTTGATAGGTATATTTCCCACCGTATGAATGTTAGTGGATTGTGAAGTTTCATCAGTGTTTCATTTTTTTACTCAAGGGTAGCACTGTTATACCTATATCTCAAATTGACAATAGTACTTTATTGTCAAAGAATTTCAAGCTTTTGGACGCTCCATTAAAAATTTACAGTTTTTCAAATTTGCAAACTTTGTTAGGTATATTACGCACAGTATAAAGTTAGTGAATTGTGAAGTTTCATCAGTGTTTCATCCCTGTTACTCAAGGGTAGCACTGTTATACCGACATCTCATGTTGACAATAGTACTTTATTCTCACAAAATGTCAAGGTCTTATGACGCTCTAGCAAAAAGTTACCGAATTTCAATGTTGCAAACTTTGAAAGGTATATTACGCACAGTATAAAATTTTGTGAATTTTGAAGTTTCATCAGTGTTTCATTTTATACTCAAGAGTAGCACTGTTATACCGATATCTCAAATTAACAATAGTACTTTATTGTCACAAAATTTCAAGGTTTTATGAAGCACCAGTAAAAAGTTACAGCATTTCAATGTTGCAAACTTTGATACGTATATTACGCACAGTACAAAATTAAGTGAATTGTGAAGTTTCATCAGTGTTTCATTTTTTACTCAAGGGTGTATCACTGTTATACCGATATCTCAAATTGACAATAGTACTAAATAGTCACTAAATTTCAAGGGTTTGTGACGCTCCAGTAAAAAGTTACAGCATTTGAATGTTGCAAACTTTGATAGGTATATTACGCACCGTCTAAAAATTAATGAATTTTGAAGTTTGAACAGTGTTTCATTTCTCACCGATTTCTCAAATTGACAATAGTACTATATTGTCACTAAATTTCAAGATTTAATGAGGCTCTAGTAAAAAATTACAGAATTTCAATGATGCAAACTTTGATAGGTATATTACGCACAGTATAATATTAAGTGAATTGTGAAGTTTCATCAGTGTTTCATTTTTAATCAAGGGTAGCACTGTTATACCTATATCTCAAATTGACAATAGTACTTTCTTGTAACAAAATTTGAAGGTCTTATAATGCTCGAACAAAAAGTAACAGCATTTCAATGTTGCAAACTGTGATAGTTATATTGCGCACAGTATAAAATTAAGTGAATTTTGAAGTTTCATCAGTGTTTCATTTTTTCTCAACGGTAGCACTGTTATTGCGATATCTCAAATTGACAATAGTACTTTATTGTCAGAAAAATTCATGGTTTTATGAACTTTAAGTAAAAAGTAACATCATTTCAATGTTGCAAACTTTGATAGGTATATTACGCACCGTATAAAAATTAGTGAATTGTGAAGTTTCATCGGTGTTTCATTTTTTATTCAAGGGTAGCACTGTTATACAGATATCTCAAATTGACAATAGTACTTTATTGTCACAAAATTTCAAGGTTTTCTGACGCTCCAGTAAAAAGTTAGAGCATTTCAATGTTGCAAACTTAGATAGGTATATTACGCACAATATAAAATTAAGTGAATTTAGAAGTTTCATCAGTGTTTCATTTTTTATTCAAGGGTACCGCTCTTATACCGATATCTCAAATTGACAATAGTACTTTATTAACACATAATTGCTAGGTCTTATGACGCTCCAGGAAAAAGTTACAGCATTTCAATGTTGCAAACTTTGATAGCTATATTGCGCACAGTATAAAATTATGTGATTGTGAAGTCTCATCACTGTTTCATTTTTTACTCAAGGGTGGCACTGTTATCCCGATATCTCAAATTGACACTAGTACTTTAGTGTCACAAAATTTCAAGGTTTTATGATGCTCCAGTAAAAAGTTACAGCATTTCAATGTTGCAAACTTTGATAGGTATATTACGCACAGTATAAAAGTTAGTGAATTTTGAAGTTTGATCTGTGTTTCATTGTTTTGCTCAAGGGAAGCTCTGTTATGCCGATATCTCAAACTGACAATAGTACTTTAGCGTCACAAAATTGCAAGGTCTATTAACGCTTAAGCAAAAAGTAACAGCATTTCAATGTTGCAAACTTTGATTGGTATATTACGCACCGTATAAAATTAAGTGAATTGTGAATCCTCATCAGTGCTTCATTTTTTACTCAAGGGTAGCACGGTTATACTGATATCTTAAATTGACAATCGTACTTTTTTGTCACAAAATTTCAAGGTCTTATGACGCTCTAACAAAAATTTACCGCATTTCAATGTTGCAAATTTTCAAAAGTATATTACGCACAGTATAAAATTTTGTGAATTGTGAAGTTTCATCAGTGTTTCATTTTTTACTCAAGGTTAGCACTGTTATACCGATATCTCAAATTAACAATAGTACTTTATTGTCACAAAATTTCAAGGTTTTATGAGGCTCCAGTAAAAAGTTACAGCATTTCAATGATGCAAACTTTGGTAGGTATATTATGCACAGTATAAAATTCAGTGAATGTTGAAGTTTCATCAGTGTTTCATTTTATACTCAAGGGTAGCACTGTTATACCGATATCTCACATTGACAATAGTACTTTATTGTCACTAAATTTAAAGAATTTATGCCGCTCCAGTAAAAAGTTACAGCATTTCAATGTTGCAAACTTTGATAGGTATATTTCGCACCGTATAAAAATTAGCGAATTTTGAAGTTTCATTTCTTCTCAAGGGTAGCACTGTTATACCGATATATCAAATTGACAATGTTACTTTATTGTCACACAATTTCAAGGTTTTATGAGGCTCCAGTTAAAAGTTACAACATTTCAATGTTGCAAACTTTGATAGGTATATTACGCACAGTATAAAAGTTAGTGAATTGTGAAGCTTCATCAGTGTTTCATCAGTGTTACTCAAGGGTAGCACTGTTATACCGATATTTCAAATTGACAATAGTACTATATTGTCACAAAATTTCAAGGTCTTATGACGCTCTAGCAAAAAGTTACCGCATTTCAATGTTGCAAACTTTTAAAGGTATATTACGCACAGTATAAAATTTTGTGAATTGTGAAGTTTCATCAGTGTTTCATTTATTATTCAAGGGTAACACTGTTATACAGATAACTCAAATTAACAATAGTACTTTAGTGTCACAAATTTTCAAGTTTTTATGAGGCTCCAGTAAAAAGTTATAGCATTTCAATGATGCAAACTTTGATAGGTATATTACGCACAGTATAAAATTCAGTGAATTTTGAAGTTTCATCAGTGTTTCATTTTTTACTCAAGGGTAGCACTGTTATACGGATATCTCAAATTGACAATAGTACTTTATTGTCACATAATTTCAAGGTTTTATGACGCTCCAGTAAAAAGTTACAACATTTCAATGTTGCAAACTTTGATAGGTATATTACGCACAATATAAAATTAAGTGAATTTTGAAGTTTCATCAGTGTTTAATTTTTTATTCAAGGGTACCACTCTTATACCGATATCTCAAATTGACATAGTACTTCATTGCCACAAAATTTCTAGGTTTTATGACGCTCCAGTAAAAAGTTACAGCATTTCAATGTTGCAAAATTTGATAAGTTTATTTCACACAGTATAAAATTATTTGAATTGTGAAGTTTTATCAGTGTTTCATTTTTTGCTATAGGGAAGCTCTGTTATACCGATATCTCAAACTGACAATAGTTCTTTATTGTCACAAAATTTCAAAGTTTTATGATCTAGCAAATAGTTACAGCATTTCAATGTTGGAAACTTTGACAGGTATATGACGCACAAAAATTAACTGAATTTTGAAGTTTCATCAGTGTTTCATTATATATTCAAGGGTAGCACGGTTATACCGATATCTCAAATTGACAATAGTACTTTATTGACAATAAATTACAAGGTTTTATGACGCTCCAGTAAAAAGTTACAGCATTTCAATGTTGCAAACTTTGATAGGTATATTACGCACTGTATAAAATTAAGTGAATTTTGAAGTTTCATCAGTGTTTCATTTTTTACTCAAGGGTAGCACTGTTATACCGATATCTCAAATTGACAATAGTACTTTATTGTCACATAATTACAAGGTTTTATGACGCTCCAGTAGAAAGTTACAGCATTTCAACGTTGCAAACTTTGATAGGTATATTACGCACCGTATAAAAATTAGTGAATTGTGAAGTTTCATCAGTGTTTCATTTTTTATTCAAGGGTAGCACTGTTATACAGATATCTCAAATTGACAATAGTACTTTATTGTCACAAAATTTCAACATTTTCTGACGCTCCAGTAAAAAGTTACAGCATTTCAATGTTGCAAACTTTGATAAGTATATTACGCACAGTATAAAATTAAGTGAACTTTGAAGTTTCATCAGTGTTTCATTATATATTCAATGGTAGCACTGTTATACCGATATCTCAAATTGACAATAGTACTTTATTGTCATATAATTACAAGGTTTTCTGACGCTCCAGTAAAAAGTTACAGCATTTCAATGTTGCAAACTGTGATAGGTATATTACGCACCGTATAAAATTATATGAATTGTGAAGTTTCATCAGTGTTTCATTTTTTATTCAAGGGTAGCACTGTTATACAGGTATCTCAAATTGACAATACGACTTTATTGTCACAAAATTTCAACGTTTTCTGACTCTCCAGTAAAAAGTTACAGCATTTCAATGTTGCAAACTTTGATAGGTATATTGCGCACAGTATAAAATTAACTGAATTGTGAAGTCTCATCAGTGTTTCATTTTTTACTCAAGGGTAGCACTGTTATACCGATATCTCAAATTGACAATAGTACTTTATTGTCACTAAATTTCAAGATTTTATGAAGCTCCAGTAAAAAGTTACAGCATTTCAATGTTGCAAACTTTGATAGGTATATTACGCACCGTATAAAAGTTAGTGAATTTTGAACTTTCATCAGTGCGTCATTTCTTCTCAAGGGTAGCACTGTTATACCGATATCTCAAATTTTAAATGTTACTTTATTGTCACACAATTTCAAGGTTTTATGAAGCTCCAGTAAAAAGTTACAGCATTTCAATGTTGCAAACTTTGATAGGTATATTTCGCACAGTATAAAATTCAGTGAATGTTGAAGTTTCATCAGTGTTTCATTTTATACTCAAGGGTAGCACTGTTATACCGATATCTCACATTGACAATAGTACTTTATTGTCACTAAATTTAAAGAATTTATGATGCTCCAGTAAAAAGTTACAGCATTTCAATGTTGCAAACTTTGATAGGTATATTTCGCACCGTATAAAAATTAGTGAATTTTGAAGTTTCATCAGTGTTTCATTTCTTCTCAAGGGTAGCACTGTTATACCGATATATCAAATTGACAATGTTACTTTATTGTCACACAATTTCAAGGTTTTATGAGGCTCCAGTTAAAAGTTACAGCATTTCAATGATGCAAACTTTGATAGGTATATTACGCACAGTATAATATTAAGTGAATTGCGAAGTTTCATCAGTATTTCATTTTTTTTCAAGGGTAGCACTGTTATACCTATGTCTCAAATTGACAATAGTACTTTAATGTCAAAGAATTTCAAGGTTTTATGACGTTCCATTAAAAATTTACAGCTTTTCAAATTTCCAAACTTTGATAGGTATATACGCACAGTATAAAAGTTAGTGAATTGTGAAGCTTCATCAGTGTTTCATCAGTGTTACTCAAGGGTAGCACTGTTATACCGATATTTCAAATTGACAATAGTACTATATTGTCACAAAATTTCAAGGTCTTATGACGCTCTAGCAAAAAGTTACCGCATTTCAATGTTGCAAACTTTTAAAGGTATATTACGCACAGTATAAAATTTTGTGAATTGTGAAGTTTCATCAGTGTTTCATTTATTATTCAAGGGTAACACTGTTATACAGATAACTCAAATTAACAATAGTACTTTAGTGTCACAAATTTTCAAGTTTTTATGAGGCTCCAGTAAAAAGTTACAGCATTTCAATGATGCAAACTTTGATAGGTATATTACGCACAGTATAAAATTCTGTGAATTTTGCAGTTTCATAACTGTTTCATTTTTTACTCAAGGGTAGCACTGTTATACTGATATCTCAAATTGACAATAGTACTTTATTGTCACAAAATTTCAAGGTTTTATGACGCTCCAGTAAAAAGTTACAACATTTCAATGTTGCAAACTTTGATAGGTATATTACGCACAATATAAAATTAAGTGAATTTTGAAGTTTCATCAGTGTTTAATTTTTTATTCAAGGGTACCACTCTTATGCCGATATCTCAAATTGACATAGTACTTCATTGCCACAAAATTTCTAGGTTTTATGACGCTCCAGTAAAAAGTTACAGCATTTCAATGTTGCAAAATTTGATAAGTTTATTTCACACAGTATAAAATTATTTGAATTGTGAAGTTTTATCAGTGTTTCATTTTTTGCTCAATGGAAGCTCTGTTATACCGATATCTCAAATTGACAATAGTACTTTATTGTCACAAAATTTTAAGGTCTGATGACGCTCTAGCAAAAAGTTACAGCATTTCAATGTTGGAAACATTGACAGGTATATGACGCACAGTAAGAAATTAAGTGAATTTTGAAGTTTCATCAGTATTCCTTTTTTTCTCAACGGTAGCAGTGTTATTCCGATATCTCAAATTGACAACAGTACTTTATTGTCACAAAATTTCAAAGTTTTATGATGCTCTAGCAAAAAGTTACAGCATTTCAATGTTGGAAACTTTGACAGGTATATGAGGCACAGTATAAAATTAAGTAAATTTTGAAGTTTCATCAGTGTTTCATTTTTTACTCAAGGGTAGCACGGTTATACCGATATCTCAAATTGACAATAGTACTTTATTGTCACATAATTACAAGGTTTTATGACGCTCCAGTAAAAAGTTACAGCATTTCAATGTTGCAAACTTTGATAGGTTATTATTACGCACTGTATAAAATTCAGTGAATTTTGAAGTTTCATCAGTGTTTCATTATATATTCAAGGGTAGCACGGTTATACCGATATCTCAAATTGACAATAGTACTTTATTGTCACAAAATTACAAGGTTTTATGACGCTCCAGTAAAAAGTTACAGCATTTCAATGTTGCAAACTTTGATAAGTATATTACGCACAGTATAAAATTAAGTGAACTTTGAAGTTTCATCAGTGTTTCATTTTTTACTCAAGGGTAGCACTGTTATACCGATATCTCAAATTGACAATAGTACTTTATTGTCACAAAATTTCAAGGTTTTATAATGCTCCAGTAAAAAGTTACAGCATTTCAATGTTGCAAACTTTGATAGGTATATTACGCACCGTATAAAAGTTAGTGAATTTTGAACTTTCATCAGTGCGTCATTTCTTCTCAAGGGTAGCACTGTTATACCGATATCTCAAATTTTAAATGTTAATTTATTGTCACACAATTTCAAGGTTTTATGAAGCTCCAGTAAAAAGTTACAGCATTTCAATGTTGCAAACTTTGATAGGTATATTACGCACAGTATAAAAGTTAGTGAATTGTGAAATTTCATCCGTGTTTCATCAGTGTTACTCAAGGTTAGCACTGTTATACCGATATCTCAAATTGACTATAGTATTTTACTGTCACAAAATTTTAAGGTCTGATGACGCTCTAGCAAAAAGTTACAGCATTTCAATATTGGAAACTTTGCAGGTATATGACGCACAGTAAAAAATTAAGTGAATTTTGAAGTTTCATCAGTTTTTCTCAACGGTAGCAGTGTTATTCCGATACTTTATTGTCACTAAATTACAAGGTTTTATGACGTTCCTGTAAAAAGTTAGAGCATTTCAATGTTGCAAACTTTGATAGGTTTATTACGCACAGTATAAAAATCAGTGAATTTTGAAGTTTCGTCAGTGTTTCATTTTATACTCAAGGGTAGCACTGTTATACTGATATCTCAAATTAACACTAGTACTTTATTGTCACAAACTTTCAAGGTTTTATGACGTTCCATTAAAAATTTACAGCTTTTCAAATTTGCAAACTTTGATAGGTATATTACGCACAGTATAAAAGTTAGTGAATTGTGAAATTTCATCAGTGTTTCATCAGTGTTACTCAAGGTTAGCACTGTTATACCGATATCTCAAATTGACTATAGTACTTTATTGTCACAAAATTTCAAGGTTTTATGACGCTCTAGCAAAAAGTTACAGCATTTCAATATTGGAAACTTTGACAGGTATATAAGGCACAGTAAAAAATTAAGTGAATTTTGAAGTTTCATCAGTGTTTCATTTTTCTCAACGGTAGCAGTGTTATTCAGATATCTCAAATTGACAACAGTACTTTATTGTCACAAAAATTCATGGTTTTATGAGGCTCCAGTAAAAAGTAACAGCATTTCAATGTTGCAAACTTTGATAGGTATATTACGCACAGTATAAAATTCAGTGAATTTTGAAGTTTCATCAGTGTTCCATTATATATTCAAGGGTAGCACTGTTATACCGATATCTCAAATTGACAATAGTACTTTACTGTCACAAAATTACAAGGTTTTATGACGCTCCAGTAAAAAGTTACAGCATTTCAATGTTGCAAACTTTGATAGGTATATTACGCACCGTATAAAAATTAGTGAATTGTGAAGTTTCATCAGTGTTTCATTTTTTATTCAAGGGTAGCACTGTTATACAGATATCTCAAATTGACAATAGTACTTTATTGTCACAAAATTTCAACGTTTTCTGACGCTCCAGTAAAAAGTTACAGCATTTCAATGTTGCAAACTTTGATAGGTATATTGCGCACAGTATAAAATTAAGTGAATTGTGAAGTCTCATCAGTGTTTCATTTTTTACTCAAGGGTAGCACTGTTATACCGATATCTCAAATTGACAATAGTACTTTATTGTCACAAAATTTCAAGGTTTTATAATGCTCCAGTAAAAAGTTACAGCATTTCAATGTTGCAAACTTTGATAGGTATATTACGCACAGTATAAAAGTTAGAGAATTGTGAAGTTTCATTAGTGTTTCATCAGTGTTACTCAAGGTTAGCACTGTTATACCGATATCTCAAATTGACTATAGTACTTTATTGTCACAAAATTTTAAGGTCTGATGACGCTCTAGCAAAAAGTTACAGCATTTCAATGTTGGAAACTTTGACAGGTAAAAAATTAAGGCACAGTAAAAAATTAAGTGAATTTTGAAGTTTCATCAGTGTTTCATTGTTTCTCAACGGTAGCACTGTTATTCCGATATCTATAATTGACAACAGTACTTTATTGTCACAAAAATTCATGGTTTTATGAGGCTAAAGTAAAAAGTAACAGCATTTCAATGTTGCAAACTTTGATAGGTATATTACGCACAGTATAAAATTCAGTGAATTTTGAAGTTTCATCAGTGTTTCATTTTTTACTCAAGGGTAGCACTGTTATACCGATATCTCAAATTGACAATAGTACTTTATTGACAATAGATTACAAGGTTTTATGACGCTCCAGTGAAAAGTTACAGCATTTCAATGTTGCAAACTTTGATAGGTATATTGCGCACAGTATAAAAGTTAGTGAATTTTGAAGTTTCATCAGTGTTTAATTTTTTGCTCAAGGGAATCTCTGTTATACCGATATCTTAAACTGACAATAGTAGTTTATTGTAACAAAATTTCAAGGTTTTATGACGTTCCTGTAAAAAGTTACAGCAATACAGTTCAATGTTGCAAACTTTGATAGGTATATTACGCACAATAAAAATTAAGTGAATTTAGAAGTTTCATAAGTGTTTCATTTTCTATTCAAGGGTACCGCTCTTATACCGATATCTCAAATTGACAATAGTACTTTATTAACACATAATTTTAAAGTCTTATGAGGCTCCAGTAAAAAGTTACAGCATTTCAATGTTGCAAACTTTGAAAAGTATATTACGCACAGTATAAAATTTTGTGAATTGTGAAGTTTCATCAGTGTTTCATTTTTTGCACAATGGAAGCTCTGTTATACCGATGTCTCAAACTGACAATAGTTCTTTATTGTCACAAAATTTCAAGGTTTTATGATCTAGCAAAAAGTTACAGCATTTTAATGTTGGAAACTTTGACAGGTATATGACGCACAGTAAAAAATTAAGTGAATTTTGAAGTTTCATCAGTGTTTCATTTTTTCTCAACCGTAGCAGTGTTATTCCGATATCTCAAATTGACAACAGTACTTTATTGTCACAAAAATTCATGGTTTTATGAGGCTCGAGTAAAAAGGCACATCATTTCAATGTTGCAAACTTTGATAGGTATATTACGCACAGTATACAATTCAGTGAATTTTGAAGTTTCATCAGTGTTTCATTATATATGCAAGGGTAGCACTGTTATACCGATATCTCAAATTGACAATAGTACTTTATTGTCACTAAATTACAAGGTTTTATGACGCTCCAGAAAAAAGTGACAGCATTTCAATGTTGCAAACTCTGATAGGTATATTACGCACCGTATAAAAATTAGTGAATTGTGAAGTTTCATCAGTGTTTCATTTTTTTTCAAGGGTAGCACTGTTATACAGATATCTCAAATTGACAATAAGACTTTATTGTCACAAAATTTCAACGTTTTCTGTCGCTCCAGTAAAAAGTTACAGCATTTCAATGTTGCAAACTTTGATAGGTAAATTACGCACCGTATAAAAGTTAGTGAATTTTGAACTTTCACCAGTGTTTCATTTCTTCTCAAGGGTAGCACTGTTATACCGATATCTCAAATTTACAATGTTACTTTATTGTCACACAATTTCAAGGTTTTATGAGGCTCCAGTAAAAAGTTACAGCATTTCAATTATGCAAACTTTGATAGGTATATTACACACAGTATAATATTAAGTGAATTGCGAAGTTTCATCAGTATTTCATTTTTTATTCAAGGGTAGAACTGTTATACCTATGTCTCAAATTGACAATAGTACTTTATTGTCAAAGAATTTCAAGGTTTTATGACGTTCCATTAAAAATTTACAGCTTTTCAAATTTGCAAACTTTGATAGGTATAATACGCACAGTATAAAAGTTAGTGAATTGTGAAGTTTCATCAGTGTTTCATCAGTGTTACTCAAGGTTAGCACTGTTATACCGATATCTCAAATTGACAATAGTACTTTATTGTCACAAAATTTCAAGGTTTTATGACGCTCTAGCAAAAAGTTACAGCATTTCAATGTTGGAAACTTTGACAGGTATATGAGGCACATTATAAAATTAAGTGAATTTTGAAGTTTCATCAGTGTTTCATTTTTTCTCAACGGTAGCAGTGTTATTCCGATATCTCAAATTGACAACAGTACTTTACTGTCACAAAAATTCATGGTTTTATGAGGCTCCAGTAAAAAGAAACACCATTTCAATGTTGCAAACTTTGATAGGTATATTACGCACAGTATAAAATTCAGTGTATTTTGAAGTTTCATCAGTGTTTCATTATATATTCAAGGGTAGCACTGTTATACCGATATCTTAAATTGACAATAGTACTTTATTGTCACTAAATTACAAGGTTTTATGCCGCTCCAGAAAAAAGTTACAGCATTTCAATGTTGCAAACTTTGATAGGTATATTACGCACCGTATAAAAATTAGGGAATTGTGAAGTTTCATCAGTGTTTCATTTTTTATTCAAGGGTAGCACTGTTATACAGATATCTCAAATTGACAATAAGACTTTATTGTCACAAAATTTCAACGTTTTCTGACGCTCCAGTAAAAAGTTACAGCATTTCAATGTTGCAAACTTTGATAGGTATATTGCGCACAGTATAAAATTAAGTGAATTGTGAAGTCTCATCAGTGTTTCATTTTTTACTCAAGGGTAGCACTGTTATACCGATATCTCAAATTGACAATAGTACTTTATTGTCACTAAATTTCTAGGTTTTATGAAGCTCCAGTAAAAAGTTACAGCATTTCAATGTTGCAAACTTTGATAGGTATATTACGCACCGTATAAAAGTTAGTGAATTTTGAACTTTCATCAGTGTTTCATTTTTTGCTCAAGGGTAGCACTGTTATACCGATATCTCAAATTTACAATGTTACTTTATTGTCACACAATTTCAAGGTTTTATGAGGCTCCAGTAAAAAGTTACAGCATTTCAATGATGCAAACTTTGATAGGTATATTACACACAATATAATATTAAGTGAATTGCGAAGTTTCATCAGTATTTCATTTTTTTATTCAAGGGTAGAACTGTTATACCTATGTCTCAAATTGACAATAGTACTTTATTGTCAAAGAATTTCAAGGTTTTATGACGTTCCATTAAAAATTTACAGCTTTTCAAATTTGCAAACTTTGATAGGTATATTACGCACAGTATAAAAGTTAGTGAATTGTGAAGTTTCATCAGTGTTTCATCAGTGTTACTCAAGGTTAGCACTGTTATGCCGATATCACAAATTGACAATAGTACTTTATTGTCACAAAATTTTAAGGTCTGATGACGCTCTAGTAAAAAGTTACAGCATTTCAATGTTGGAAACTTTGACAGGTATATGACGCACACTAAAAAATTAAGTGAATTTTGAAGTTTCATAAGTGTTTCATTTTTTCTCAACGGTAGCAGTGTTATTGCGATATCTCAAATTGACAACAGTACTTTATTGTCACAAAATTTTAAGGTCTGATGACGCTCTAGCAAAAAGTTACAGCATTTCAATGTTGCAAACTTTGATAGGTATATTACGCACAGTATAAAATTCAGTGAATTTTGAAGTTTCATCAGTGTTTCATTATATATTCAAGGGTAGCACTGTTATACCGATATCTCAAATTGACAATAGTACTTTATTGTCACAAAATTACAAGGTTTTATGACGCTCCAGTAAAAAGTTACAGCATTTCAATGTTGCAAACTTTGATAGGTATATTACGCACCGTATAAAAATTAGTGAATTGTGAAGTTTCATCAGTGTTTCATTTTTTATTCAAGGGTAGCACTGTTATACAGATATCTCAAATTGACAATAGTACTTTATTGTCACAAAATTTCAACGTTTTCTGTCGCTCCAGTAAAAAGTTACAGCATTTCAATGTTGCAAACTTTGATAAGTATATTACGCACAGTGTAAAATTAAGTGAACTTTGAAGTTTCATCAGTGTTTCATTATATATTCAAGGGTAGCACTGTTATACCGATATCTCAAATTGACAATAGTACTTTATTGTCACTAAATTACAAGTTTTATGACGCTCCAGTAAAAAGTTACAACATTTCAATATTGCAAACTGTGATAGGTATATTACGCACCGTATAAAAATTAGTGAATTGTGAAGTTTCATCAGTGTTTCATTTTGTATTCAAGGGTAGCACTGTTATACAGATATTTCAAATTGACAATAAGACTTTATTGTCACAAAATTTCAACGTTTTCTGACGCTCCAGTAAAAAGTTACAGCATTTCAATGTTGCAAAACTTTGATAGGTATATTGCACACAGTATAAAATTATGTGATTGTGAAGTCTCATCAGTGTTTCATTTTTTACTCAAGGGTAGCACTGTTATACCGATATCTCAAATTGACAATAGTACTTTCCTTTCACATAATTTCAAGGTTTTATGACGATCCAGTAAAAAGTTACAGCTTTTCAATGTTGCAAACTTTGATAGGTATATTACGCACCGTATAAAATTTAGTGAATTTTGAACTTTCATCAATGTTTCATTTCTTCCCAAGGGTAGCACTGTTATACCGATATCTAAAATTTACAATGTTACTTTATTGTCACACAATTTCAAGGTTTTATGAGGCTCCAGTAAAAAGTTATAGCATTTCAATGATGCAAACTTTGATAGGTATATTACGCACAGTATAATATTAAGTGAATTGCGAAGTTTCATCAGTTTTTCATTGTTTATTCAAGGGTAGAACTATTATACATATGTCTCAAATTGACAATAGTACTTTATTGTCAAAGAATTTCAAGGTTTTATGAGGTTCCATTAAAAATTTACAGCTTTTCAAAATTGCAAACTTTGATAGGTATATTACGCACAGTATACAAGTTAGTGAATTGTGAAGTTTCATCAGTGTTTCATCAGTGTTACTCAAGGTTAGCACTGTTATACCGATATCTCAAATTGACAATAGTACTTTATTGTCACAAAATTTTAAGGTCTGATGACGCTCTAGCAAAAAGTTACAGCATTTCAATGTTGGAAACATTGACAGGTATATGACGCACAGTAAGAAATTAAGTGAATTTTGAAGTTTCATCAGTATTCCTTTTTTTCTCAACGGTAGCAGTGTTATTCCGATATCTCAAATTGACAACAGTACTTTATTGTCACAAAAATTCATGGTTTTATGAGGCTCCAGTAAAAAGTAACAGCATTTCAATGCTGCAAACTTTGATAGGTATATTACACACAGTATAAAATTCAGTGAATTTTGAAGTTTCATCAGTGTTTCATTATATATTCAAGGGTAGCACTGTTATACCGATATCTCAAATTGACAATTGTACTTTATTGTCACTAAATTACAAGGTTTTATGACGCTGCAGTAAAAAGTTACAGCATTTCAATGTTGCATACTTTGATAGGTATATTACGCACCGTATAAAAATTAGTGAATTGTGAAGTTTCATCAGTGTTTAATTTTTTATTCAAGGGTAGCACTGTTATTCCGATATCTCAAATTGACAATATGCCTTTATTGTCACAAAATTTCAACGTTTTCTGACGCTCCAGTAAAAAGTTACAGCATTTCAATGTTGCAAACTTTGATAGGTATATTGCGCACAGTATAAAATTATGTGATTGTGAAGTCTCATCAGTGTTTCATTTTTTACTCAAGGGCAGCACTGTTATACCGATATCTCAAATTG
The DNA here is from genome assembly GCA_920105625.2 of Clusia tigrina. NCBI lineage: Eukaryota > Metazoa > Arthropoda > Insecta > Diptera > Clusiidae > Clusia > Clusia tigrina. The sequence continues at coordinate 140,018 of CAKKTE020000064.1, read as the reverse complement.
ACAATAGTACTTTATTGTCACAAATTTTCAAGGTTTTATGACGCTGCAGTAAAAATTTACAGCATTTCAATGTTGCAAACTTTGATAGGTATATTACGCACAGTATAAAAGTTAGAGAATTGTGAAGCTTCATTAGTGTTGCATCAGTGTTACTCAAGGTTAGCACTGTTATACCGATATCTCAAATTGACTATCGTACTTTATTGTCACAAAATTTTAAGGCCTGATGACGCTCTAGCAAAAAGTTACAGCATTTCAATGTTGGAAACTTTGACAGGTATATGAGGCACAGTAAAAAATTAAGTGAATTTTGAAGTTTCATCAGTGTTTCATTTTTTCTCAAGGATAGCAGTGTTATATCGATATCTCAAATTGACAACAGTACTTTATTGTCACAAAAATTCATGGTTTTATGAGGCTCCAGTAAAAAGTAACAGCATTTCAATGTTGCAAACTTTGATAGGTATATTACGCACAATAAAAATGAAGTGAATTTAGAAGTTTCATCAGTGTTTCATTTTCTATTCAAGGGTACCGCTCTTATACCGATATCTCAAATTGACAATAGTACTTTATTAACACATAATTTTAAAGTCTTATGACGCTCCAGTAAAAAGTTACAGCATTTCAATGTTGCAAACTTTGATAGGTATATTGCGCATAGTATAAAATTCAGTGCATTTTGAAGTTTCATCAGTGTTTCATTTCATACTCAGGGGTAGCACTGTTATACCGATATCTCAAATTGACACTGGTACTTTATTGTCACAAAATTTCAAGGTTTTATAATGTTCCAGCAAAAAGTTACAGCATTTCAATATCGCAAACTTTGATAGGTATATGCGCACCTTATAAAAGTTAGAGAAGTTTCATCAGTGTTTCATTTTTTGCTCAAGGGAAGCTCTGTTATACCGATATCTCAAACTGACAATAGTACTTTATTGTCACAAAATTTCAAGGTTTTATGACGCTTCAGTAAAAAGTTACAGCATTTCAATGTTGCAAACTTTGATAAGTATATTACGCACAGTATCAAATTAAGTGAACTTTGAAGTTTCATCAGTGTTTCATTTTTTACTCAAGGGAAGCATGGTTATACCGATATCTCAAACTGAGAATGGTACTTTGTTGTCACAAAATTTCAAGGTATATTAAAGCTTAAGCAAAAAGGAACAGTATTTCAATGTTGCAAACTTTGATAGGTATATTACGCACAATATAAAATTAAGTGAATTTTGAAGTCTCGTCAGTGTTTCATTTTTTACACAAGGGTAGCACTGTTATACCGATATCTCAAATTGACAATAGTACTTTATTGTCACAAAATTTCAAGGTTTTATGAGGCTCCAGTAAAAAGTTACAGCATTTCAATGATGCAAACTTTGATAGGTATATTACGCATAGTATAAAATTCAGTGCATTTTGAAGTTTCATCAGTGTTTCATTTCATACTCAAGGGTAGCACTGTTATACCGATATATCAAATTGACAATAGTACTTTATTGTCACTATATTTCAAGCTTTTATGACGCTCCAGTAAAAAGTTACAGCATTTCAATGTTGCAAATTTTGATAGCTATATTACGCACCGTATAAAATTCAGTGCATTTTGAAGTTTCATCAGTGTTTCATTTCATACTCAAGGGTAGCTCTGTTATACCGATATCTCAAATTGACAATAGTACTTTATTGTCACAAAATTTCGAGGTCTTATGACGCTCTAGCAAGAATTTACCGCATTTCAATGTTGCAAATTTTGAAAAGTATATTACGCACAGTATAAAATTAAGTGAACTTTGAAGTTTCATCTGTGTTTCATTTTTTACTCAAGGCCAGCATGGATATAACAATATCTCAAACTGACAATGGTACTTTGTTGTCACAAAATTTTAAGGTCTATTAAGGCTTAAGCAAAAAGGAACAGTATTTCAATGTTGCAAACTTTGATAGGTATATTACGCACAATATAAAATGAAGTGAATTTTGAAGTTTCATCAGTGTTTCATTTTTTATTCAAGGGTACTACTCTTATACCGATATCTTAAATTGACAATAGTACTTTATTGTCACAAAATTTGAAGGTTTTATAATGCTCCAACAAAAATTTACTCCATTTCAATGTTGCAAACTTTAGTATATTACGCACAGTATAAAATTTTGTGAATTGTGAAGTTTCATCAGTGTTTCATTTTTTACTCAAGGGTAGCACTGTTATACCGATATCTCAAATTGACAATAGTACTTTATTGTCACAAATTTTCAAGGTTTTATGACGCTCTAGGAAAAAGTTACAGCATTTCAATGTTGGAAACTTTGACAGGTATATGAGGCACAGTATAAAATTAAGTGAATTTTGAAGTTTCATCAGTGTTTCATTTTTTCTCAACGGTAGCACTGTTATATCGATATCTCAAATTGACAATAGTACTTTATTGTCACAAAAGTTCATGGTTTTATGAGGCTTCAGTACTGTTATTCCGATATCTCAAATTGACAATAGTACTTTATTGTCACAAAAGTTCATGGTTTTATGAGGCTTCAGTAAATTTCAATGTTGCAAACTTTGATAGGTATATTACGCACAGTATAAAATTCAGTGAATTTTGAAGTTTCATCAGTGTTTCATTTTATGCTCAAGGGTAACACTGTTATACCGATATCTCAAATTGACAATATTACTTTATTGTCACAAAATTTCAAGGTTTTATGAGGCTCCAGTAAAAAGTTACAGCATTTCAATGTTGCAAACTTTGAAAGGTATATTACGCACCGTATACAAATTAGTGAATTGTGAAGTTTCATCAGTGTTTCATTTTTTATTCAAGGGTAGCACTGTTATACAGATATCTCAAATTGACAATAACACTTTATTGTCACAAAATTTCAACGTTTTCTGATGCTCCAGTAAAAAGTTACAGCATTTCAATGTTGCAAACTTTGATAGGTATATTGCGCACAGTATAAAAGTTAGTGAATTTTGAAGTTTCATCAGTGTTTAATTTTTTGCTCAAGGGAAGCTCTGTTATACCGATATTGCAAACTGACAATAGTACTTTATTGTCACAAAATTTCAAGGTTTTATGACGTTCGTGTAAAAAGTTACAGCATTTCAATGTTGCAAACTTTGATAGGTGTATTACGCACAATATAAAATTAAGCGAATTTAGAAGTTTCATCAGTGTTTCATTTTTTATTCAAGGGTACCGCTCTTATACCGATATCTTAAATTGACAACAGTACTTTATTGTCACAAAAGTTTAAGGTCTTATAATGTTCCAACAAAAATTTACCCCATTTCAATGTTGCAAACTTTGAAAAGTATATTACGCACAGTATAAAATTTTGTGATTTGTGAAGTTTCATCAGTGTTTCATTTTTTACTCAAGGGTAGCACTGTTATACCGATATCTCACATTAACAATAGTACTTTATTGTCACAAAATTTCAATGTTTTATGAGGCTCCAGTAAAAAGTTACAGCATTTCAATGATGCAAACTTTGATAGGTATATTACGCACAGTATAAAATTCAGTGAATTTTGAAGTTTCATCAGTGTTTCATTATATATTCAAGGGTAGCACTGTTATACCGATATCTCAAATTGACAATTGTACTTTATTGTCACTAAATTACAAGGTTTTATGACGCTCCAGTAAAAAGATACAGCATTTCAATGTTGCAAATTTTGATAGCTATATTACGCACCGTATAAAATTCAGTGCATTTTGAAGTTTCATCAGTGTTTCATTTCATACTCAAGGGTAGCTCTGTTATACCGATATCTCAAATTGACAATAGTACTTTATTGTCACAAAATTTCGAGGTCTTATGACGCTCTAGCAAGAATTTACCGCATTTCAATGTTGCAAATTTTGAAAAGTATATTACGCACAGTATAAAATTAAGTGAACTTTGAAGTTTCATCTGTGTTTCATTTTTTACCCAAGGCCAGCATGATTATACCAATATCTCAAACTGACAATGGTACTTTGTTGTCACAAAATTTTAAGGTCTATTAAGGCTTAAGCAAAAAGGAACAGTATTTCAATGTTGCAAACTTTGATAGGTATATTACGCACAATATAAAATGAAGTGAATTTTGAAGTTTCATCAGTGTTTCATTTTTTATTCAAGGGTACTACTCTTATACCGATATCTTAAATTGACAATAGTACTTTATTGTCACAAAATTTGAAGGTTTTATAATGCTCCAACAAAAATTTACTCCATTTCAATGTTGCAAACTTTAGTATATTACGCACAGTATAAAATTTTGTGAATTGTGAAGTTTCATCAGTGTCTCATTTTTTACTCAAGGGTAGCACTGTTATACCGATATCTCAAATTAAAAATAGTACTTTATTGTCACAAAATTTCAAGGTTTTATGAGGCTCCAGTAAAAAGTTACAGCATTTCAATGATGCAAAGTTTGATAGGTATATTACGCACAGTATAAAATTCCGTGAATTTTGAAGTTTCATCAGTGTTTCTTTTTTTACACAAGGGTAGCACTGTTATACCGATGTCTCAAATTGACAATAGTACTTTATTGTCACAAAATTTTAAGGTTTTATGACGCTCTAGCAAAAAGTTACAGCATTTCAATGTTGGAAACTTTGACAGGTATATGAGGCACAGTATAAAATTAAGTGAATTTTGAAGTTTCATCAGTGTTTCATTTTTTCTCAAGGATAGCACTGTTATATCGATATCTCAAATTGACAATAGTACTTTATTGTCACAAAAGTTCATGGTTTTATGAGGCTTCAGTACTGTTATTCCGATATCTCAAATTGACAATAGTACTTTATTGTCACAAAAGTTCATGGTTTTATGAGGCTTCAGTAAATTTCAATGTTGCAAACTTTGATAGGTATATTACGCACAGTATAAAATTCAGTGAATTTTGAAGTTTCATCAGTGTTTCATTTTTTACTCAAGGGTAACACTGTTATACCGATATCTCAAATTGACAATATTACTTTATTGTCACAAAATTTCAAGGTTTTATGAGGCTCCAGTAAAAAGTTACAGCATTTCAATGTTGCAAAACTTTGAAAGGTATATTACGCACCGTATACAAATTAGTGAATTGTGAAGTTCATCAGTGTTTCATTTTTTATTCAAGGGTAGCACTGTTATACAGATATCTCAAATTGACAATAACACTTTATTGTCACAAAATTTCAACGTTTTCTGACGCTCCAGTAAAAAGTTACAGCATTTCAATGTTGCAAACTTTGATAGGTATATTGCGCACAGTATAAAAGTTAGTGAATTTTGAAGTTTCATCAGTGTTTCACTTTTTGCTCAAGGGAAGCTCTGTTATACCGATATCTTGAACTGACAATAGTACTTTATTGTCACAAAATTTCAAGGTTTTATGACGTTCGTGTAAAAAGTTACAGCATTTCAATGTTGCAAACTTTGATAGGTGTATTACGCACAATATAAAATTAAGCGAATTTAGAAGTTTCATCAGTGTTTCATTTTTTATTCAAGGGTACCGCTCTTATACCGATATCTTAAATTGACAATAGTACTTTATTGTCACAAAAGTTTAAGGTCTTATAATGTTCCAACAAAAATTTACCCCATTTCAATGTTGCAAACTTTGAAAAGTATATTACGCACAGTATAAAATTTTGTGATTTGTGAAGTTTCATAAGTGTTTTATTTTTTACTCAAGGGTAGCACTGTTATACCGATATCGCACATTAACAATAGTACTTTATTGTCACAAAATTTCAATGTTTTATGAGGCTCCAGTAAAAAGTTACAGCATTTCAATGATGCAAACTTTGATAGGTATATTACGCACAGTATAAAAATTAGAGAATTGTGAAGTTTCATTAGTATTTCATCAGTGTTACTCAAGGTTAGCACTGTTATACCGATATCTCAAATTGACTATAGTACTTTATTGTCACAAAATTTTAAGGTCTGATGACGCTCTAGCAAAAAGTTACAGCATTTCAATGTTGGAAACTTTGACAGGTAAAAAATTAAGGCACAGTAAAAAATTAAGTGAATTTTGAAGTTTCATCAGTGTTTCATTGTTTCTCAACGGTAGCACTGTTATTCCGATATCTCAAATTGACAACAGTACTTTATTGTCACAAAAATTCATGGTTTTATGAGGCTCCAGTAAAAAGTTACAGCATTTCAATGTTGCAAACTTTGATAGGTATATTACGCACCGTATAAAAATTAGTGAATTTTGAAGTTTCATCAGTGTTTCACTTATTGCTCAAGGGAATCTCTGTTATACCGATATCTTAAACTGACAATAGTACTTTATTGTAACAAAATTTCAAGGTTTTATGACGTTCCTGTAAAAAGTTACAGCATTTCAATGTTGCAGACTTTGATAGGTATATTACGCACAATAAAAATTAAGTGAATTTAGAAGTTTCATCAGTGTTTCATTTTCTATTCAAGGGTACCGCTCTTATACCGATATCTCAAATTGACAATAGTACTTTATTAACACATCATTTTAAAGTCTTATGACGCTCCAGTAAAAAGTTACAGCATTTCAATGTTTCAAAGTTTGATAGGTATATTGCGCACAGTATAAAATTATGTGAAGTCTCATCAGTGTTTCATTCTTTATTCAAGGGTACCACTCTTATACCGATATCTTAAATTGACAATAGTACTTTATTGTCACAAAATTTGAAGGTCTTATAATGCTCCAACCAAAATTTACCCCATTTCAATGTTGCAAACTTTGAAAAGTATATTACGCACAGTATAAAATTATGTGAATTGTGAAGTTTCATCAGTGTTTCATTTTTTACACAAGGGTAGCACTGTTATACCGATATCTCAAATTGACAATAGTGCTTTATTGTCACAAAATTTCAAGGTTTTATGAGGCTCCAGTAAAAAGTTACAGCATTTCAATGATGCAAACTTTGATAGGTATATTACGCATAGTATAAAATTCAGTGCATTTTGAAGTTTCATCAGTGTTTCATTTCATACTCAAGGGTAGCACTGTTATACCGATATCTCAAATTAACAATAGTGCTTTATTGTCACAAAATTTCAAGGTTTTATGAGGCTCCAGTAAAAAGTTACAGCATTTCAATGATGCAAACTTTGATAGGTATATTACGCATAGTATAAAATTCAGTGCATTTTGAAGTTTCATCAGTGTTTCATTTCATACTCAAGGGTAGCACTGTTATACCGATATCTCAAACTGACAATAGTACTTTATTGTCAAATATTTCAAGGTTTTCTGAGGCTCCAGTAAAAAGTTACAGCATTTCAATGTTGCAAACTTTGTTAAGTATATTACGCACAGTATAAAATTAAGTGAACTTTGAAGTTTCATCTGTGTTTCATTTCTTACTCAAGGCCAGCATGGTTATACCGATATCTCAAACTGACAATGGTACTTTGTTGTCACAAAATTTCAAAGTCTATTAAGGCTTAAGGAAAAAGTTACAGCATTTCAATGGTGCAAACTTTGATAGGTATATTACGCACCGTATAAAAGTTAGTGAATTTTGAAGTTTCATCTGTGTTTAATTTTTTGCTCAAGGGAAGCTCTGTTATACCCATACCTCAAACTGACAATAGTACTTTATTGTCACAAAATTTCAAGGATTTATGACGTTCCTGTAAAAAGTTAGAGCATTTCAATGTTGCAAACTTTGATAGGTATATTACGCACAGTATAATATTCAGTGAATTTTGAAGTTTCATCAGTGTTTCATTTTATATTCATGGGTAGCACTGTTATAATACGATATCTCAAATTGACAATAGTACCTTATTGTCACTAAATTTCAAGGTTTTATGACGCTCCAGTAAAAAGTTACAGCATTTCAAGGTTGCAAACTTTGATAGTTATATTACGCACCGTATAAAAATTAGTGAATTGTGAAGTTTCATCAGTGTTTCATTTTATATTCAAGGGTAGCATTGTTATACAGATATCTCAAATTGACAATAAGACTTTAATGTCACAAAACTTCAACGTTTTTTGACGCTCCAGTAAAAAGTTACAGCATTTCAATGGTGCAAACTTGGATAGGTATATTGCGCACAGTATAAAAGTTAGTGAATTTTGATGTTGCATCAGTGTTTCACTTTTTGCTCAAGGGAAGCTCTGTTATACCGATATCTTAAACTGACAATAGTACTTTATTGTCACTAAATTTCAAGGTTTTATGAGGCTCCAGTAAAAAGTTACAGGATTTCAATGTTGCAAACTTTGATAGGTATATTACGCACCGTATAAAAATTAGTGAATTTTGAAGTTTCATCAGTGTTTCATTTCTTCTCAAGGGTAGCACTGTTATACCGATATCTCAAATTGACAATAGTACTTTATTGTCACAAAATTTCTAGGTCTTATGAAGCTCTAGCAAAAATTTCCCGCATTTCAATGTTGCAAACTTTGAAAAGTATATTACGCACAGTATAAAATTTTGTGAATTGTGAAGTTTCATCAGTGTTTCATTTTTAACTCAAGGGTAGCACTTTTATACTGATATCTCAAATTAACACTAGTACTTTATTGTCACAAAATTTCAAGGTTTTATGATGCTCCAGTAAAAAGTTACAGCATTTCAATGTTGCAAACTTTGATAGGTATATTACGCACAGTATAAAATTCAGTGAATTTTGAAGTTTCATCATTGTTTCATTTTATACTCAAGGGTAGCACTGTTATACCGATATCTCAAATTGACAATAGTACTTTATTGTCACTAAATTTCAAGGTTTTATGACGCTCCAGTAAAAAGTTACAGCATTTCAATGTTGCAAACTTTGATAGGTATATTACGCACCGTATAAAAATTTGTGAATTTTGAAGTTTCATCAGTGTTTCCTTTTATACTCAAGGGTAGCACTGTTATACCGATATCTCAAATTGACAATATTACTTTATTGTCACTAAATTTCAAGGTTTTATGACGCTCCAGTAAAAAGTTACAGCATTTCAATGGTGCAAACTTTGATAGGTATATTGCACACAGTATAAAAGTTAGTGAATTTTGAAGTTTCATCAGTGTTTCACTTTTTGCTCAAGGGAAGCTCTGTTATACCGATATCTTAAAGTGACAATAGTACTTTATTGTCACAAAATTTCAAGGATTTATGACGTTCCTGTAAAAAGTTAGAGCATTTCAATGTTGCAAACTTTGAAAAGTATATTACGCACAGTATAAAATTTTGTGAATTGTGAAGTTTCATCAGTGTTTCATTTTTAACTCAAGGTTAGCACTTTTATACTGATATCTCAAATTAACACTAGTACTTTATTGTCACAAAATTTCAAGGTTTTATGAGGCTCCAGTAAAAAGTTACAGCATTTCAATGATTCAAACTTTGATAGGTATATTACGCACAGTATAAAATTCAGTGAATTTTGAAGTTTCATCAGTGTTTCATTTTATACTCACGGGTAGCACTGTTATACCGATATCTCAAATTGACAATAGTACTTTATTGTCACTAATTTTCAAGGTTTTATGACGCTCCATTAAAAAGTTACAGCATTTCAATGTTGCAAACTTTGATAGGTATATTACGCACCGTATAAAAATTAGTGAATTTTGAAGTTTCATTAGTGTTTCATTTCTTCTCAAGGGTAGCACTGTTATACCGATATCTCAAATTGAAAATATTACTTTATTGACACTAAATTTAAAGGTTTTATGAGGCTCCAGCAAAAAGTTACAGCATTTCAATGATGCAAACTTTGATAGATATATTACGCACAGTATAAAATTCAGTGAATTTTGAAGTTTCATCAGTGTTTCCTTTTATACTCAAGGGTAGCACTGTTATACCGATATCTCAAATTGACAATAAGACTTTAATGTCACAAAATTTCAACGTTTTCTGACGCTCCAGTAAAAAATTACAGCATTTCAATGATGCAAACATTGATAGGTATATTACGCACAGTATAAAATTCAGTGAATTTTGAAGTTTCATCAGTGTTTCATTTTATATTCATGGGTAGCACTGTTATAATACGATATCTCAAATTGACAATAGTACCTTATTGTCACTAAATTTCAAGGTTTTATGACGCTTCAGTAAAAAGTTACAGCATTTCAAGGTTGCACACTTTGATAGGTATATTACGCACCGTATAAAAATTAGTGAATTGTGAAGTTTCATCAGTGTTTCATTTTTTATTCAAGGGTAGCATTGTTATACAGATATCTCAAATTGACAATATTACTTTACTGTCACAAAATTTCAACGTTTTTTGACGCTCCAGTAAAAAGTTACAGCATTTCAATGGTGCAAACTTGGATAGGTATATTGCACACAGTATAAAAGTTAGTGAATTTTGAAGTTTCATCAGTGTTTCACTTTTTGCTCAAGGGAAGCTCTGTTATACCGATATCTTAAAGTGACAATAGTACTTTATTGTCACAAAATTTCAAGGATTTATGACGTTCCTGTAAAAAGTTAGAGCATTTCAATGTTGCAAACTTTGATAGGTATATTACGCACAGTATAAAAGTTAGTGAATTTTGAAGTTTCATCAGTGTTTCATTTTTTACACAAGGGTATCACTGTTATACCGATATCTCAAATTGACAATAGTACTTTATTGTCACAAAATTTCAAGGTTTTATGACGCTCCAGTAAAAAGTTACAGCATTTCAATGTTGCAAACTTTGATAGGTATATTACGCACCGTATAAAAATTAGTGAATTTTGAAGTTTCATCAGTGTTTCATTTCTTCTCAAGGGTAGCACTGTTATACCGATATCTCAAATTGACAATAGTACTTTATTGTCACAAAATTTCTAGGTCTTATGACGCTCTAGCAAAAATTTCCCGCATTTCAATGTTGCAAACTTTGAAAAGTATATTACGCACAGTATAAAATTTTGTGAATTGTGAAGTTTCATCAGTGTTTCATTTTTAACTCAAGGTTAGCACTTTTATACTGATATCTCAAATTAACACTAGTACTTTATTGTCACAAAATTTCAAGGTTTTATGAGGCTCCAGTAAAAAGTTACAGCATTTCAATGATTTAAACTTTGATAGGTATATTACGCACAGTATAAAATTCAGTGAATTTTGAAGTTTCATCAGTGTTTCATTTTATACTCACGGGTAGCACTGTTATACCGATATCTCAAATTGACAATAGTACTTTATTGTCACATAATTACAAGGTTTTATGACGCTCCATTAAAAAGTTACAGCATTTCAATGTTGCAAACTTTGATAGGTATATTACGCACCGTATAAAAATTAGTGAATTTTGAAGTTTCATTAGTGTTTCATTTCTTCTCAAGGGTAGCACTGTTATACCGATATCTCAAATTGAAAATATTACTTTATTGACACTAAGTTTAAAGGTTTTATGAGGCTCCAGCAAAAAGTTACAGCATTTCAATGATGCAAACTTTGATAGATATATTACGCACAGTATAAAATTCAGTGAATTTTGAAGTTTCATCAGTGTTTCCTTTTATACTCAAGGGTAGCACTGTTATACCGATATCTCAAATTGACAATAAGACTTTAATGTCACAAAATTTCAACGTTTTCTGACGCTCCAGTAAAAAATTACAGCATTTCAATGATGCAAACATTGATAGGTATATTACGCACAGTATAAAATTCAGTGAATTTTGAAGTTTCATCAGTGTTTCATTTTATATTCATGGGTAGCACTGTTATAATACGATATCTCAAATTGACAATAGTACCTTATTGTCACTAAATTTCAAGGTTTTATGACGCTCCAGTAAAAAGTTACAGCATTTCAAGGTTGCAAACTTTGATAGGTATATTACGCACCGTATAAAAATTAGTGAATTGTGAAGTTTCATCAGTGTTTCATTTTTTATTCAAGGGTAGCATTGTTATACAGATATCTCAAATTGACAATAAGACTTTAATGTCACAAAATTTCAACGTTTTTTGACGCTCCAGTAAAAAGTTACAGCATTTCAATGGTGCAAACTTGGATAGGTATATTGCGCACAGTATAAAAGTTAGTGAATTTTGATGTTGCATCAGTGTTTCACTTTTTGCTCAAGGGAAGCTCTGTTATACCGATATCTTAAACTGACAATAGTACTTTATTGTCACAAAATTTCAAGGTTTTATGACGCTCCAGTAAAAAGTAACAGCATTTCAATGTTGCAAACTTTGATAGGTATATTACGCACAGTATAAAATTCAGTTAATTTTGAAGTTTCATCAGTGTTTCATTTTTTATTCAAGGGTAGCACTGTTATACCGATATCTCAAATTGACAATAGTACTTTATTGTCACTAAATTTCAAGGTTTTATGAGGCTCCAGTAAAAAGTTACAGGATTTCAATGTTGCAAACTTTGATAGGTATATTACGCACCGTATAAAAATTTGTGAATTTTGAAGTTTCATCAGTGTTTCATTTCTTCTCAAGGGCAGCACTCTTATACCGATATCTCAAATTGACAATAGTACTTTATTGTCACAAAATGTCTAGGTCTTCTGACGCTCTAGCAAAAATTTACCGCATTTCAATGTTGAAAACTTTGAAAAGTATATTACGCACAGTATGAAATTTTGTGAATTGTGCAGTTTCATCAGTGTTTCATTTTTTACTCAAGGGTAGCACTGTTATACCGATATCTCAAATTGACAATAGTACTTTATTATCACTAAATTTCAAGGTTTTATGACGCTCCAGTAAAAAGTTACAGCATCTCAATGTTGCAAACTTTGATAGGTATAAAAATTAGTGAATTTTGAAGTTTCATCAGTGTTTCATTTTATATTCATGGGTAGCACTGTTATAATACGATATCTCAAATTGACAATAGTAGCTTATTGTCACTAAATTTCAAGGTTTTATGACGCTCCAGTAAAAAATTACAGCATTTCAATGATGCAAACTTTGATAGGTATATTACGCAAAGTATAAAATTAAATTAATTTTGAAGTTTCATCTGTTTTTCATTTTGTATTCAAGGGTAACACTGTTATACCGATATCTCAAATTGACAATATTACTTTATTGTCACAAATTTTCAAGGTTTTATGACGCTCCAGTAAAAAGTTACAGCATCTCAATGTTGCAAACTTTGATAGGTATATTACGCACCGTATAAAAATTAGTGAATTGTGAAGTTTCATTTTTTATTCAAGGGTAGCATTGTTATACAGATATCTCAAATTGACAATAAGACTTTAATGTCACAAAATTTCAACGTTTTTTGACGCTCCAGTAAAAAGTTACAGCATTTCAATGGTGCAAACTTTGATAGGTATATTGCGCACAGTATAAAAGTTAGTGAATTTTGATGTTTCATCAGTGTTTCACTTTTTGCTCAAGGGAAGCTCTGTTATACCGATATCTTAAACTGACAATGGTACTTTATTGTCACAAAATTTCAAGGTTTTATGACGTTCCTGTAAAAAGTTAGAGCATTTCAATGTTGCAAACTTTGATAAGTATATTACGCACAGTATAAAATTTAGTGAATTTTGAAGTTTCATCAGTGCTTCATTTAATACTCAAGGGTAGCACTGTTATACCGATATCTCAAATTGACAATAGTACTTTATTGTCACTAAATTTCAAGGTTTTATGAGGCTCCAGTAAAAAGTTACAGCATTTCAATTATGCAAACTTTAATAGGTATATTACGCACAGTATAAAATTCAGTGAATTTTGAAGTTTCATCAGTGTTTCATTTTATACTCAAGGGTAGCACTGTTATACCGATATCTCAAATTAACAATAGTACTTTATTGTCACTAAATTTCAAGGTTTTATGACGTTCCTGCAAAAAGTTAGAGCATTTCAATGTTGCAAACTTTGATAGGTATATTACGCACAGTATAAAATTCAGTGAATTTTGAAGTTTCATCAGTGTTTCATTTTATACTCAAGGGTAGCACTGTTATACCGATATCTCAAATTGACAATAGTACTTTATTGTCACTAAATTTCAAGGTTTTATGACGCTCTAGTAAAAAGTTACAGGATTTCAATGTTGCAAACTTTGATAGGTATATTACACACAGTATAAAATTCAGTGAATTTTGAAGTTTCATCAGTGCTTCATTTTATACTCAAGGGTAGCAGTGTTATACCGATATCTCAAATTGACAATAGTACTTTATTGTCACAAATTTTTAAGGTTTTATGACGCTCTAGGAAAAAGTTGCAGCATTTCAATGTTGCAAACTTTGATAGGTATATTACGCACAGTATAAAATTCAGTGAATTTTGAAGTTTCATCAGTGTTTCATTTTATATTCATGGGTAGCACTGTTATAATACGATATCTCAAATTGACAATAGTACTTTATTGTCACTAAATTTCAAGGTTTTATGACGCTCCAGTAAAAAGTTACAGGATTTCAATCTTGCAAACTTTGATAGGTATATTACGCACCGTATAAAAATTTGTGAATTTTGAAGTTTCATCAGTGTTTCATTTTTTACTCAAGGGTAGCATTGTTATACAGATATCTCAAACTGACAATAAGACTTTAATGTCACAAAATTTCAACGTTTTCTGACGCTCCAGTAAAATGTTACAGCATTTCAATGGTGCAAACTTTAATAGGTATATTGCGCACAGTATAAAAGTTAGTGAATTTTTATGTTTCATCAGTGTTTCACTTTTTGCTCAAGGGAAGCTCTGTTATACCGATATCTTAAACTGACAATAGTACTTTATTGTCACAAAATTTCAAGGTTTTATGACGTTCCTGTAAAAAGTTAGAGCATTTCAATGTTGCAAACTTTGATAGGTATATTACGCACAGTATAAAATTCAGTGAATTTTGAAGTTTCATCAGTGTTTCATTTTATACTCAAGGGTAGCACTGTTATACCGATATCTCAAATTGACAATAGTACTTTATTGTCACATAATTTCAAGGTTTTATGACGCTCTAGTAAAAAGTTACAGGATTTCAATGTTGCAAACTTTGATAGGTATATTACACACAGTATAAAATTCAGTGAATTTTGAAGTTTCATCAGTGCTTCATTTTATACTCAAGGGTAGCAGTGTTATACCGATATCTCAAATTGACAATAGTACTTTATTGTCACTAAATTTCAAGGTTTTATGACGCTCTAGTAAAAAGTTACAGGGTTTCAATGTTGCAAACTTTGATAGGTATATTACGCACAGTATAAAATTCAGTGAATTTTGAAGTTTCATCAGTGTTTCATTTTATATTCATGGGTAGCACTGTTATAATACGATATCTCAAATTGACAATAGTACTTTATTGTCACTAAATTTCAAGGTTTTATGACGCTCCAGTAAAAAGTTACAGGATTTCAATCTTGCAAACTTTGATAGGTATATTACGCACCGTATAAAAATTTGTGAATTTTGAAGTTTCATCAGTGTTTCATTTTTTACTCAAGGGTAGCATTGTTATACAGATATCTCAAACTGACAATAAGACTTTAATGTCACAAAATTTCAACGTTTTCTGACGCTCCAGTAAAATGTTACAGCATTTCAATGGTGCAAACTTTAATAGGTATATTGCGCACAGTATAAAAGTTAGTGAATTTTTATGTTTCATCAGTGTTTCACTTTTTGCTCAAGGGAAGCTCTGTTATACCGATATCTTAAACTGACAATAGTACTTTATTGTCACAAAATTTCAAGGTTTTATGACGTTCCTGTAAAAAGTTAGAGCATTTCAATGTTGCAAACTTTGATAGGTATATTACGCACAGTATAAAATTCAGTGAATTTTGAAGTTTCATCAGTGTTTCATTTTATACTCAAGGGTAGCACTGTTATACCGATATCTCAAATTGACAATAGTACTTTATTGTCACTAAATTTCAAGGTTTTATGACGCTCTAGTAAAAAGTTACAGGATTTCAATGTTGCAAACTTTGATAGGTATATTACACACAGTATAAAATTCAGTGAATTTTGAAGTTTCATCAGTGCTTCATTTTATACTCAAGGGTAGCACTGTTACACCGATATCTCAAATTGACAATAGTACTTTATTGTCACTAAATTTCAAGGTTTTATGATGCGCTAGTAAAAAGTTACAGCATTTCAATGATGCAAACTTTGATAGGTATATTACGCACCGTATAAAAATTTGTGAATTGTGAAGTTTCATCAGAGTTTCATTTTTTACTCAAGGGTAGCACTGCTATACCGATATCTCAAATTAACAATAGTACTTTATTATCACAAAATTTCAAGGTTTTATGAGGCTCCAGTAAAAAGTGACAGCATTTCAATGATGCAAACTTTAATAGGTATATTACGCACCGTATTCAAATTTGTGAATTGTGAAGTTTCATCAGTGTTTCATTTTTTTTACTCAAGGGTAGCACTGCTATACCGATATCTCAAATTAACAATAGTACTTTATTGTCACAAAATTTCAAGGTTTTACGAGGATCCAGTAAAAAGTTACAGCATTTCAATGATGCAAACTTTGATAGGTATATAACGCACAGTATAAAATTAAGTGAATTGTGAAGTCTCGTCAGTGTTTCATTTTATACTCAAGGGTAGCACTGTTATACCGATATCTCAAATTGACAATAGTACTTTATTGTCACTAAATTTCAAAGTTTTACGAGTATCCAGTAAAAAGTTACAGCATTTCAATGATGCAAACTTTGATAGGTATATTACGCACAGTATAAAATTCAGTGAATTTTGAAGTTTCATCAGTGTTTCATTTTATACTCAAGGGTAGCACTGTTATACCGACATCTCAAATTGACAATAGTACTTTATTGTCACTAAATTTCAAGGTTTTACGAGGATCCAGTAAAAAGTTACAGCATTTCAATGATGCAAACTTTGATAGGTATATTACGCACAGTATAAAATTCAGTGAATTTTGAAGTTTCATCAGTGTTTCATTTTTTACTCAAGGGTAGCACTGTTATACCAATATCTCCAATTAATAATAGTACTTTATTGTCACAAAATTTCAAGGTTTTATGACGTTCCAGTAAAAAATTACAGCATTTCAATGTTGCAAACTTTGATAGGTATATTACGCACAGTATAAAATTCAGTGAATTTTGAAGTTTCATCAGTGTTTCATTTCTTCTCAAGGGTAGCACTGTTATACCGATATCTCAAATTGACAATAGTACTTTATTGTCACAAAATTTCTAGGTCTTCTGACGCTCTAGCAAAAATTTACCGCATTTCAATGTTGCAATGATGAATTGTGAAGTTTCATCAGTGTTTCATTTTTTACTCAAGGGTAGCACTGTTATACCGATATCTCAAATAAACAATTGTACTTTATTGTCACAAAATTTCACGGTTTTATGAGGCTCCAGTAAAAAATTACAGCATTTCAATGATGCAAACTTTGATAGGTATATTACGCACAGTATAAAATTCATTGAATTTTGAAGTTTCATCAGTGTTTCACTTTTTGCTCAAGGGAAGCTCTGTTATACCGATATCTTCAACTGAAAATAGTACTTTATTGTCACAAAATTTCAAGGTTTTAAACATTCCTGTAAAAAGTTAGAGCATTTCAATGTTGCAAACTTTGATAGATTTATTACGCACAGTATAAAATTCAGTGAATTTTGAAGTTTCATCAGTGTTTCATTTTATACTCAAGGGTAGCACTGTTATACCGATATCTCAAATTGACAATAGTACTTTATTGTCAGTAAAATTCAAGGTTTTATGACGCTCCAGTAAAAAGTTACAGCATTTCAATGTTGCAAACTTTGATAGGTATATTACGCACCGTATAAAAATTAGTGAATTTAGAAGTTTCATTAGTGTTTCATTTCTCCTCAAGGGTAGCACTGTTATACCAATATCTCAAATTGACAATATTACTTTATTGACACTAAATTTCAAGGTTTTATGAGGCTCCAGCAAAAAGTTACAGCATTTCAATGATGCAAACTTTGATAGGTATATTACGCACAGTATAAAATTCAGTGAATTTTGAAGTTTCATCAGTGTTTCCTTTTATACTTAAGGGTAGCACTGTTATACCGATATCTCAAATTGACAGTAGTACTTTATTGTCACTAAATTTCAAGGTTTTATGACGCTCCAATAAAAGTTAAAGGATTTCAATGTTGCAAACTTTGATAGGTATATTACGCACCGTATAAAAATGTGTGAATTTTGAAGTTTCATCAGTGTTTCATTTCTTCTCAAGGGTTGCACTGTTATACCGATATCTCAAATTGACAGTAGTACTTTATTGTCACTAAATTTCAATGTTTTATGACGCTCCAGTAAAAAGTTACAGCATTTCAATGTTGCAAACTTTGATAGGTATATTACGCACCGTATAAAAATTAGTGAATTTTGAAGTTTCATCAGTGTTTCATTTCTTCTCAAGGGTAGCACTGTTATACCGATATCTCAAATTGACAATAGTACTTTATTGTAACAAAATTTCTAGGTCTTATAACGCTCTAGCAAAAATTTCCCGCATTTCAATGTTGCAAACTTTGAAAAGTATATTACGCACAGTATAAAATTTTGTGAATTGTGAAGCTTCATCAGTGTTACATTTTTAACACAAGGGTAGTACTTTTATACTGATATCTCAAATTAACACTCGTACTTTATTGTCACAAAATTTCAAGGTTTTATGAGGCTCCAGTAAAAAGTTACAGCATTTCAATGATGCAAACTTTGATAGGTATATTACGCAGAGTATAAAATTCAGTGAATTTTGAAGTTTCATCAGTGTTTCATTTTATAATCAAGGGTAGCACTGTTATACCGATATCTCAAATTGACAATAGTACTTTATTGTCACTAAATTTCAAGGTTTTGTGACGCTCCAATAAAAGTTACAGGATTTCAATGTTGCAAACTTTGATAGGTATATTACGCACCGTATAAAAATGTGTGAATTTTGAATTTTCATCACTGTTTCATTTCTTCTCAAGGGTAGCACTGTTATACCGATATCTCAAATTGACAATAGTACTTTATTTTCACAAAATTTCTAGGTCTTCTGACGCCCCAACAAAAATTAACCGCATTTCAATGTTGCAAACTTTGAAAAGTATATTACGCACAGTATAAAATTTTGTGAATTGTGAAGTTTCATCAGTGTTTCATTTTTTACTCAAGGGTAGCACTGTTATACCGATATCTCAAATTAACAATTGTACTTTATTGTCACAAAATTTCAAGGTTTTATGAGGCTCCAGTAAAAAATTACAGCATTTCAATGATGCAAACTTTGATAGGTATATTACGCACAGTATAAAATTCATTGAATTTTGAAGTTTCATCAGTGTTTCATTTTATATTCATGGGTAGCACTGTTATAATACGATATCTCAAATTGACAATAGTACTTTATTGTCACAAAATATCAAGGTTTTATGACGCTCCAGTAAAAAGTTACAGCATTTCAATGTTGCAAACTTTGATAGGTATATTACGCACAGTATAAAATTCAGTGAATTTTGATGTTTCATCAGTGTTTCACTTTTTGCTCAAGGGAAGCTCTGTTATACCGATATCTTAAACTGACAATAGTACTTTATTGTCACAAAATTTCAAGGTTTTATGACGTTCCTGTAAAAAGTTAGAGCAATTCAATGTTGCATACTTTGATAGATATATTACGCACAGTATAAAATTCAGTGAATTTTGAAGTTTCATCAGTGTTTCATTTCTTCTCAAGGGTAGCACTGTTATACCGATATCTCAAATTGACAATAGTACTTAATTGTCACAAAATTTCTAGGTCTTCTGACGCCCCAACAAAAATTAACCGCATTTCAATGTTGCAAACTTTGAAAAGTATATTACGCACATTATAAAATTTTGTGAATTGTGAAGTTTCATCAGTGTTTCATTTTTTACTCAAGGGTAGCAGTGTTATACCGATATCTCAAATTAACAATTGTACTTTATTGTCACTAAATTTCAAGGTTTTATGAGGCTCCAGTAAAAAATTACAGCATTTCAATGATGCAAACTTTGATAGGTATATTACGCACAGTATAAAATTCAGTGAATTTTGATGTTTCATCAGTGTTTAATTTTTTGCTCAAGGGAAGCTCTGTTATACCGATATCTCAAACTGACAATAGTACTTTATTGTCACAAAATTTCAAGGTTTTATGACGTTCCAGTAAAAAGTTACAGCATTTCAATTTTGCAAACTTTAATAGGTATATTACGCACCGTATACAAATTTGTGAATTGTGAAGTTTCATCAGTGTTTCATTTTTTTACTCAAGGGTATCACTGCTATACCGATATCTCAAATTAACAATAGTACTTTATTGTCACAAAATTTCAAGGTTTTACGAGGATCCAGTAAAAAGTTACAGCATTTCAATGATGCAAACTTTGATAGGTATATAACGCACAATATAAAATTCAGTGAATTTTGAAGTTTCATCAGTGTTTCATTTTATACTCAAGGGTAGCACTGTTATACCGATATCTCAAATTGACAATAGTACTTTATTGTCACTAAATTTCAAAGTTTTACGAGGATCCAGTAAAAAGTTACAGCATTTCAATGATGCAAACTTTGATAGGTATATTACGCACAGTATAAAATTCAGTGAATTTTGAAGTTTCATCAGTGTTTCATTTTATACTCAAGGGTAGCACTGTTATACCGATATCTCAAATTGACAATAAGACTTTATTGTCACTAAATTTCAAGGTTTTACGAGGATCCAGTAAAAAGTTACAGCATTTCAATGATGCAAACTTTGATAGGTATAATACGCACAGTATAAAATTCAGTGAATTTTGAAGTTTCATCAGTGTTTCATTTTTTACTCAAGGGTAGCACTGTTATACCAATATCTCCAATTAATAATAGTACTTTATTGTCACAAAATTTCAAGGTTTTATGAGGCTCCAGTAAAAAATTACAGCAATTCAATGATGCAAACTTTGATAGGTATATTACGCACAGTATAAAATTCAGTGAATTTTGATGTTTCATCAGTGTTTCACTTTTTGCTCAAGGGAAGCTCTGTTATACCGATATCTTAAACTGACAAGAGTACTTTATTGTCACAAAATTTCAAGGTTTTATGACGTTCCTGTAAAAAGTTAGAGCATTTCAATGTTGCAAACTTTGATAGGTATATTACGCACAGCATAAAATTCAGTGAATTTTGAAGTTTCATCAGTGTTTCATTTCTTCTCAAGGGTAGCACTGTTATACCGATATCTCAAATTGACAATAGTACTTTATTGTCAATAAATTTCTAGGTCTTCTGACGCTCTAGCAAAAATTTACCGCATTTCAATGTTGCAATGATGAATTGTGAAGTTTCATCAGTGTTTCATTTTTTACTCAAGGGTAGCACTGTTATACCGATATCTCAAATTAACAATTGTACTTTATTGTCACAAAATTTCAAGGTTTTATGAGGCTCCAGTAAAAAATTACAGCATTTGAATGATGCAAACTTTGATAGGTATATTACGCACAGTATAAAATTCATTGAATTTTGAAGTTTCATCAGTGTTTCATTTTATATTCATGGGTAGCACTGTTATAATACGATATCTCAAATTGACAATAGACCTTATTGTCACTAAATTTCAAGGTTTTATGAAGCTTCAGTAAAAAGTTACAGCATTTCAATGATGCAAACTTTGATAGGTATATTACGCACCGTATGAAAATTAGTGAATTGTGAAGTTTCATCAGTGTTTCATTTTTTATTCAAGGGTAGCATTGTTATACAGATATCTCAAATTAACAATTGTACTTTATTGTCACAAAATTTCAAGGTTTTATGAGGCTCCAGTAAAAAGTTACAGCATTTCAATGATGCAAACTTTAATAGGTATATTACGCACCGTATACAAATTTGTGAATTGTGAAGTTTCATCAGTGTTTCATTTTTTTACTCAAGGGTATCACTGCTATACCGACATCTCAAATTAACAATAGTACTTTATTGTCACAAAATTTCAAGGTTTTACGAGCATCCAGTAAAAAGTTACAGCATTTCAATGATGCAAACTTTGATAGGTATATAACGCACAATATAAAATTCAGTGAATTTTGAAGTTTCATCAGTGTTTCATTTTATACTCAAGGGTAGCACTGTTATACCGATATCTCAAATTGACAATAGTACTTTATTGTCACTAAATTTCAAAGTTTTACGAGGATCCAGTAAAAAGTTACAGCATTTCAATGATGCAAACTTTGATAGGTATATTACGCACAGTATAAAATTCAGTGAATTTTGAAGTTTCATCAGTGTTTCATTTTATACTCAAGGGTAGCACTGTTATACCGATATCTCAAATTGACAATAAGACTTTATTGTCACTAAATTTCAAGGTTTTACGAGGATCCAGTAAAAAGTTACAGCATTTCAATGATGCAAACTTTGATAGGTATATTACGCACAGTATAAAATTCAGTGAATTTTGAAGTTTCATCAGTGTTTCATTTTTTACTCAAGGGTAGCACTGTTATACCAATATCTCCAATTAATAATAGTACTTTATTGTCACAAAATTTCAAGGTTTTATGAGGCTCCAGTAAAAAATTACAGCAATTCAATGATGCAAACTTTGATAGGTATATTACGCACAGTATAAAATTCAGTGAATTTTGATGTTTCATCAGTGTTTCACTTTTTGCTCAAGGGAAGCTCTGTTATACCGATATCTTAAACTGACAAGAGTACTTTATTGTCACAAAATTTCAAGGTTTTATGACGTTCCTGTAAAAAGTTAGAGCATTTCAATGTTGCAAACTTTGATAGGTATATTACGCACAGCATAAAATTCAGTGAATTTTGAAGTTTCATCAGTGTTTCATTTCTTCTCAAGGGTAGCACTGTTATACCGATATCTCAAATTGACAATAGTACTTTATTGTCAATAAATTTCTAGGTCTTCTGACGCTCTAGCAAAAATTTACCGCATTTCAATGTTGCAATGATGAATTGTGAAGTTTCATCAGTGTTTCATTTTTTACTCAAGGGTAGCACTGTTATACCGATATCTCAAATTAACAATTGTACTTTATTGTCACAAAATTTCAAGGTTTTATGAGGCTCCAGTAAAAAATTACAGCATTTGAATGATGCAAACTTTGATAGGTATATTACGCACAGTATAAAATTCATTGAATTTTGAAGTTTCATCAGTGTTTCATTTTATATTCATGGGTAGCACTGTTATAATACGATATCTCAAATTGACAATAGACCTTATTGTCACTAAATTTCAAGGTTTTATGAAGCTTCAGTAAAAAGTTACAGCATTTCAATGATGCAAACTTTGATAGGTATATTACGCACCGTATAAAAATTAGTGAATTGTGAAGTTTCATCAGTGTTTCATTTTTTATTCAAGGGTAGCATTGTTATACAGATATCTCAAATTAACAATTGTACTTTATTGTCACAAAATTTCAAGGTTTTATGAGGCTCCAGTAAAAAATTACAGCATTTCAATGATGCAAACTTTGATAGGTATATTACGCACAGTATCAAATTCAGTGAATTTTGATGTTTCATCAGTGTTTAACTTTTTGCTCAAGGGAAGCTCTGTTATACCTATATCTTAAACTGAAAATAGTACTTTATTGTCACAAAATTTCAAGGTTTTAAACATTCCTGTAAAAAGTTACAGCATTTCAATGATGCAAACTTTGATAGGTATATTACGCACAGTATAAAATTCAGTGAATTTTGAAGTTTCATCAGTGTTTCCTTTTATACTTAAGGGTAGCACTGTTATACCGATATCTCAAATTGACAGTAGTACTTTATTGTCACTAAATTTCAAGGTTTTATGACGCTCCAATAAAAGTTAAAGGATTTCAATGTTGCAAACTTTGATAGGTATATTACGCACCGTATAAAAATGTGTGAATTTTGAAGTTTCATCAGTGTTTCATCTCTTCTCAAGGGTAGCACTGTTATACCGATATCTCAAATTGACAATAGTACTTTATTGTAACAAAATTTCTAGGTCTTATAACGCTCTAGCAAAAATTTCCCGCATTTCAATGTTGCAAACTTTGAAAAGTATATTACGCACAGTATAAAATTTTGTGAATTGTGAAGCTTCATCAGTGTTACATTTTTAACACAAGGGTAGTACTTTTATACTGATATCTCAATTTAACACTAGTACTTTATTGTCACAAAATTTCAAGGTTTTATGAGGCTCCAGTAAAAAGTTACAGCATTTCAATGATGCAAACTTTGATAGGTATATTACGCACAGTATAAAATTCAGTGAATTTTGAAGTTTCATCAGTGTTTCATTTTATAATCAAGGGTAGCACTGTTATACCGATATCTCAAATTGACAATAGTACTTTATTGTCACTAAATTTCAAGGTTTTATGACGCTCCAATAAAAGTTACAGGATTTCAATGTTGCAAACTTTGATAGGTATATTACGCACCGTATAAAAATGTGTGAATTTTGAAGTTTCATCAGTGTTTCATTTCTTCTCAAGGGTAGCACTGTTATACCGATATCTCAAATTGACAATAGTACTTTATTTTCACAAAATTTCTAGGTCTTCTGACGCCCCAACAAAAATTAACCGCATTTCAATGTTGCAAACTTTGAAAAGTATATTACGCACAGTATAAAATTTTGTGAATTGTGAAGTTTCATCAGTGTTTCATTTTTTACTCAAGGGTAGCACTGTTATACCGATATCTCAAATTAACAATTGTACTTTATTGTCACAAAATTTCAAGGTTTTAAGAGGCTACAGTAAAAAATTACAGCATTTCAATGATGCAAACTTTGATAGGTATATTACGCACAGTATAAAATTCATTGAATTTTGAAGTTTCATCAGTGTTTCATTTTATATTCATGGGTAGCACTGTTATAATACGATATCTCAAATTGACAATAGTACTTTATTGTCACATAATTACAAGGTTTTATGACGCTCCAGTAAAAAGTTACAGCATTTCAATGTTGCAAACTTTGATAGGTATATTACGCACAGTATAAAATTAAGTGAATTTTGAAGTTTCATCAGTGTTTCATTTTTTACTCAAGGGTAGCACTGTTATACCGATATCTCAAATTGACAATAGTACTTTATTGTCACAAAATTTCTAGGTCTTCTGACGCTCTAGCAAAAATTTACCGCATTTCAATGTTGCAATGATGAATTGTGAAGTTTCATCAGTGTTTCATTTTTTACTCAAGGGTAGCACTGTTATACCGATATCTCAAATTAACAATTGTACTTTATTATCACAAAATTTCAAGGTTTTATGAGACTCCAGTAAAAAATTACAGCATTTCAATGATGCAAACTTTGATAGGTATATTACGCACAGTATAAAATTCAGTGAATTTTGATGTTTCATCAGTGTTTCACGTTTTGCTCAAGGGAAGCTCTGTTATACCGATATCTCAAACTAACAATAGTACTTTATTGTCACAAAATTTCAAGGTTTTATGAGGCTCCAGTAAAAAATTACAGCATTTGAATGATGCAAACTTTGATAGGTATATTACGCACAGTATAAAATTCATTGAATTTTGAAGTTTCATCAGTGTTTCATTTTATATTCATGGGTAGCACTGTTATAATACGATATCTCAAATTGACAATAGTACCTTATTGTCACTAAATTTCAAGGTTTTATGAAGCTTCAGTAAAAAGTTACAGCATTTCAATGATGCAAACTTTGATAGGTATATTACGCACCGTATAAAAATTAGTGAATTGTGAAGTTTCATCAGTGTTTCATTTTTTATTCAAGGGTAGCATTGTTATACAGATATCTCAAATTGCCAATAAGACTTTAATGTCACAAAATTTCAACGTTTTCTGATGCTCCAGTAAAAAGTTACAGCATTTCAATGGTGCAAACTTTGATAGGTATATTGCGCACACTATAAAAGTTAGTGAATTTTGATGTTTCATCAGTGTTTCACTTTTTGCTCAAGGGAAGCTCTGTTATACCGATATCTTAAACTGACAATAGTACTTTATTGTCACTAAATTTCAAGGTTTTATGACGCTCCAGTAAAAAGTTACAGGATTTCAATGTTGCAAACTTTGATAGGTATATTACGCACCGTATAAAAATTTGTGAATTTTGAAGTTTCATCAGTGTTTCATTTCTTCTCAAGGGTAGCACTGTTATACAGATATCTCAAATTGACAATAGTACTTTATAGTCACAAAATTTCTAGGTCTTCTGACGCTCTAGCAAAAATTTACCGCATTTCAATGTTGCAAACTTTGAAAAGTATATTACGCACAGTATAAAATTTTGTGAATTGTGAAGTTTCATCAGTGTTTCATTTTTTACTCACGGGTAGAACTGTTATACCGATATCTCAAATTAACAATTGTACTTTATTGTCACAAAATTTCAAGGTTTTATGAGGCTCCAGTAAAAAATTACAGCATTTCAATGATGCAAACTTTGATAGGTATATTACGCACAGTATCAAATTCAGTGAATTTTGATGTTTCATCAGTGTTTAACATTTTTCTCAAGGGAAGCTCTGTTATACCGATATCTTAAACTGAAAATAGTACTTTATTGTCACAAAATTTTAAGGTTTTAAACATTCCTGTAAAAAGTTACAGCATTTCAATGATGCAAACTTTGATAGGTATATTACGCACAGTATAAAATTCAGTGAATTTTGAAGTTTCATCAGTGTTTCCTTTTATACTTAAGTGTAGCACTGTTATACCGATATCTCAAATTGACAGTAGTACTTTATTGTCACTAAATTTCAAGGTTTTATGACGCTCCAATAAAAGTTAAAGGATTTCAATGTTGCAAACTTTGATAGGTATATTACGCACCGTATAAAAATGTGTGAATTTTGAAGTTTCATCAGTGTTTCATTTCTTCTCAAGGGTAGCACTGTTATACCGATATCTCAAATTGACAATAGTACTTTATTGTCACTAAATTTCAATGTTTTATGACGCTCCAGTAAAAAGTTACAGCATTTCAATGTTGCAAACTTTGATAGGTATATTACGCACCGTATAAAAATTAGTGAATTTTGAAGTTTCATCAGTGTTTCATTTCTTCTCAAGGGTAGCACTGTTATACCGATATCTCAAATTGACAATAGTACTTTATTGTAACAAAATTTCTAGGTCTTATAACGCTCTAGCAAAAATTTCCCGCATTTCAATGTTGCAAACTTTGAAAAGTATATTACGCACAGTATAAAATTTTGTGAATTGTGAAGCTTCATCAGTGTTACATTTTTAACACAAGGGTAGTACTTTTATACTGATATCTCAAATTAACACTAGTACTTTATTGTCACAAAATTTCAAGGTTTTATGAGGCTCCAGTAAAAAGTTACAGCATTTCAATGATGCAAACTTTGATAGGTATATTACGCACAGTATACAATTCAGTGAATTTTGAAGTTTCATCAGTGTTTCATTTTATAATCAAGGGTAGCACTGTTATACCGATATCTCAAATTGACAATAGTACTTTATTGTCACTAAATTTCAAGGTTTTATGACGCTCCAATAAAAGTTACAGGATTTCAATGTTGCAAACTTTGATAGGTATATTACGCACCGTATAAAAATGTGTGAATTTTGAAGTTTCATCAGTGTTTCATTTCTTCTCAAGGGTAGCACTGTTATACCGATATCTCAAATTGACAATAGTACTTTATTTTCACAAAATTTCTAGGTCTTCTGACGCCCCAACAAAAATTAACCGCATTTCAATGTTGCAAACTTTGAAAAGTATATTACGCACAGTATAAAATTTTGTGAATTGTGAAGTTTCATCAGTGTTTCATTTTTTACTCAAGGGTAGCACTGTTATACCGATATCTCAAATTAACAATTGTACTTTATTGTCACAAAATTTCAAGGTTTTATGAGGCTACAGTAAAAAATTACAGCATTTCAATGATGCAAACTTTGATAGGTATATTACGCACAGTATAAAATTCATTGAATTTTGAAGTTTCATCAGTGTTTCATTTTATATTCACTGTTATAATACGATATCTCAAATTGACAATAGTACTTTATTGTCACAAAATATCAAGGTTTTATGACGCTCCAGTAAAAAGTTACAGCATTTCAATGTTGCAAACTTTGATAGGTATATTACGCACAGTATAAAATTCAGTGAATTTTGATGTTTCATCAGTATTTCACTTTTTGCTCAAGGGAAGCTCTGTTATACCGATATCTTAAACTGACAATAGTACTTTATTGTCACAAAATTTCAAGGTTTTATGACGTTCCTGTAAAAAGTTAGAGCATTTGAATGTTGCAAACTTTGATAGGTATATTACGCACAGTATAAAATTCAGTGAATTTTGAAGTTTCATCAGTGTTTCATTTCTTCTCAAGGGTAGCACTGTTATACCGATATCCCAAATTGACAATAGTACTTTATTGTCACAAAATTTCTAGGTCTTCTGACGCCCCAACAAAAATTAACCGCATTTCAATGTTGCAAACTTTGAAAGTATATTACGCACAGTATAAAATTTTGTGAATTGTGAAGTTTCATCAGTGTTTCATTTTTTACTCAAGGGTAGCACTGTTATACCGATATCTCAAATTAACAATTGTACTTTATTGTCACTAAATTTCAAGGTTTTATGAGGCTCCAGTAAAAAATTACAGCATTTCAATGATGCAAACTTTGATAGGTATATTACGCACAGTATAAAATTCAGTGAATTTTGATGTTTCATCAGTGTTTCACGTTTTGCTCAAGGGAAGCTCTGTTATACCGATATCTCAAACTAACAATAGTACTTTATTGTCACAAAATTTCAAGGTTTTATGAGGCTCCAGTAAAAAGTTACAGCATTTCAATGATGCAAACTTTAATAGGTATATTACGCACCGTATACAAATTTGTGAATTGTGAAGTTTCATCAGTGTTTCATTTTTTTACTCAAGGGTATCACTGCTATACCGATATCTCAAATTAACAATAGTACTTTATTGTCACAAAATTTCAAGGTTTTACGAGGATCCAGTAAAAAGTTACAGCATTTCAATGATGCAAACTTTGATAGGTATATAACGCACAGTATAAAATTAAGTGAATTTTGAAGTTTCATCAGTGTTTCATTTTTTACTCAAGGGTAGCACTGTTATACCAATATCTCCAATTAATAATAGTACTTTATTGTCACAAAATTTCAAGGTTTTATGAGGCTCCAGTAAAAAATTACAGCAATTCAATGATGCAAACTTTGATAGGTATATTACGCACAGTATAAAATTCAGTGAATTTTGATGTTTCATCAGTGTTTCACTTTTTGCTCAAGGGAAGCTCTGTTATACCGATATCTTAAACTGACAAGAGTACTTTATTGTCACAAAATTTCAAGGTTTTATGACGTTCCTGTAAAAAGTTAGAGCATTTCAATGTTGCAAACTTTGATAGGTATATTACGCACAGTATAAAATTCAGTGAATTTTGAAGTTTCATCAGTGTTTCATTTCTTCTCAAGGGTAGCACTGTTATACCGATATCTCAAATTGACAATAGTACTTTATTGTCACAAAATTTCTAGGTCTTCTGACGCTCTAGCAAAAATTTACCGCATTTCAATGTTGCAATGATGAATTGTGAAGTTTCATCAGTGTTTCATTTTATACTCAAGGGTAGCACTGTTATACCGATATCTTAAATTGACAATAGTACTTTATTGTCACTAAATTTCAAAGTTTTACGAGGATCCAGTAAAAAGTTACAGCATTTCAATGATGCAAACTTTGATAGGTATATTACGCACAGTATAAAATTCAGTGAATTTTGAAGTTTCATCAGTGTTTCATTTTATACTCAAGGGTAGCACTGTTATACCGATATCTCAAATTGACAATAGTACTTTATTGTCACTAAATTTCAAGGTTTTACGAGGATCCAGTAAAAAGTTACAGCATTTCAATGATGCAAACTTTGATAGGTATATTACGCACAGTATAAAATTCTGTGAATTTTGAAGTTTCATCAGTGTTTCATTTTTTACTCAAGGGTAGCACTGTTATACCAATATCTCCAATTAATAATAGTACTTTATTGTCACAAAATTTCAAGGTTTTATGAGGCTCCAGTAAAAAATTACAGCAATTCAATGATGCAAACTTTGATAGGTATATTACGCACAGTATAAAATTCAGTGAATTTGATGTTTCATCAGTGTTTCACTTTTTGCTCAAGGGAAGCTCTGTTATACCGATATCTTAAACTGACAAGAGTACTTTATTGTCACAAAATTTCAAGGTTTTATGACGTTCCTGTAAAAAGTTAGAGCATTTCAATGTTGCAAACTTTGATAGGTATATTACGCACAGTATAAAATTCAGTGAATTTTGAAGTTTCATCAGTGTTTCATTTCTTCTCAAGGGTAGCACTGTTATACCGATATCTCAAATTGACAATAGTACTTTATTGTCACAAAATTTCTAGGTCTTCTGACGCTCTAGCAAAAATTTACCGCATTTCAATGTTGCAATGATGAATTGTGAAGTTTCATCAGTGTTTCATTTTTTACTCAAGGGTAGCACTGTTATACCGATATCTCAAATTAACAATTGTACTTTATTGTCACAAAATTTCAAGGTTTTATGAGGCTCCAGTAAAAAATTACAGCATTTCAATGATGCAAACTTTGATAGGTATATGACGCACAGTATAAAATTCAGTGAATTTTGATGTTTCATCAGTGTTTCACGTTTTGCTCAAGGGAAGCTCTGTTATACCGATATCTCAAACTAACAATAGTACTTTATTGTCACAAAATTTCAAGGTTTTATGAGGCTCCAGTAAAAAATTACAGCATTTGAATGATGCAAACTTTGATAGGTATATTACGCACAGTATAAAATTCATTGAATTTTGAAGTTTCATCAGTGTTTCATTTTTATTCATGGGTAGCACTGTTATAATACGATATCTCAAATTGACAATAGTACCTTATTGTCACTAAATTTCAAGGTTTTATGAAGCTTCAGTAAAAAGTTACAGCCTTTCAATGATGCAAACTTTGATAGGTATATTACGCACCGTATTAAAATTAGTGAATTGTGAAGTTTCATCAGTGTTTCATTTTTTATTCAAGGGTAGCATTGTTATACAGATATCTCAAATTGCCAATAAGACTTTATTGTCACAAAATTTCAACGTTTTCTGACGCTCCAGTAAAAAGTTACAGCATTTCAATGGTGCAAACTTTGATAGGTATATTGCGCACACTATAAAAGTTAGTGAATTTTGATGTTTCATCAGTGTTTCACTTTTTGCTCAAAGGAAGCTCTGTTATACCGATATCTTAAACTGACAATAGTACTTTATTGTCACTAAATTTCAAGGTTTTATGACGCTCCAGTAAAAAGTTACAGGATTTCAATGTTGCAAACTTTGATAGGTATATTACGCACCGTATAAAAATTTGTGAATTTTGAAGTTTCATCAGTGTTTCATTTCTTCTCAAGGGTAGCACTGTTATACAGATATCTCAAATTGACAATAGTACTTTATAGTCACAAAATTTCTAGGTCTTCTGACGCTCTAGCAAAAATTTACCGCATTTCAATGTTGCAAACTTTGAAAAGTATATTACGCACAGTATAAAATTTTGTGAATTGTGAAGTTTCATCAGTGTTTCATTTTTTACTCAAGGGTAGAACTGTTATACCGATATCTCAAATTAACAATTGTACTTTATTGTCACAAAATTTCAAGGTTTTATGAGGCTCCAGTAAAAAATTACAGCATTTCAATGATGCAAACTTTGATAGGTATATTACGCACAGTATCAAATTCAGTGAATTTTGATGTTTCATCAGTGTTTAACTTTTTGCTCAAGGGAAGCTCTGTTATACCGATATCTTAAACTGAAAATAGTACTTTATTGTCACAAAATTTCAAGGTTTTAAACATTCCTGTAAAAAGTTAGAGCATTTCAATGTTGCAAACTTTGATAGATTTATTACGCACAGTATAAAATTCAGTGAATTTTGAAGTTTCATCAGTGTTTCATTTTATACTCAAGGGTAGCACTGTTATACCGATATCTCAAATTGACAATAGTACTTTATTGTCAGTAAATTTCAAGGTTTTATGACGCTCCAGTAAAAAGTTACAGCATTTCAATGTTGCAAACTTTGATAGGTATATTACGCACCGTATAAAAATTAGTGAATTTAGAAGTTTCATTAGTGTTTCATTTCTCCTCAAGGGTAGCACTGTTATACCAATATCTCAAATTGACAATATTACTTTATTGACACTAAATTTCAAGGTTTTATGAGGCTTCAGCAAAAAGTTACAGCATTTCAATGATGCAAACTTTGATAGGTATATTACGCACAGTATAAAATTCAGTGAATTTTGAAGTTTCATCAGTGTTTCCTTTTATACTTAAGGGTAGCACTGTTATACCGATATCTCAAATTGACAGTAGTACTTTATTGTCACTAAATTTCAAGGTTTTATGACGCTCCAATAAAAGTTAAAGGATTTCAATGTTGCAAACTTTGATAGGTATATTACGCACCGTATAAAAATGTGTGAATTTTGAAGTTTCATTAGTGTTTCATTTCTTCTCAAGGGTAGCACTGTTATACCGATATCTCAAATTGACAATAGTACTTTATTGTCACTAAATTTCAATGTTTTATGACGCTCCAGTAAAAAGTTACAGCATTTCAATGTTGCAAACTTTGATAGGTATATTACGCACCGTATAAAAATTAGTGAATTTTGAAGTTTCATCAGTGTTTCATTTCTTCTCAAGGGTAGCACTCTTATACCGATATCTCAAATTGACAATAGTACTTTATTGTAACAAAATTTCTAGGTCTTATAACGCTCTAGCAAAAATTTCCCGCATTTCAATGTTGCAAACTTTAAAAAGTATATTACGCACAGTATAAAATTTTGTGAATTGTGAAGCTTCATCAGTGTTACATTTTTAACACAAGGGTAGTACTTTTATACTGATATCTCAAATTAACACTAGTACTTTATTGTCACAAAATTTCAAGGTTTTATGAGGCTCCAGTAAAAAGTTACAGCATTTCAATGATGCAAACTTTGATAGGTATATTACGCACAGTATAAAATTCAGTGAATTTTGAAGTTTCATCAGTGTTTCATTTTATAATCAAGGGTAGCACTGTTATACCGATATCTCAAATTGACAATAGTACTTTATTGTCACTAAATTTCATGGTTTTATGACGCTCCAATAAAAGTTACAGGATTTCAATGTTGCAAACTTTGATAGGTATATTACGCACCGTATAAAAATGTGTGAATTTTGAAGTTTCATCAGTGTTTCATTTCTTCTCAAGGGTAGCACTGTTATACCGATATCTCAAATTGACAATAGTACTTTATTGTCACAAAATTTCTAGGTCTTCTGACGCCCCAACAAAAATTAACCGCATTTCAATGTTGCAAACTTTGAAAAGTATATTACGCACAGTATAAAATTTTGTGAATTGTGAGGTTTCATCAGTGTTTCATTTTTTACTCAAGGGTAGCACTGTTATACCGATATCTCAAATTAACAATTGTACTTTATTGTCACAAAATTTCAAGGTTTTATGAGGCTCCAGTAAAAAATTACAGCATTTCAATGATGCAAACTTTGATAGGTATATTACGCACAGTATAAAATTCATTGAATTTTGAAGTTTCATCAGTGTTTCATTTTATATTCAAGGGTAGCACTGTTATACCGATATCTCAAATTGACAATAGTACTTTATTGTCACAAAATTTCAAGGTTTTATGACGCTCCAGTAAAAAGTTACAGCATTTCAATGTTGCAAACTTTGATAGGTATATTACGCACAGTATAAAATTAAGTGAATTTTGAAGTATCATCAGTGTTTAATTTTTTTGCTCAAGGGAAGCTCTGTTATACCGATATTTTAAACTGACAATAATACTTTATTGTCACAAAATTTCAAGGTTTTATGACGCTCCAGTAAAAAGTCACAGCATTTCAATGTTGCAAACTTTGATAGGTATATTACGCACAGTATAAAATTCAGTGAATTTTGAAGTTTCATCAGTGTTTCATTTTTTACTCAAGGGTAGCACTGTTATACCGATATCTCAAATTGACAATAGTACTTTATTGTCACAAAATTTCTAGGTCTTCTGACGCTCTAGCAAAAATTTACCGCATTTCAATGTTGCAATGATGAATTGTGAAGTTTCATCAGTGTTTCATTTTTTACTCAAGGGTAGCACTGTTATACCGATATCTCAAATTAACAATTGTTCTTTATTGTCACAAAATTTCAAGGTTTTATGAGGCTCCAGTAAAAAATTACAGCATTTCAATGATGCAAACTTTGATAGGTATATTACGCACCGTATAAAAATTAGTGAATTTAGAAGTTTCATTAGTGTTTCATTTCTTCTCAAGGGTAGCACTGTTATACCGATATCTCAAATTGACAGTAGTACTTTATTGTCACTAAATTTCAAGGTTTTATGACGCTCCAATAAAAGTTAAAGGATTTCAATGTTGCAAACTTTGATAGGTATATTACGCACCGTATAAAAATGTGTGAATTTTGAAGTTTCATTAGTGTTTCATTTCTTCTCAAGGGTAGCACTGTTATACCGATATCTCAAATTGACAATAGTACTTTATTGTCACTAAATTTCAATGTTTTATGACGCTCCAGTAAAAAGTTACAGCATTTCAATGTTGCAAACTTTGATAGGTATATTACGCACCGTATAAAAATTAGTGAATTTTGAAGTTTCATCAGTGTTTCATTTCTTCTCAAGGGTAGCACTGTTATACCGATATCTCAAATTGACAATAGTACTTTATTGTAACAAAATTTCTAGGTCTTATAACGCTCTAGCAAAAATTTCCCGCATTTCAATGTTGCAAACTTTAAAAAGTATATTACGCACAGTATAAAATTTTGTGAATTGTGAAGCTTCATCAGTGTTACATTTTTAACACAAGGGTAGTACTTTTATACTGATATCTCAAATTAACACTAGTACTTTATTGTCACAAAATTTCAAGGTTTTATGAGGCTCCAGTAAAAAGTTACAGCATTTCAATGATGCAAACTTTGATAGGTATATTACGCACAGTATAAAATTCAGTGAATTTTGAAGTTTCATCAGTGTTTCATTTTATAATCAAGGGTAGCACTGTTATACCGATATCTCAAATTGACAATAGTACTTTATTGTCACTAAATTTCATGGTTTTATGACGCTCCAATAAAAGTTACAGGATTTCAATGTTGCAAACTTTGATAGGTATATTACGCACCGTATAAAAATGTGTGAATTTTGAAGTTTCATCAGTGTTTCATTTCTTCTCAAGGGTAGCACTGTTATACCGATATCTCAAATTGACAATAGTACTTTATTGTCACAAAATTTCTAGGTCTTCTGACGCCCCAACAAAAATTAACCGCATTTCAATGTTGCAAACTTTGAAAAGTATATTACGCACAGTATAAAATTTTGTGAATTGTGAGGTTTCATCAGTGTTTCATTTTTTACTCAAGGGTAGCACTGTTATACCGATATCTCAAATTAACAATTGTACTTTATTGTCACAAAATTTCAAGGTTTTATGAGGCTCCAGTAAAAAATTACAGCATTTCAATGATGCAAACTTTGATAGGTATATTACGCACAGTATAAAATTCATTGAATTTTGAAGTTTCATCAGTGTTTCATTTTATATTCATGGGTAGCACTGTTATAATACGATATCTCAAATTGACAATAGTACTTTATTGTCACAAAATTTCAAGGTTTTATGACGCTCCAGTAAAAAGTTACAGCATTTCAATGTTGCAAACTTTGATAGGTATATTACGCACAGTATAAAATTAAGTGAATTTTGAAGTATCATCAGTGTTTCATTTTTTGCTCAAGGGAAGCTCTGTTATACCGATATCTCAAACTGACAATAATACTTTATTGTCACAAAATTTCAAGGTTTTATGACGCTCCAGTAAAAAGTTACAGCATTTCAATGTTGCAAACTTTGATAGGTATATTACGCACAGTATAAAATTCAGTGAATTTTGAAGTTTCATCAGTGTTTCATTTCTTCTCAAGGGTAGCACTGTTATACCGATATCTCAAATTGACAATAGTACTTTATTGTCACAAAATTTCTAGGTCTTCTGACGCTCTAGCAAAAATTTACCGCATTTCAATGTTGCAATGATGAATTGTGAAGTTTCATCAGTGTTTCATTTTTTACTCAAGGGTAGCACTGTTATACCGATATTTCAAATTAACAATTGTTCTTTATTGTCACAAAATTTCAAGGTTTTATGAGGCTCCAGTAAAAAATTACAGCATTTCAATGATGCAAACTTTGATAGGTATATTACGCACAGTATCAAATTCAGTGAATTTTGATGTTTCATCAGTGTTTAACTTTTTGCTCAAGGGAAGCTCTGTTATACCGATATCTTAAACTGAAAATAGTACTTTATTGTCACAAAATTTCAAGGTTTTAAACATTCCTGTAAAAAGTTAGAGCATTTCAATGTTGCAAACTTTGATAGATTTATTACGCACAGTATAAAATTCAGTGAATTTTGAAGTTTCATCAGTGTTTCATTTTATACTCAAGGGTAGCACTGTTATACCGATATCTCAAATTGACAATAGTACTTTATTGTCACTAAATTTCATGGTTTTATGACGCTCCAATAAAAGTTACAGGATTTCAATGTTGCAAACTTTGATAGGTATATTACGCACCGTATAAAAATGTGTGAATTTTGAAGTTTCATCAGTGTTTCATTTCTTCTCAAGGGTAGCACTGTTATACCGATATCTCAAATTGACAATAGTACTTTATTGTCACAAAATTTCTAGGTCTTCTGACGCCCCAACAAAAATTAACCGCATTTCAATGTTGCAAACTTTGAAAAGTATATTACGCACAGTATAAAATTTTGTGAATTGTGAAGTTTCATCAGTGTTTCATTTTTTACTCAAGGGTAGCACTGTTATACCGATATCTCAAATTAACAATTGTACTTTATTGTCACAAAATTTCAAGATTTTATGAGGCTCCAGTAAAAAATTACAGCATTTCAATGATGCAAACTTTGATAGGTATATTACGCACAGTATAAAATTCATTGAATTTTGAAGTTTCATCAGTGTTTCATTTTATATTCATGGGTAGCACTGTTATAATACGATATCTCAAATTGACAATAGTACTTTATTGTCACAAAATTTCAAGGTTTTATGACGCTCCAGTAAAAAGTTACAGCATTTCAATGTTGCAAACTTTGATAGGTATATTACGCACAGTATAAAATTAAGTGAATTTTGAAGTTTCATCAGTGTTTCACTTTTTGCTCAAGGGAAGCTCTGTTATACCGATATCTTAAACTGACAATAGTACTTTATTGTCACAAAATTTCAAGGTTTTATGACGTTCCTGTAAAAAGTTAGAGCATTTCAATGTTGCAAACTTTGATAGGTATATTACGCACAGTATAAAAATCAGTGAATTTTGAAGTTTCATCAGTGTTTCATTTCTTCTCAAGGGTAGCACTGTTATACCGATATCTCAAATTGACAATAGTACTTTATTGTCACTAAATTTCAAGGTTTTACGAGGATCCAGTAAAAAGTTACAGCATTTCAATGATGCAAACTTTGATAGGTATATTACGCACAGTATAAAATTCTGTGAATTTTGAAGTTTCATCAGTGTTTCATTTTTTACTCAAGGGTAGCACTGTTATACCAATATCTCCAATTAATAATAGTACTTTATTGTCACAAAATTTCAAGGTTTTATGAGGCTCCAGTAAAAAATTACAGCAATTCAATGATGCAAACTTTGATAGGTATATTACGCACAGTATAAAATTCAGTGAATTTTGATGTTTCATCAGTGTTTCACGTTTTGCTCAAGGGAAGCTCTGTTATACCGATATCTCAAACTAACAATAGTACTTTATTGTCACAAAATTTCAAGGTTTTATGAGGCTCCAGTAAAAAATTACAGCATTTGAATGATGCAAACTTTGATAGGTATATTACGCACAGTATAAAATTCATTGAATTTTGAAGTTTCATCAGTGTTTCATTTTATATTCATGGGTAGCACTGTTATAATACGATATCTCAAATTGACAATAGTACCTTATTGTCACTAAATTTCAAGGTTTTATGAAGCTTCAGTAAAAAGTTACAGCATTTCAATGATGCAAACTTTGATAGGTATATTACGCACCGTATTAAAATTAGTGAATTGTGAAGTTTCATCAGTGTTTCATTTTTTATTCAAGGGTAGCATTGTTATACAGATATCTCAAATTGCCAATAAGACTTTATTGTCACAAAATTTCAAAGTTTTCTGACGCTCCAGTAAAAAGTTACAGCATTTCAATGATGCAAACTTTGATAGGTATATTACGCACAGTATCAAATTCAGTGAATTTTGATGTTTCATCAGTGTTTAACTTTTTGCTCAAGGGAAGCTCTGTTATACCGATATCTTAAACTGAAAATAGTACTTTATTGTCACAAAATTTCAAGGTTTTAAACATTCCTGTAAAAAGTTAGAGCATTTCAATGTTGCAAACTTTGATAGATTTATTACGCACAGTATAAAATTCAGTGAATTTTGAAGTTTCATCAGTGTTTCATTTTATACTCAAGGGTAGCACTGTTATACCGATATCTCAAATTGACAATAGTACTTTATTGTCACTAAATTTCATGGTTTTATGACGCTCCAATAAAAGTTACAGGATTTCAATGTTGCAAACTTTGATACGTATATTACGCACCGTATAAAAATGTGTGAATTTTGAAGTTTCATCAGTGTTTCATTTCTTCTCAAGGGTAGCACTGTTATACCGATATCTCAAATTGACAATAGTACTTTATTGTCACAAAATTTCTAGGTCTTCTGACGCCCCAACAAAAATTAACCGCATTTCAATGTTGCAAACTTTGAAAAGTATATTACGCACAGTATAAAATTTTGTGAATTGTGAAGTTTCATCAGTGTTTCATTTTTTACTCAAGGGTGGCACTGTTATACCGATATCTCAAATTAACAATTGTACTTTATTGTCACAAAATTTCAAGATTTTATGAGGCTCCAGTAAAAAATTACAGCATTTCAATGATGCAAACTTTGATAGGTATATTACGCACAGTATAAAATTCATTGAATTTTGAAGTTTCATCAGTGTTTCATTTTATATTCAAGGGTAGCACTGTTATACCGATATCTCAAATTGACAATAGTACTTTATTGTCACAAAATTTCAAGGTTTTATGACGCTCCAGTAAAAAGTTACAGCATTTCAATGTTGCAAACTTTGATAGGTATATTACGCACAGTATAAAATTAAGTGAATTTTGAAGTATCATCAGTGTTTAATTTTTTGCTCAAGGGAAGCTCTGTTATACCGATATCTCAAACTGACAATAGTACTTTATTGTCACAAAATTTCAAGGTTTTATGACGTTCCTGTAAAAAGTTAGAGCATTTCAATGTTGCAAACTTTGATAGGTATATTACGCACAGTATAAAATTCAGTGAATTTTGAAGTTTCATCAGTGTTTCATTTCTTCTCAAGGGTAGCACTGTTATACCGATATCTCAAATTGACAATAGTACTTTATTGTCACTAAATTTCAAGGTTTTACGAGGATCCAGTAAAAAGTTACAGCATTTCAATGATGCAAACTTTGATAGGTATATTACGCACAGTATAAAATTCTGTGAATTTTGAAGTTTCATCACTGTTTCATTTTTTACTCAAGGGTAGCACTGTTATACCAATATCTCCAATTAATAATAGTACTTTATTGTCACAAAATTTCAAGGTTTTATGAGGCTCCAGTAAAAAATTACAGCAATTCAATGATGCAAACTTTGATAGGTATATTACGCACAGTATAAAATTCAGTGAATTTTGATGTTTCATCAGTGTTTCACGTTTTGCTCAAGGGAAGCTCTGTTATACCGATATCTCAAACTAACAATAGTACTTTATTGTCACAAAATTTCAAGGTTTTATGAGGCTCCAGTAAAAAATTACAGCATTTGAATGATGCAAACTTTGATAGGTATATTACGCACAGTATAAAATTCATTGAATTTTGAAGTTTCATCAGTGTTTCATTTTATATTCATGGGTAGCACTGTTATAATACGATATCTCAAATTGACAATAGTACCTTATTGTCACTAAATTTCAAGGTTTTATGAAGCTTCAGTAAAAAGTTACAGCATTTCAATGATGCAAACTTTGATAGGTATATTACGC
This sequence comes from Clusia tigrina, assembly GCA_920105625.2. Lineage (NCBI taxonomy): Eukaryota > Metazoa > Arthropoda > Insecta > Diptera > Clusiidae > Clusia > Clusia tigrina. Next base: position 99,746 of record CAKKTE020000064.1, on the reverse strand, counting down.
ACCGTATTAAAATTAGTGAATTGTGAAGTTTCATCAGTGTTTCATTTTTTATTCAAGGGTAGCATTGTTATACAGATATCTCAAATTGCCAATAAGACTTTATTGTCACAAAATTTCAAAGTTTTCTGACGCTCCAGTAAAAAGTTACAGCATTTCAATGGTGCAAACTTTGATAGGTATATTGCGCACACTATAAAAGTTAGTGAATTTTGATGTTTCATCAGTGTTTCACTTTTTGCTCAAAGGAAGCTCTGTTATACCGATATCTTAAACTGACAATAGTACTTTATTGTCACTAAATTTCAAGGTTTTATGACGCTCCAGTAAAAAGTTACAGGATTTCAATGTTGCAAACTTTGATAGGTATATTACGCACCGTATAAAAATTTGTGAATTTTGAAGTTTCATCAGTGTTTCATTTCTTCTCAAGGGTAGCACTGTTATACAGATATCTCAAATTGACAATAGTACTTTATAGTCACAAAATTTCTAGGTCTTCTGACGCTCTAGCAAAAATTTACCGCATTTCAATGTTGCAAACTTTGAAAAGTATATTACGCACAGTATAAAATTTTGTGAATTGTGAAGTTTCATCAGTGTTTCATTTTTTACTCAAGGGTAGAACTGTTATACCGATATCTCAAATTAACAATTGTACTTTATTGTCACAAAATTTCAAGGTTTTGTGAGGCTCCAGTAAAAAATTACAGCATTTCAATGATGCAAACTTTGATAGGTATATTACGCACAGTATAAAAGTCAGTGAATTTTGATGTTTCATCAGTGTTTAACTTTTTGCTCAAGGGAAGCTCTGTTATACCGATATCTCAAACTGACAAAATAGTACTTTATTGTCACAAAATTTCAAGGTTTTAAACATTCCTGTAAAAAGTTAGAGCATTTCAATGTTGCAAACTTTGATAGATTTATTACGCACAGTATAAAATTCAGTGAATTTTGAAGTTTCATCAGTGTTTCATTTTATACTCAAGGGTAGCACTGTTATACCGATATCTCAAATTGACAATAGTACTTTATTGTCAGTAAATTTCAAGGTTTTATGACGCTCCAGTAAAAAGTTACAGCATTTCAATGTTGCAAACTTTGATAGGTATATTACGCACCGTATAAAAATTAGTGAATTTAGAAGTTTCATTAGTGTTTCATTTCTCCTCAAGGGTAGCACTGTTATACCAATATCTCAAATTGACAATATTACTTTATTGACACTAAATTTCAAGGTTTTATGAGGCTCCAGCAAAAAGTTACAGCATTTCAATGATGCAAACTTTGATAGGTATATTACGCACAGTATAAAATTCAGTGAATTTTGAAGTTTCATCAGTGTTTCCTTTTATACTTAAGGGTAGCACTGTTATCCCGATATCTCAAATTGACAGTAGTACTTTATTGTCACTAAATTTCAAGGTTTTATGACGCTCCAATAAAAGTTAAAGGATTTCAATGTTGCAAACTTTGATAGGTATATTACGCACCGTATAAAAATGTGTGAATTTTGAAGTTTCATTAGTGTTTCATTTCTTCTCAAGGGTAGCACTGTTATACCGATATCTCAAATTGACAATAGTACTTTATTGTCACTAAATTTCAATGTTTTATGACGCTCCAGTAAAAAGTTACAGCATTTCAATGTTGCAAACTTTGATAGGTATATTACGCACCGTATAAAAATTAGTGAATTTTGAAGTTTCATCAGTGTTTCATTTCTTCTCCAGGGTAGCACTGTTATACCGATATCTCAAATTGACAATAGTACTTTATTGTAACAAAATTTCTAGGTCTTATAACGCTCTAGCAAAAATTTCCCGCATTTCAATGTTGCAAACTTTAAAAAGTATATTACGCACAGTATAAAATTTTGTGAATTGTGAAGCTTCATCAGTGTTACATTTTTAACACAAGGGTAGTACTTTTATACTGATATCTCAAATTAACACTAGTACTTTATTGTCACAAAATTTCAAGGTTTTATGAGGCTCCAGTAAAAAGTTACAGCATTTCAATGATGCAAACTTTGATAGGTATATTACGCACAGTATAAAATTCAGTGAATTTTGAAGTTTCATCAGTGTTTCATTTTATAATCAAGGGTAGCACTGTTATACCGATATCTCAAATTGACAATAGTACTTTATTGTCACTAAATTTCATGGTTTTATGACGCTCCAATAAAAGTTACAGGATTTCAATGTTGCAAACTTTGATAGGTATATTACGCACCGTATAAAAATGTGTGAATTTTGAAGTTTCATCAGTGTTTCATTTCTTCTCAAGGGTAGCACTGTTATACCGATATCTCAAATTGACAATAGTACTTTATTGTCACAAAATTTCTAGGTCTTCTGACGCCCCAACAAAAATTAACCGCATTTCAATGTTGCAAACTTTGAAAAGTATATTACGCACAGTATAAAATTTTGTGAATTGTGAAGTTTCATCAGTGTTTCATTTTTTACTCAAGGGTAGCACTGTTATACCGATATCTCAAATTAACAATTGTACTTTATTGTCACAAAATTTCAAGGTTTTATGACGCTCCAGTAAAAAATTACAGCATTTCAATGATGCAAACTTTGATAGGTATATTACGCACAGTATAAAATTCATTGAATTTTGAAGTTTCATCAGTGTTTCATTTTATATTCAAGGGTAGCACTGTTATACCGATATCTCAAATTGACAATAGTACTTTATTGTCACAAAATTTCAAGGTTTTATGACGCTCCAGTAAAAAGTTACAGCATTTCAATGTTGCAAACTTTGATAGGTATATTACGCACAGTATAAAATTAAGTGAATTTTGAAGTTTCATCAGTGTTTCATTTTTTGCTCAAGGGAAGCTCTGTTATACCGATATCTCAAACTGACAATAGTACTTTATTGTCACAAAATTTCAAGGTTTTATGACGTTCCTGTAAAAAGTTAGAGCATTTCAATGTTGCAAACTTTGATAGGTATATTACGCACAGTATAAAATTCAGTGAATTTTGAAGTTTCATCAGTGTTTCATTTTATACTCAAGGGTAGCACTGTTATACCGATATCTTAAATTGACAATAGTACTTTATTGTCAGTAAATTTCAAGGTTTTATGACGCTCCAGTAAAAAGTTACAGCATTTCAATGTTGCAAACTTTGATAGGTATATTACGCACCGTATAAAAATTAGTGAATTTAGAAGTTTCATTAGTGTTTCATTTCTCCTCAAGGGTAGCACTGTTATACCAATATCTCAAATTGACAATATTACTTTATTGACACTAAATTTCAAGGTTTTATGAGGCTCCAGCAAAAAGTTACAGCATTTCAATGATGCAAACTTTGATAGGTATATTACGCACAGTATAAAATTCAGTGAATTTTGAAGTTTCATCAGTGTTTCCTTTTATACTTAAGGGTAGCACTGTTATCCCGATATCTCAAATTGACAGTAGTACTTTATTGTCACTAAATTTCAAGGTTTTATGACGCTCCAATAAAAGTTAAAGGATTTCAATGTTGCAAACTTTGATAGGTATATTACGCACCGTATAAAAATGTGTGAATTTTGAAGTTTCATTAGTGTTTCATTTCTTCTCAAGGGTAGCACTGTTATACCGATATCTCAAATTGACAATAGTACTTTATTGTCACTAAATTTCAATGTTTTATGACGCTCCAGTAAAAAGTTACAGCATTTCAATGTTGCAAACTTTGATAGGTATATTACGCACCGTATAAAAATTAGTGAATTTTGAAGTTTCATCAGTGTTTCATTTCTTCTCCAGGGTAGCACTGTTATACCGATATCTCAAATTGACAATAGTACTTTATTGTAACAAAATTTCTAGGTCTTATAACGCTCTAGCAAAAATTTCCCGCATTTCAATGTTGCAAACTTTAAAAAGTATATTACGCACAGTATAAAATTTTGTGAATTGTGAAGCTTCATCAGTGTTACATTTTTAACACAAGGGTAGTACTTTTATACTGATATCTCAAATTAACACTAGTACTTTATTGTCACAAAATTTCAAGGTTTTATGAGGCTCCAGTAAAAAGTTACAGCATTTCAATGATGCAAACTTTGATAGGTATATTACGCACAGTATAAAATTAACTGAATTTTGAAGTTTCATCAGTGTTTCATTTTATAATCAAGGGTAGCACTGTTATACCGATATCTCAAATTGACAATAGTACTTTATTGTCACTAAATTTCATGGTTTTATGACGCTCCAATAAAAGTTACAGGATTTCAATGTTGCAAACTTTGATAGGTATATTACGCACCGTATAAAAATGTGTGAATTTTGAAGTTTCATCAGTGTTTCATTTCTTCTCAAGGGTAGCACTGTTATACCGATATCTCAAATTGACAATAGTACTTTATTGTCACAAAATTTCTAGGTCTTCTGACGCCCCAACAAAAATTAACCGCATTTCAATGTTGCAAACTTTGATAGGTATATTACGCACAATATAAAAGTTTGTGGATTGTGAAGTTTCATCAGTGTTTCATTTTTTACTCAAGGGTAGCACTGTTATACCGATATCTCAAATTGACACTGGTGCTTTATTGTCACAAAATTTCAAGGTTTTATAATACTCCAGCAAAAAGTAACAGCATTTCAATGTTGGAAACTTTGATAGGTATATTACGCAAAATATAAAATTCATTGAATTTTGAAGTTTCATCAGTGTTTCATTTTTCATTCAAGGGTAGCACTGTTATACCGATATCTCAAATTGACAATAGTACTTTATTGTCACAAAATTTCAAGGTTTTATGACGCTCCAGTAAAAAGTTACAGCATTTCAATGTTGCAAACTTTGATAGGTATATTACGCACAGTATAAAATTAAGTGAATTTTGAAGTTTCATCAGTGTTTAATTTTTTGCTCAAGGGAAGCTCTGTTATACCGATATCTCAAACTGACAATAGTACTTTATTGTCACAAAATTTAAAGGTTTTATGACGTTCCAGTAAAAAGTTACAGCATTTCAATGTTGCAAACTTTGATAGGTATATTACGCACAGTATAAAATTCAGTGAAATTTGAAGTTTCATCAGTGTTTCATTTTTTACTCAAGGGTAGCACTGTTATACCGATATCTTAAATTGACAATAGTACTTTATTGTCACAAAATTTCAAGGTTTTATGACGCTCCAGTAAAAAGTTACAGCATTTCAATGTTGCAAACTTTGATAGGTATATTACGCACCGTATAAAAATTAGTGAATTTAGAAGTTTCATTAGTGTTTCATTTCTCCTCAAGGGTAGCACTGTTATACCAATATCTCAAATTGACAATATTACTTTATTGACACTAAATTTCAAGGTTTTATGAGGCTCCAGCAAAAAGTTACAGCATTTCAATGATGCAAACTTTGATAGGTATATTACGCACAGTATAAAATTCAGTGAATTTTGAAGTTTCATCAGTGTTTCCTTTTATACTTAAGGGTAGCACTGTTATACCGATATCTCAAATTGACAGTAGTACTTTATTGTCACTAAATTTCAAGGTTTTATGACGCTCCAATAAAAGTTAAAGGATTTCAATGTTGCAAACTTTGATAGGTATATTACGCACCGTATAAAAATGTGTGAATTTTGAAGTTTCATTAGTGCTTCATTTCTTCTCAAGGGTAGCACTGTTATACCGATATCTCAAATTGACAATAGTACTTTATTGTCACTAAATTTCAATGTTTTATGACGCTCCAGTAAAAAGTTACAGCATTTCAATGTTGCAAACTTTGATAGGTATATTACGCACCGTATAAAAATTAGTGAATTTTGAAGTTTCATCAGTGTTTCATTTCTTCTCAAGGGTAGCACTGTTATACCGATATCTCAAATTGACAATAGTACTTTATTGTAACAAAATTTCTAGGTCTTATAACGCTCTAGCAAAAATTTCCCGCATTTCAATGTTGCAAACTTTAAAAAGTATATTACGCACAGTATAAAATTTTGTGAATTGTGAAGCTTCATCAGTGTTACATTTTTAACACAAGGGTAGTACTTTTATACTGATATCTCAAATTAACACTAGTACTTTATTGTCACAAAATTTCAAGGTTTTATGAGGCTCCAGTAAAAAGTTACAGCATTTCAATGATGCAAACTTTGATAGGTATATTACGCACAGTATAAAATTCAGTGAATTTTGAAGTTTCATCAGTGTTTCATTTTATATTCATGGGTAGCACTGTTATAATACGATATCTCAAATTGACAATAGTACCTTATTGTCACTAAATTTCAAGGTTTTATGACGCTCCAGTAAAAAGTTACAGAATTTCAATGTTGCAAACTTTGATAGGTATATTACGCACCGTATAAAAATTAGTGAATTGTGAAGTTTCATCAGTGTTTCATTTTTTATTCAAGGGTAGCATTGTTATACAGATATCTCAAATTGCCAATAAGACTTTAATGTCACAAAATTTCAACGTTTTCTGACGCTCCAGTAAAAAGTTACAGCATTTCAATGGTGCAAACTTTGATAGGTATATTGCGCACAGTATAAAAGTTAGTGAATTTTGATGTTTCATCAGTGTTTCACTTTTTGCTCAAGGGAAGCTCTGTTATACCGATATCTTAAACTGACAATAGTACTTTATTGTCACTAAATTTCAAGGTTTTATGACGCTCTAGTAAAAAGTTACAGGATTTCAATGTTGCAAACTTTGATAGGTATATTACGCACCGTATAAAAATTTGTGAATTTTGAAGTTTCATCAGTGTTTCATTTCTTCTCAAGGGTAGCACTGTTATACAGATATCTCAAATTGACAATAGTACTTTATAGTCACAAAATTTCAAGGCTTCCGACGCTCTAGCAAAAATTTACCGCATTTCAATGTTGCAAACTTTGAAAAGTATATTACGCACAGTATAAAATTTTGTGAATTTTGAAGTTTCATCAGTGTTTCATTTTTTACTCAAGGGTAGCACTGTTATACCGATATCTCAAATTAACAATTGTACTTGATTGTCACAAAATTTCAAGGTTTTATGAGGCTCCAGTAAAAAATTACAGCATTTCAATGATGCAAACTTTGATAGGTATATTACGCACAGTATCAAATTCAGTGAATTTTGATGTTTCATCAGTGTTTCACTTTTTGCTCAAGGGAAGCTCTGTTATACCGATATCTTAAACTGAAAATAGTACTTTATTGTCACAAAATTTCAAGGTTTAAACATTCCTGTAAAAAGTTAGAGCATTTCAATGTTGCAAACTTTGATAGATTTATTACGCACAGTATAAAATTCAGTGAATTTTGAAGTTTCATCAGTGTTTCATTTTATACTCAAGGGTAGCACTGTTATACCGATATCTCAAATTGACAATAGTACTTTATTGTCAGTAAATTTCAAGGTTTTATGACGCTCCAGTAAAAAGTTACAGCATTTCAATGTTGCAAACTTTGATAGGTATATTACGCACCGTATAAAAATTAGTGAATTTAGAAGTTTCATTAGTGTTTCATTTCTCCTCAAGGGTAGCACTGTTATACCGATATCTCAAATTGACAATATTACTTTATTGACACTAAATTTCAAGGTTTTATGAGGCTCCAGCAAAAAGTTACAGCATTTCAATGATGCAAACTTTGATAGGTATATTACGCACAGTATAAAATTCAGTGAATTTTGAAGTTTCATCAGTGTTTCCTTTTATACTCAAGGGTAGCACTGTTATACCGATATCTCAAATTGACAGTAGTACTTTATTGTCACTAAATTTCAAGGTTTTATGACGCTCCAATAAAAGTTAAAGGATTTCAATGTTGCAAACTTTGATAGGTATATTACGCACCGTATAAAAATGTGTGAATTTTGAAGTTTTATCAGTGTTTCATTTCTTCTCAAGGGTAGCACTGTTATACCGATATCTCAAATTGACAATAGTACTTTATTGTCACTAAATTTCAATGTTTTATGACGCTCCAGTAAAAAGTTACAGCATTTCAATGTTGCAAACTTTGATAGGTATATTACGCACCGTATAAAAATTAGTGAATTTTGAAGTTTCATCAGTGTTTCATTTCTTCTCAAGGGTAGCACTGTTATACCGATATCTCAAATTGACAATAGTACTTTATTGTCACAAAATTTCTAGGTCTTATAACGCTCTAGCAAAAATTTCCCGCATTTCAATGTTGCAAACTTTGAAAAGTATATTACGCACAGTATAAAATTTTGTGAATTGTGAAGTTTCATCAGTGTTACATTTTGAACACAAGGGTAGTACTTTTATGCTGATATCTCAAATCAACACTAGTACTTTATTGTCACAAAATTTCAAGGTTTTATGAGGCTCCAGCAAAAAGTTACAGCATTTCAATGATGCAAACTTTGATAGGTATATTACGCACAGTATAAAATTCAGTGAATTTTGAAGTTTCATCAGTGTTTCCTTTTATACTCAAGGGTAGCACTGTTATACCGATATCTCACATTGACAGTAGTACTTTATTGTCACTAAATTTCAAGATTTTATGACGCTCCAATAAAAGTTAAAGGATTTCAATGTTGCAAACTTTGATAGGTATATTACGCACCGTATAAATGTGTGTGAATTTTGAAGTTTCATCAGTGTTTCATTTCTTCTCAAGGGTAGCACTGTTATACCGATATCTCAAATTGACAATAGTACTTTATTGTCACTAAATTTCAATGTTTTATGACGCTCCAGTAAAAAGTTACAGCATTTCAATGTTGCAAACTTTGATAGGTATATTACGCACCGTATAAAAATTAGTGAATTTTAAAGTTTCATCAGTGTTTCATTTCTTCTCAAGGGTAGCACTGTTATACCGATATCTCAAATTGACAATAGTACTTTATTGTCACAAAATTTCTAGGTCTTATAACGCTCTAGCAAAAATTTCCCGCATTTCAATGTTGCAAACTTTGAAAATTATATTACGCACAGTATAAAATTTTGTGAATTGTGAAGTTTCATCAGTGTTACATTTTTAACACAAGGGTAGTACTTTTATGCTGATATCTCAAATTAACACTAGTACTTTATTGTCACAAAATTTCAAGGTTTTATGAGGCTCCAGTAAAAAGTTACAGCATTTCAATGTTGCCAACTTTGATAGGTATATTACGCACCGTATAAAAATTAGTGAATTGTGAAGTTTCGTCAGTGTTTCATTTTTTATTCAAGGGTAGCACTGTTATACCGATATCTCAAATTAACAATAGTACTTTATTGTCACAAAATTTCAAGGTTTTATGAGGCTCCAGTAAAAAATTACAGCATTTCAATGATGCACACTTTGATAGGTACGCACAGTATACAATTCAGTGAATTTTGAAGTTTCATCAGTGTTTCATTTTATATTCATGGGTAGCACTGTTATAATACGATATCTCTAATTGACAATAGTACCTTATTGTCACTAAATTTCAAGGTTTTATGACGCTCCAGTAAAAAGTTACAGCATTTCAATGTTGCAAACTTTGATAGGTATATTACGCACCGTATAAAAATTAGTGAATTGTGAAGTTTCATCAGTGTTTCATTTTTTATTCAAGGGTAGCATTGTTATACAGATATCTCAAATTGACAATAAGACTTTAATGTCACAAAATTTCAACGTTTTCTGATGCTCCAGTAAAAAGTTACAGCATTTCAATGGTGCAAACTTTGATAGGTATATTGCGCACAGTATAAAAGTTAGTGAATTTTGATGTTTCATCAGTGTTTCACTTTTTGCTCAAGGGAAGCTCTATTATACCGATATCTTAAACTGACAATAGTACTTTATTGTCACAAAATTTCAAGATTTTATGATGTTCCTGTAAAAAGTTAGAGCATTTCAATGTTGCAAACTTTGATAGGTATATTACGCACAGTATAAAATTCAGTGAATTTTGAAGTTTCATCACTGTTTCATTTCTTCTCAAGGGTAGCACTGTTATACCGATATCTCAAATTGACAATAGTACTTTATTGTCACTAAATTTCAAGGTTTTATGACGCTCCAATAAAAGTTACAGGATTTCAATGTTGCAAACTTTGATAGGTATATTACGCACCGTATAAAAATGTGTGAATTTTGAAGTTTCATCAGTGTTTCATTTTATATACACGGGTAGCACTTTTATAATACGATATCTCAAATTGATAATAGTACCTTAGTGTCACTAAATTTCAAGGTTTTATGACGCTCTAGTAAAAAGTTACAGCATTTCAATGTTGCAAACTTTGATAGGTATATTACGCACCGTATAAAAATTAGTGAATTGTGAAGTTTCATCAGTGTTTCATTTTTTATTGAAGGGTAGCATTGTTATACAGATATCTCAAATTGACAATAAGACTTTAATGTCACAAAATTTCAAGGTTTTCTGACGCTCCAGTAAAAAGTTACAGCATTTCAATGATACAAACTTTGATAGGTATATTACGCACCGTATAAAAATTTGTGAATTTTGAAGTTTCATCAGTGTTTCATTTCTTCTCAAGGGTAGCACTGTTATACCGATATCTCAAGTTGACAATAGTACTTTATTGTCACAAAATTTCTAGGTCTTCTGACGCTCTAGCAAAAATTTACCGCATTTCAATGTTGCAAACTTTGAAAAGTATATTACGCACAGTATAAAATTTTGTGAATTGTGAAGTTTCATCAGTGTTTCATTTTTTATTCAAGGGTAGCACTGTTATACCGATATCTCAAATTGACAATAGTACTTTATTGTCACAAAATTTCAAGGTTTTATGAGGCTCCAGTAAAAAATTACAGCATTTCAATGATGCAAACTGTGATAGGTATATTACGCACAGTATAAAATTCAGTGAATTTTGAAGTTTCATCACTGTTTCATTTCTTCTCAAGGGTAGCACTGTTATACCGAAATCTCAAATTGACAATAGTACTTTATTGTCACAAAATTTCTAGGTCTTCTGACGCTCCAGTAAAAAGTTACAGCATTTCAATGTTGCAAACTTTGATAGGTATATTACGCACCGTATAAAAATTAGTGAATTGTGAAGTTTCATCAGTGTTTCATTTTTTATTCAAGGGTAGCATTGTTATACAGATATCTCAAATTGACAATAAGACTTTAATGTCACAAAATTTCAACGTTTTCTGACGCTCCAGTAAAAACTTACAGCATTTCAATGGTGCAAACTTTGATAGGTATATTGCGCACAGTATAAAAGTTAGTGAATTTTGATGTTTCATCAGTGTTTCACTTTTTGCTCAAGGGAAGCTCTGTTATACCGATATCTCAAACTGACAATAGTACTTTATTGTCACTAAATTTCAAGGTTTTATGACGCTCCAGTAAAAAGTTACAGGATTTCAATGTTGCAAACTTTGATAGGTATATTACGCACCGTATAAAAATTTGTGAATTTTGAAGTTTCATCAGTGTTTCATTTCTTCTCAAGGGTAGCACTGTTATACCGATATCTCAAATTGACAATAGTACTTTATAGTCACAAAATTTCTAGGTCTTCTGACGCTCTAGCAAAAATTTACCGCATTTCAATGTTGCAAACTTTGAAAAGTATATTACGCACAGTATACAATTTTGTGAATTGTGAAGTTTCATCAGTGTTTCATTTTTTACTCAAGGGTAGAACTGTTATACCGATATCTCAAATTAACAATTGTACTTTATTGTCACAAAATTTCAAGGTTTTATGAGGCTCCAGTAAAAAATTACAGCATTTCAATTATGCAAACTTTGATAGGTATATTACGCACAGTATCAAATTTAGTGAATTTTGATGTTTCATCAGTGTTTCACTTTTTACTCAAGGGAAGCCCTGTTATACCGATATCTTAAACTGACAATAGTACTTTATTGTCACAAAATTTCAAGGTTTTATGACGTTCCTGTAAAAAGTTAGAGCATTTCAATGTTGCAAACTTTGATAGGTTTATTACGCACAGTATAAAATTCAGTGAATTTTGAAGTTTCGTCAGTGTTTCATTTTATACTCAAGGGTAGCACTGTTATACTGATATCTCAAATTAACACTAGTACTTTATTGTCACAAACTTTCAAGGCTTTATGAGGCTCCAGTAAAAAGTTACAGCATTTCAATGATACAAACTTTGATAGGTATATTACGCACAGTATAAAATTCAGTGAATTTTGAAGTTTCATCAGTGTTTCATTTTATACTCAAGGGTAGCACTGTTATACCGATATCTCAAATTGACAATAGTACTTTCTTGTCACTAAATTTCAAGGTTTTATGACGCTCCAATAAAAGTTACAGGATTTCAATGTTGCAAACTTTGATAGGTATATTACGCACCGTATAAAAATGTGTGAATTTTGAAGTTTCATCAGAGTTTCATTTCTTCTCAAGGGTAGCACTGTTATACCGATATCTCAAATTGACAATAGTACTTTATTGTCACAAAATTTCTACGTCTTATGACGCTCTAGCAAAAATTTACCGCATTTCAATGTTGCAAACTTTGAAAAGTATATTACGCACAGTATAAAATTTTGTGAATTGTGAAGTTTCATCAGTGTTTTCATTTTTTACTCAAGGGTAGCACTGTTATACCGATATCTCAAATTAACAATAGTACTTTATTGTCACAAAATTTCAAGGTTTTATGAGGCTCCAGTAAAAAATTACAGCATTTCAATGATGCAAACTTTGATAGGTATATTACGCACAGTATAAAATTCAGTGAATTTTGAAGTTTCATCAGTGTTTCATTTTATATACACGGGTAGCACTTTTATAATACGATATCTCAAATTGATAATAGTACTTATTGTCACTAAATTTCAAGGTTTTATGACGCTCTAGTAAAAAGTTACAGCATTTCAATGTTGCAAACTTTGATAGGTATATTACGCACCGTATAAAAATTAGTGAATTGTGAAGTTTCATCAGTGTTTCATTTTTTATTCAAGGGTAGCATTGTTATACAGATATCTCAAATTGACAATAAGACTTTAATGTCACAAAATTTCAACGTTTTCTGACGCTCCAGTAAAAAGTTACAGCATTTCAATGGTGCAAAGTTTGATAGGTATATTGCGCACAGTATAAAAGTTAGTGAATTTTGATGTTTCATCAATGTTTCACTTTTTGCTCAAGGGAAGCTCTGTTATACCGATATCTTAAACTGACAATAGTACTTTATTGTCACAAAATTTCAAGTTTTTATGACGTTCCTGTAAAAAGTTAGAGCATTTCAATGTTGCAAACTTTGATAGGTATATTACGCACAGTATAAAAATTAGTGAATTGTGAAGTTTCATCAGTGTTTCATTTTTTATTCAAGGGTAGCACTGTTATACCGATATCTCAAATTGACAATAGTACTTTATTGTCACTAAATTTCAAGGTTTTATGACGCTCTAGTAAAAATTTACCGCATTTCAATATTGCACACTTTGAAAAGTATATTACGCACAGTATAAAATTTTGTGAATTGTGAAGTTTCATCAGTGTTTCATTTTTTACTCAAGGGTAGCACTGTTATACTGATATCTCCAATTAATAATAGTACTTTATTGTCACAAAATTTCAAGGTTTTATGAGGCTCCAGTAAAAAATTACAGCAATTCAATGATGCAAACTTTGATAGGAATATTACGCACAGTATAAAATTCAGTGAATTTTGAAGTTTCATCAGTGTTTCATTTCTTCTCAAGGGTAGCACTGTTATACCGATATCTCAAATTGACAATAGTACTTTATTGTCACAAAATTTCTAGGTCTTCTGACGCTCTAGCAAAAATTTACCGCATTTCAATGTTGCAAACTTTGAAAAGTATATTACGCACAGTATAAAATTTTGTGAATTGTGAAGTTTCATCAGTGTTTCATTTTTTATTCAAGGGTAGCACTGTTATACCGATATCTCAAATTAACAATTGTAGTTTATTGTCACCAAATTTCTAGGTCTTCTGACGCTCTAGCAAAAATTTACCGCATTTCAATGTTGCAAACTTTGAAAAGTATATTACGCACAGTATACAATTTTGTGAATTGTGAAGTTTCATCAGTGTTTCATTTTTTACTCAAGGGTAGAACTGTTATACCGATATCTCAAATTAAAAATTGTACTTTATTGTCACAAAATTTCAAGGTTTTATGAGGCTCCAGTAAAAAATTACAGCATTTCAATTATGCAAACTTTGATAGGTATATTACGCACAGTATCAAATTTAGTGAATTTTGATGTTTCATCAGTGTTTCATTTTTTACTCAAGGGAAGCCCTGTTATACCGATATCTTAAACTGACAATAGTACTTTATTGTCACAAAATTTCAAGGTTTTATGACGTTCCTGTAAAAAGTTAGAGCATTTCAATGTTGCAAACTTTGATAGGTTTATTACGCACAGTATAAAATTCAGTGAATTTTGAAGTTTCGTCAGTGTTTCATTTTATACTCAAGGGTAGCACTGTTATACTGATATCTCAAATTAACACTAGTACTTTATTGTCACAAACTTTCAAGGCTTTATGAGGCTCCAGTAAAAAGTTACAGCATTTCAATGATACAAACTTTGATAGGTATATTACGCACAGTATAAAATTCAGTGAATTTTGAAGTTTCATCAGTGTTTCATTTTATACTCAAGGGTAGCACTGTTATACCGATATCTCAAATTGACAATAGTACTTTCTTGTCACTAAATTTCAAGGTTTTATGACGCTCCAATAAAAGTTACAGGATTTCAATGTTGCAAACTTTGATAGGTATATTACGCACCGTATAAAAATGTGTGAATTTTGAAGTTTCATCAGTGTTTCATTTCTTCTCAAGGGTAGCACTGTTATACCGATATCTCAAATTGACAATAGTACTTTATTGTCACAAAATTTCTACGTCTTATGACGCTCTAGCAAAAATTTACCGCATTTCAATGTTGCAAACTTTGAAAAGTATATTACGCACAGTATAAAATTTTGTGAATTGTGAAGTTTCATCAGTGTTTTCATTTTTTACTCAAGGGTAGCACTGTTATACCGATATCTCAAATTAACAATAGTACTTTATTGTCACAAAATTTCAAGGTTTTATGAGGCTCCAGTAAAAAATTACAGCATTTCAATGATGCAAACTTTGATAGGTATATTACGCACAGTATAAAATTCAGTGAATTTTGAAGTTTCATCAGTGTTTCATTTTATATACACAGGTAGCACTTTTATAATACGATATCTCAAATTGATAATAGTACCTTATTGTCACTAAATTTCAAGGTTTTATGACGCTCTAGTAAAAAGTTACAGCATTTCAATGTTGCAAACTTTGATAGGTATATTACGCACAGTATAAAATTAAGTGAATTGTGAAGTTTCATCAGTGTTTCATTTTTTATTCAAGGGTAGCATTGTTATACAGATATCTCAAATTGACAATAAGACTTTAATGTCACAAAATTTCAACGTTTTCTGACGCTCCAGTAAAAAGTTACAGCATTTCAATGGTGCAAAGTTTGATAGGTATATTGCGCACAGTATAAAAGTTAGTGAATTTTGATGTTTCATCAATGTTTCACTTTTTGCTCAAGGGAAGCTCTGTTATACCGATATCTCAAACTGACAATAGTACTTTATTGTCACAAAATTTCAAGTTTTTATGACGTTCCTGTAAAAAGTTAGAGCATTTCAATGTTGCAAACTTTGATAGGTATATTACGCACAGTATAAAATTCAGTGAATTTTGAAGTTTCATCAGTGTTTCATTTTATACTCAAGGGTAGCACTGTTATACCGATATCTCAAATTGACAATAGTACTTTATTGTCACTAAATTTCAAGGTTTTATGACGCTCTAGTAAAAATTTACCGCATTTCAATATTGCACACTTTGAAAAGTATGTTACGCACAGTATAAAATTTTGTGAATTGTGAAGTTTCATCAGTGTTTCATTTTTTACTCAAGGGTAGCACTGTTATACTGATATCTCCAATTAATAATAGTACTTTATTGTCACAAAATTTCAAGGTTTTATGAGGCTCCAGTAAAAAATTACAGCAATTCAATGATGCAAACTTTGATAGGAATATTACGCACAGTATAAAATTCAGTGAATTTTGAAGTTTCATCAGTGTTTCATTTCTTCTCAAGGGTAGCACTGTTATACCGATATCTCAAATTGACAATAGTACTTTATTGTCACAAAATTTCTAGGTCTTCTGACGTTCTAGCAAAAATTTACCGCATTTCAATGTTGCAAACTTTGATAGGTATATTACGCACAGTATAAAAATTAGTGAATTGTGAAGTTTCATCAGTGTTTCATTTTTTATTCAAGGGTAGCACTGTTATACCGATATCTCAAATTAACAATTGTAGTTTATTGTCACAAAATTTCAAGGTTTTATGAGGCTCCAGTAAAAAATTACAGCATTTCAATGTTGCAAACTTTGATAGGTATATTACGCACAGTATAAAATTCAGTGAATTTTGAAGTTTCATCACTGTTTCATTTCTTCTCAAGGGTAGCACTGTTATACCGAAATCTCAAATTGACAATTGTACTTTATTGTCACAAACTTTCAAGGCTTTATGGGGCTCCAGTAAAAAGTTACAGCATTTCAATGATACAAACTTTGAAAAGTATATTACGCACAGTATAAAATTTTGTGAATTGTGAAGTTTCATCAGTGTTTCATTTTTTATTCAAGGGTAGCACTGTTATACCGATATCTCAAATTGACAATTGTACTTTATTGTCACAAAATTTCAAGGTTTTATGACGCTCCAGTAAAAAGTTACAGCATTTCAATGTTGCAAACTTTGATAGGTATATTACGCACCGTATAAAAATTAGTGCATTGTGAAGTTTCATCAGTGTTTCATTTTTTATTCAAGGGTAGCATTGTTATACAGATATCTCAAATTGACAATAAGACTTTAATGTCACAAAATTTCAACGTTTTCTGACGCTCCAGTAAAAAGTTACAGCATTTCAATGGTGCAAAGTTTGATAGGTATATTGCGCACAGTATAAAAGTTAGTGAATTTTGATGTTTCATCAATGTTTCACTTTTTGCTCAAGGGAAGCTCTGTTATACCGATATCTTAAACTGACAATAGTACTTTATTGTCACAAAATTTCAAGTTTTTATGACGTTCCTGTAAAAAGTTAGAGCATTTCAATGTTGCAAACTTTGATAGGTATATTACGCACAGTATAAAATTCAGTGAATTTTGAAGTTTCATCAGTGTTTCATTTTATACTCAAGGGTAGCACTGTTATACCGATATCTCAAATTGACAATAGTACTTTATTGTCACTAAATTTCAAGGTTTTATGACGCTCTAGTAAAAATTTACCGCATTTCAATATTGCACACTTTGAAAAGTTTGTGAATTGTGAAGTTTCATCAGTGTTTCATTTTTTACTCAAGGGTAGCACTGTTATACTGATATCTCCAATTAATAATAGTACTTTATTGTCACAAAATTTCAAGGTTTTATGAGGCTCCAGTAAAAAATTACAGCAATTCAATGATGCAAACTTTGATAGGAATATTACGCACAGTATAAAATTCAGTGAATTTTGAAGTTTCATCACTGTTTCATTTCTTCTCAAGGGTAGCACTGTTATACCGAAATCTCAAATTGACAATTGTACTTTATTGTCACAAACTTTCAAGGCTTTATGAGGCTCCAGTAAAAAGTTACAGCATTTCAATGATACAAACTTTGAAAAGTATATTACGCACAGTATAAAATTTTGTGAATTGTGAAGTTTCATCAGTGTTTCATTTTTTATTCAAGGGTAGCACTGTTATACCGATATCTCAAATTAACAATGGTACTTTATTGTCACAAAATTTCAAGGTCTTATAATGCTCCAGTAAAAAGTTACAGCATTTCAATGTTGCAAACTTTGATAGGTATATTACGCACCGTATGAAAATTAGTGAATTGTGAAGTTTCATCAGTGTTTCATTTTTTACTCAAGGGTAGCATTGTTATACAGATATCTCAAATTGACAATAAGACTTTAATGTCACAAAATTTCAACGTTTTCTGACGCTCCAGTAAAAAGTTACAGCATTTCAATGGTGCAAAGTTTTATAGGTATATTGCGCACAGTATAAAAGTTAGTGAATTTTGATGTTTCATCAATGTTTCACTTTTTGCTCAAGGGAAGCTCTGTTATACCGATATCTTAAACTGACAATAGTACTTTATTGTCACAAAATTTCAAGTTTTTATGACGTTCCTGTAAAAAGTTAGAGCATTTCAATGTTGCAAACTTTGATAGGTATATTACGCACAGTATAAAATTCAGTGAATTTTGAAGTTTCATCAGTGTTTCATTTTATACTCAAGGGTAGCACTGTTATACCGATATCTCAAATTGACAATAGTACTTTATTGTCACTAAATTTCAAGGTTTTATGACGCTCTAGTAAAAATTTACCGCATTTCAATATTGCACACTTTGAAAAGTATGTTACGCACAGTATAAAATTTTGTGAATTGTGAAGTTTCATCAGTGTTTCATTTTTTACTCAAGGGTAGCACTGTTATACTGATATCTCCAATTAATAATAGTACTTTATTGTCACAAAATTTCAAGGTTTTATGAGGCTCCAGTAAAAAATTACAGCAATTCAATGATGCAAACTTTGATAGGAATATTACGCACAGTATAAAATTCAGTGAATTTTGAAGTTTCATCAGTGTTTCATTTCTTCTCAAGGGTAGCACTGTTATACCGATATCTCAAATTGACAATAGTACTTTATTGTCACAAAATTTCTAGGTCTTCTGACGTTCTAGCAAAAATTTACCGCATTTCAATGTTGCAAACTTTGAAAAGTATATTACGCACAGTATAAAATTTTGTGAATTGTGAAGTTTCATCAGTGTTTCATTTTTTATTCAAGGGTAGCACTGTTATACCGATATCTCAAATTAACAATTGTAGTTTATTGTCACAAAATTTCAAGGTTTTATGAGGCTCCAGTAAAAAATTACAGCATTTCAATGATGCAAACTTTGATAGGTATATTACGCACAGTATAAAATTCAGTGAATTTTGAAGTTTCATCACTGTTTCATTTCTTCTCAAGGGTAGCACTGTTATACCGAAATCTCAAATTGACAATTGTACTTTATTGTCACAAACTTTCAAGGCTTTATGGGGCTCCAGTAAAAAGTTACAGCATTTCAATGATACAAACTTTGAAAAGTATATTACGCACAGTATAAAATTTTGTGAATTGTGAAGTTTCATCAGTGTTTCATTTTTTATTCAAGGGTAGCACTGTTATACCGATATCTCAAATTGACAATAGTACTTTATTGTCACAAAATTTCAAGGTTTTATGACGCTCCAGTAAAAAGTTACAGCATTTCAATGTTGCAAACTTTGATAGGTATATTACGCACCGTATAAAAATTAGTGAATTGTGAAGTTTCATCAGTGTTTCATTTTTTATTCAAGGGTAGCATTGTTATACAGATATCTCAAATTGACAATAAGACTTTAATGTCACAAAATTTCAACGTTTTCTGACGCTCCAGTAAAAAGTTACAGCTTTTCAATGGTGCAAACTTTGATAGGTATATTGCGCACAGTATAAAAGTTAGTGAATTTTGATGTTTCATCAGTGTTTCACTTTTTGCTCACGGGAAGCTCTGTTATACCGATATCTTAAACTGACAATAGTACTTTATTGTCACAAAATTTCAAGTTTTTATGACGTTCCTGTAAAAAGTTAGAGCATTTCAATGTTGCAAACTTTGATAGGTATATTACGCACAGTATAAAATTCAGTGAATTTTGAAGTTTCATCAGTATTTCATTTTATACTCAAGGGTAGCACTGTTATACCGATATCTCAAATTGACAATAGTACTTTATTGTCACTAAATTTCAAGGTTTTATGACACTCTAGTAAAAATTTACCGCATTTCAATATTGCACACTTTGAAAAGTATGTTACGCACAGTATAAAATTTTGTGAATTGTGAAGTTTCATCAGTGTTTCATTTTTTACTCAAGGGTAGCACTGTTATACTGATATCTCCAATTAATAATAGTACTTTATTGTCACAAAATTTCAAGGTTTTATGAGGCTCCAGTAAAAAATTACAGCAATTCAATGATGCAAACTTTGATAGGAATATTACGCACAGTATAAAATTCAGTGAATTTTGAAGTTTCATCAGTGTTTCATTTCTTCTCAAGGGTAGCACTGTTATACCGATATCTCAAATTGACAATAGTACTTTATTGTCACAAAATTTCTAGGTCTTCTGACGTTCTAGCAAAAATTTACCGCATTTCAATGTTGCAAACTTTGAAAAGTATATTACGCACAGTATAAAATTTTGTGAATTGTGAAGTTTCATCAGTGTTTCATTTTTTATTCAAGGGTAGCACTGTTATACCGATATCTCAAATTAACAATTGTAGTTTATTGTCACAAAATTTCAAGGTTTTATGAGGCTCCAGTAAAAAATTACAGCATTTCAATGATGCAAACTTTGATAGGTATATTACGCACAGTATAAAATTCAGTGAATTTTGAAGTTTCATCACTGTTTCATTTCTTCTCAAGGGTAGCACTGTTATACCGAAATCTCAAATTGACAATTGTACTTTATTGTCACAAACTTTCAAGGCTTTATGGGGCTCCAGTAAAAAGTTACAGCATTTCAATGATACAAACTTTGAAAAGTATATTACGCACAGTATAAAATTTTGTGAATTGTGAAGTTTCATCAGTGTTTCATTTTTTATTCAAGGGTAGCACTGTTATACCGATATCTCAAATTGACAATGGTACTTTATTGTCACAAAATTTCAAGGTCTTATAATGCTCCAGTAAAAAGTAACAGCATTTCAATGTTGCAAACTTTGATAGGTATATTACGCACCGTATAAAAATTAGTGAATTGTGAAGTTTCATCAGTGTTTCATTTTTTATTCAAGGGTAGCATTGTTATACAGATATCTCAAATTGACAATAAGACTTTAATGTCACAAAATTTCAACGTTTTCTGACGCTCCAGTAAAAAGTTACAGCATTTCAATGGTGCAAAGTTTGATAGGTATATTGCGCACAGTATAAAATTCAGTGAATTTTGAAGTTTCATCAGTGTTTCATTTTATACTCAAGGGTAGCACTGTTATACCGATATCTCAAATTGACAATAGTACTTTATTGTCACTAAATTTCAAGGTTTTATGACGCTCTAGTAAAAATTTACCGCATTTCAATATTGCACACTTTGAAAAGTATATTACGCACAGTATAAAATTTTGTGAATTGTGAAGTTTCATCAGTGTTTCATTTTTTACTCAAGGGTAGCACTGTTATACTGATATCTCCAATTAATAATAGTACTTTATTGTCACAAAATTTCAAGGTTTTATGAGGCTCCAGTAAAAAATTACAGCAATTCAATGATGCAAACTTTGATAGGAATATTACGCACAGTATAAAATTCAGTGAATTTTGAAGTTTCATCAGTGTTTCATTTCTTCTCAAGGGTAGCACTGTTATACCGATATCTCAAATTGACAATAGTACTTTATTGTCACAAAATTTCTAGGTCTTCTGACGTTCTAGCAAAAATTTACCGCATTTCAATGTTGCAAACTTTGAAAAGTATATTACGCACAGTATAAAATTTTGTGAATTGTGAAGTTTCATCAGTGTTTCATTTTTTATTCAAGGGTAGCACTGTTATACCGATATCTCAAATTAACAATTGTAGTTTATTGTCACAAAATTTCAAGGTTTTATGAGGCTCCAGTAAAAAATTACAGCATTTCAATGATGCAAACTTTGATAGGTATATTACGCACAGTATAAAATTCAGTGAATTTTGAAGTTTCATCACTGTTTCATTTCTTCTCAAGGGTAGCACTGTTATACCGAAATCTCAAATTGACAATTGTACTTTATTGTCACAAACTTTCAAGGCTTTATGGGGCTCCAGTAAAAAGTTACAGCATTTCAATGATACAAACTTTGAAAAGTATATTACGCACAGTATAAAATTTTGTGAATTGTGAAGTTTCATCAGTGTTTCATTTTTTATTCAAGGGTAGCACTGTTATACCGA
The DNA here is from genome assembly GCA_920105625.2 of Clusia tigrina. NCBI lineage: Eukaryota > Metazoa > Arthropoda > Insecta > Diptera > Clusiidae > Clusia > Clusia tigrina. Next base: position 77,666 of record CAKKTE020000064.1, on the reverse strand, counting down.
TATCTCAAATTGACAATTGTACTTTATTGTCACAAAATTACAAGGTTTTATGACGCTCCAGTAAAAAGTTACAGCATTTCAATGTTGCAAACTTTGATAGGTATATTACGCACCGTATAAAAATTAGTGCATTGTGAAGTTTCATCAGTGTTTCATTTTTTATTCAAGGGTAGCATTGTTATACAGATATCTCAAATTGACAATAAGACTTTAATGTCACAAAATTTCAACGTTTTCTGACGCTCCAGTAAAAAGTTACAGCATTTCAATGGTGCAAAGTTTGATAGGTATATTGCGCACAGTATAAAAGTTAGTGAATTTTGATGTTTCATCAATGTTTCACTTTTTGCTCAAGGGAAGCTCTGTTATACCGATATCTTAAACTGACAATAGTACTTTATTGTCACAAAATTTCAAGTTTTTATGACGTTCCTGTAAAAAGTTAGAGCATTTCAATGTTGCAAACTTTGATAGGTATATTACGCACAGTATAAAATTCAGTGAATTTTGAAGTTTCATCAGTGTTTCATTTTATACTCAAGGGTAGCACTGTTATACCGATATCTCAAATTGACAATAGTACTTTATTGTCACTAAATTTCAAGGTTTTATGACGCTCTAGTAAAAATTTACCGCATTTCAATATTGCACACTTTGAAAAGTTTGTGAATTGTGAAGTTTCATCAGTGTTTCATTTTTTACTCAAGGGTAGCACTGTTATACTGATATCTCCAATTAATAATAGTACTTTATTGTCACAAAATTTCAAGGTTTTATGAGGCTCCAGTAAAAAATTACAGCAATTCAATGATGCAAACTTTGATAGGAATATTACGCACAGTATAAAATTCAGTGAATTTTGAAGTTTCATCACTGTTTCATTTCTTCTCAAGGGTAGCACTGTTATACCGAAATCTCAAATTGACAATTGTACTTTATTGTCACAAACTTTCAAGGCTTTATGAGGCTCCAGTAAAAAGTTACAGCATTTCAATGATACAAACTTTGAAAAGTATATTACGCACAGTATAAAATTTTGTGAATTGTGAAGTTTCATCAGTGTTTCATTTTTTATTCAAGGGTAGCACTGTTATACCGATATCTCAAATTAACAATGGTACTTTATTGTCACAAAATTTCAAGGTCTTCTGACGCTCCAGTAAAAAGTTACAGCATTTCAATGTTGCAAACTTTGATAGGTATATTACGCACCGTATAAAAATTAGTGAATTGTGAAGTTTCATCAGTGTTTCATTTTTTATTCAAGGGTAGCATTGTTATACAGATATCTCAAATTGACAATAAGACTTTAATGTCACAAAATTTCAACGTTTTCTGACGCTCCAGTAAAAAGTTACAGCATTTCAATGGTGCAAAGTTTTATAGGTATATTGCGCACAGTATAAAAGTTAGTGAATTTTGATGTTTCATCAATGTTTCACTTTTTGCTCAAGGGAAGCTCTGTTATACCGATATCTTAAACTGACAATAGTACTTTATTGTCACAAAATTTCAAGTTTTTATGACGTTCCTGTAAAAAGTTAGAGCATTTCAATGTTGCAAACTTTGATAGGTATATTACGCACAGTATAAAATTCAGTGAATTTTGAAGTTTCATCAGTGTTTCATTTTATACTCAAGGGTAGCACTGTTATACCGATATCTCAAATTGACAATAGTACTTTATTGTCACAAAATTTCAAGGTTTTATGACGCTCTAGTAAAAATTTACCGCATTTCAATATTGCACACTTTGAAAAGTATGTTACGCACAGTATAAAATTTTGTGAATTGTGAAGTTTCATCAGTGTTTCATTTTTTACTCAAGGGTAGCACTGTTATACTGATATCTCCAATTAATAATAGTACTTTATTGTCACAAAATTTCAAGGTTTTATGAGGCTCCAGTAAAAAATTACAGCAATTCAATGATGCAAACTTTGATAGGAATATTACGCACAGTATAAAATTCAGTGAATTTTGAAGTTTCATCAGTGTTTCATTTCTTCTCAAGGGTAGCACTGTTATACCGATATCTCAAATTGACAATAGTACTTTATTGTCACAAAATTTCTAGGTCTTCTGACGTTCTAGCAAAAATTTACCGCATTTCAATGTTGCAAACTTTGAAAAGTATATTACGCACAGTATAAAATTTTGTGAATTGTGAAGTTTCATCAGTGTTTCATTTTTTATTCAAGGGTAGCACTGTTATACCGATATCTCAAATTAACAATTGTAGTTTATTGTCACAAAATTTCAAGGTTTTATGAGGCTCCAGTAAAAAATTACAGCATTTCAATGATGCAAACTTTGATAGGTATATTACGCACAGTATAAAATTCAGTGAATTTTGAAGTTTCATCACTGTTTCATTTCTTCTCAAGGGTAGCACTGTTATACCGAAATCTCAAATTGACAATTGTACTTTATTGTCACAAACTTTCAAGGCTTTATGGGGCTCCAGTAAAAAGTTACAGCATTTCAATGATACAAACTTTGAAAAGTATATTACGCACAGTATAAAATTTTGTGAATTGTGAAGTTTCATCAGTGTTTCATTTTTTATTCAAGGGTAGCACTGTTATACCGATATCTCAAATTAACAATAGTACTTTATTGTCACAAAATTTCAAGGTTTTATGACGCTCCAGTAAAAAGTTACAGCATTTCAATGTTGCAAACTTTGATAGGTATATTACGCACAGTATAAAAATTAGTGAATTGTGAAGTTTCATCAGTGTTTCATTTTTTATTCAAGGGTAGCATTGTTATACAGATATCTCAAATTGACAATAAGACTTTAATGTCACAAAATTTCAACGTTTTCTGACGCTCCAGTAAAAAGTTACAGCTTTTCAATGGTGCAAACTTTGATAGGTATATTGCGCACAGTATAAAAGTTAGTGAATTTTGAACTTTCATCAGTGTTTCACTTTTTGCTCACGGGAAGCTCTGTTATACCGATATCTTAAACTGACAATAGTACTTTATTGTCACAAAATTTCAAGTTTTTATGACGTTCCTGTAAAAAGTAACAGCATTTCAATGTTGCAAACTTTGATAGGTATATTACGCACAGTATAAAATTCAGTGAATTTTGAAGTTTCATCAGTATTTCATTTTATACTCAAGGGTAGCACTGTTATACCGATATCTCAAATTGACAATAGTACTTTATTGTCACTAAATTTCAAGGTTTTATGACACTCTAGTAAAAATTTACCGCATTTCAATATTGCACACTTTGAAAAGTATGTTACGCACAGTATAAAATTTTGTGAATTGTGAAGTTTCATCAGTGTTTCATTTTTTACTCAAGGGTAGCACTGTTATACTGATATCTCCAATTAATAATAGTACTTTATTGTCACAAAATTTCAAGGTTTTATGAGGCTCCAGTAAAAAATTACAGCAATTCAATGATGCAAACTTTGATAGGAATATTACGCACAGTATAAAATTCAGTGAATTTTGAAGTTTCATCAGTGTTTCATTTCTTCTCAAGGGTAGCACTGTTATACCGATATCTCAAATTGACAATAGTACTTTATTGTCACAAAATTTCTAGGTCTTCTGACGTTCTAGCAAAAATTTACCGCATTTCAATGTTGCAAACTTTGAAAAGTATATTACGCACAGTATAAAATTTTGTGAATTGTGAAGTTTCATCAGTGTTTCATTTTTTATTCAAGGGTAGCACTGTTATACCGATATCTCAAATTAACAATTGTAGTTTATTGTCACAAAATTTCAAGGTTTTATGAGGCTCCAGTAAAAAATTACAGCATTTCAATGATGCAAACTTTGATAGGTATATTACGCACAGTATAAAATTCAGTGAATTTTGAAGTTTCATCACTGTTTCATTTCTTCTCAAGGGTAGCACTGTTATACCGAAATCTCAAATTGACAATTGTACTTTATTGTCACAAACTTTCAAGGCTTTATGGGGCTCCAGTAAAAAGTTACAGCATTTCAATGATACAAACTTTGAAAAGTATATTACGCACAGTATAAAATTTTGTGAATTGTGAAGTTTCATCAGTGTTTCATTTTTTATTCAAGGGTAGCACTGTTATACCGATATCTCAAATTGACAATTGTACTTTATTGTCACAAAATTTCAAGGTCTTATAATGCTCCAGCAAAAAGTAACAGCATTTCAATGTTGCAAACTTTGATAGGTATATTACGCACCGTATGAAAATTAGTGAATTGTGAAGTTTCATCAGTGTTTCATTTTTTATTCAAGGGTAGCATTGTTATACAGATATCTCAAATTGACAATAAGACTTTAATGTCACAAAATTTCAACGTTTTCTGACGCTCCAGTAAAAAGTTACAGCATTTCAATGGTGCAAAGTTTGATAGGTATATTGCGCACAGTATAAAATTCAGTGAATTTTGAAGTTTCATCAGTGTTTCATTTTATACTCAAGGGTAGCACTGTTATACCGATATCTCAAATTGACAATAGTACTTTATTGTCACAAAATTTCAAGGTTTTATGACGCTCTAGTAAAAATTTACCGCATTTCAATATTGCACACTTTGAAAAGTATATTACGCACAGTATAAAATTTTGTGAATTGTGAAGTTTCATCAGTGTTTCATTTTTTACTCAAGGGTAGCACTGTTATACTGATATCTCCAATTAATAATAGTACTTTATTGTCACAAAATTTCAAGGTTTTATGAGGCTCCAGTAAAAAATTACAGCAATTCAATGATGCAAACTTTGATAGGAATATTACGCACAGTATAAAATTCAGTGAATTTTGAAGTTTCATCAGTGTTTCATTTCTTCTCAAGGGTAGCACTGTTATACCGATATCTCAAATTGACAATAGTACTTTATTGTCACAAAATTTCTAGGTCTTCTGACGCTCTAGCAAAAATTTACCGCATTTCAATGTTGCAAACTTTGAAAAGTATATTACGCACAGTATAAAATTTTGTGAATTGTGAAGTTTCATCAGTGTTTCATTTTTTATTCAAGGGTAGCACTGTTATACCGATATCTCAAATTAACAATTGTAGTTTATTGTCACAAAATTTCAAGGTTTTATGAGGCTCCAGTAAAAAATTACAGCATTTCAATGATGCAAACTTTGATAGGTATATTACGCACAGTATAAAATTCAGTGAATTTTGAAGTTTCATCACTGTTTCATTTCTTCTCAAGGGTAGCACTGTTATACCGAAATCTCAAATTGACAATTGTACTTTATTGTCACAAACTTTCAAGGCTTTATGAGGCTCCAGGAAAAAGTTACAGCATTTCAATGATACAAACTTTGAAAAGTATATTACGCACAGTATAAAATTTTGTGAATTGTGAAGTTTCATCAGTGTTTCATTTTTTATTCAAGGGTAGCACTGTTATACCGATATCTCAAATTAACAATTGTACTTTATTGTCACAAAATTTCAAAGTCTTATAATGCTCCAGTAAAAAGTTACAGCATTTCAATGTTGCAAACTTTGATAGGTATATTACGCACCGTATAAAAATTAGTGAATTGTGAAGTTTCATCAGTGTTTCATTTTTTATTCAAGGGTAGCATTGTTATACAGATATCTCAAATTGACAATAAGACTTTAATGTCACAAAATTTCAACGTTTTCTGACGCTCCAGTAAAAAGTTACAGCTTTTCAATGGTGCAAACTTTGATAGGTATATTGCGCACAGTATAAAAGTTAGTGAATTTTGATGTTTCATCAGTGTTTCACTTTTTGCTCACGGGAAGCTCTGTTATACCGATATCTTAAACTGACAATAGTACTTTATTGTCACTAAATTTCAAGGTTTTATGACGCTCCAGTAAAAAGTTACAGGATTTCAATGTTGCAAACTTTGATAGGTATATTACGCACCGTATAAAAATTTGTGAATTTTGAAGTTTCATCAGTGTTTCATTTCTTCTCAAGGGTAGCACTGTTATACCGATATCTCAAATTGACAATAGTACTTTATAGTCACACAATTTCTAGGTCTTCTGACGCTCTAGCAAAAATTTACCGCATTTCAATGTTGCAAACTTTGAAAAGTATATTACGCACAGTATACAATTTTGTGAATTGTGAAGTTTCATCAGTGTTTCATTTTTTACTCAAGGGTAGAACTGTTATACCGATATCTCAAATTAACAATTGTACTTTATTGTCACAAAATTTAAAGGTTTTATGAGGCTCCAGTAAAAAATTACAGCATTTCAATGATGCAAACTTTGATAGGTATATTACGCACAGTATTAAATTTAGTGAATTTTGATGTTTCATCAGTGTTTAATTTTTTACTCAAGGGAAGCTCTGTTATACCGATATCTTAAACTGACAATAGTACTTTATTGTCACAAAGTTTCAAGGTTTTATGACGTTCCTGTAAAAAGTTAGAGCATTTCAATGTTGCAAACTTTGATAGGTTTATTACGCACAGTATAAAAATCAGTGAATTTTGAAGTTTCGTCAGTGTTTCATTTTATACTCAAGGGTAGCACTGTTATACTGATATCTCAAATTAACACTAGTACTTTATTGTCACAAACTTTCAAGGCTTTATGAGGCTCCAGTAAAAAGTTACAGCATTTCAATGATACAAACTTTGATAGGTATATTACGCACAGTATAAAATTCAGTGAATTTTGAAGTTTCATCAGTGTTTCATTTTATACTCAAGGGTAGCACTGTTATACCGATATCTCAAATTGACAATAGTACTTTATTGTCACAAAATTTCTACGTCTTATGACGCTCTAGCAAAAATTTACCGCATTTCAATGTTGCAAACTTTGAAAAGTATATTACGCACAGTATAAAATTTTGTGAATTGTGAAGTTTCATCAGTGTTTCATTTTTTACTCAAGGGTAGCACTGTTATACCGATATCTCAAATTAACAATAGTACTTTATTGTCACAAAATTTCAAGGTTTTATGAGGCTCCAGTAAAAAATTACAGCATTTCAATGATGCAAACTTTGATAGGTATATTACGCACCGTATAAAAATTAGTGAATTGTGAAGTTTCATCAGTGTTTCATTTTTTATTCAAGGGTAGCATTGTTATACAGATATCTCAAATTGACAATAAGACTTTAATGTCACAAAATTTCAACGTTTTCTGACGCTCCAGTAAAAAGTTAGAGCATTTCAATGTTGCAAACTTTGATAGGTATATTACGCACAGTATAAAATTCAGTGAATTTTGAAGTTTCATCAGTGTTTCATTTTATACTCAAGGGTAGCACTGTTATACCGATATCTCAAATTGACAATAGTACTTTATTGTCACTAAATTTCAAGGTTTTATGACGCTCTAGTAAAAAGTTACAGCATTTCAATGTTGCAAACTTTGATAGGTATATTACGCACCGTATAAAAATTAGTGAATTTTGAAGTTTCATTAGTGTTTCATTTCTTCTCAAGGGTAGCAGTGTTTTACCGATATCTCAAATTGACAATATTACTTTATTGTCACTAAATTTCAAGGTTTTAGAGGCTCCAGTAAAAAGTTACAGCATTTCAATGATGCAAACTTTGATAGGTATATTACGCACCGTATAAAAATTTGTGAATTTTGAAGTTTCATCAGTGTTTCATTTCTTCTCAAGGGTAGCACTGTTATACCGATATCTCAAGTTGACAATAATACTTTATTGTCACAAAATTTCTAGGTCTTCTGACGATCTAGCAAAAATTTACCGCATTTCAATATTGCACACCTTGAAAAGTATATTACGCACAGTATAAAATTTTGTGAATTGTGAAGTTTCATCAGTGTTTCATTTTTTACTCAAGGGTAGCACTGTTATACCGATATCTCCAATTAATAATAGTACTTTATTGTCACAAAATTTCAAGGTTTTATGAGGCTCCAGTAAAAACTTACAGCAATTCAATGATGCAAACTTTGATAGGAATATTACGCACAGTATAAAATTCTGTGAATTTTGAAGTTTCATCAGTGTTTCATTTCTTCTCAAGGGTAGCACTGTTATACCGATATCTCAAATTGACAATAGTACTTTATTGTCACAAAATTTCTAGGTCTTCTGACGCTCTTGCAAAAATTTACCGCATTTCAATGTTGCAAACTTTGAAAAGTATATTACGCACAGTATAAAATTTTGTGAATTGTGAAGTTTCATCAGTGTTTCATTTTTTATTCAAGGGTAGCACTGTTATACCGATATCTCAAATTGACAATAGTACTTTATTGTCACAAAATTTCAAGGTTTTATGACGCTCCAGTAAAAAATTACAGCATTTCAATGATGCAAACTTTGATAGGTATATTACGCACAGTATAAAATTCAGTGAATTTTGAAGTTTCATCACTGTTTCATTTCTTCTCAAGGGTAGTACTGTTATACCGAAATCTCAAATTGACAATAGTACTTTATTGTCACAAAATTTCTAGGTCTTCTGACGCTCCAGTAAAAAGTTACAGCATTTCAATGTTGCAAACTTTGATAGGTATATTACGCACCGTATAAAAATTAGTGAATTGTGAAGTTTCATCAGTGTTTCATTTTTTATTCAAGGGTAGCATTGTTATACAGATATCTCAAATTGACAATAAGTCTTTATTGTCACAAAATTCCATCTTTTCTGACGCTCCAGTAAAAAGTTACAGCATTTCAATAGTGCACACTTTGATAGGTATATTGCGCACAGTATAAAAGTTAGTGAATTTTGATGTTTCATCAGTGTTTCACTTTTTGCTCAAGGGAAGCTCTGTTATACCGATATCTTAAACTGACAATAGTACTTTATTGTCACTAAATTTCAAGGTTTTATGACGCTCCAGTAAAAAGTTACAGGATTTCAATGTTGCAAACTTTGATAAGTATATTACGCACCGTATAAAAATTTGTGAATTTTGAAGTTTCATCAGTGTTTCATTTCTTCTCAAGGGTAGTACTGTTATACCGATATCTCAAATTGACAATAGTACTTTATAGTCACAAAATTTCTAGGTCTTCTGACGCTCTAGCAAAAATTTACCGCATTTCAATGGTGGAAACTTTGAAAAGTATATTACGCACAGTATACAATTTTGTGAATTGTGAAGTTTCATCAGTGTTTCATTTTTTACTCAAGGGTAGAACTGTTATACCGATATCTCAAATTAACAATTGTACTTTATTGTCGCAAAATTTCAAGGTTTTATGAGGCTCCAGTAAAAAATTACAGCATTTCAATGATGCAAACTTTGATAGGTATATTACGCACAGTATCACATTTAGTGAATTTTGATGTTTCATCAGTGTTTAATTTTTTACTCAAGGGAAGCTCTGTTATACCGATATCTCAAACTGACAATAGTACTTTATTGTCACAAAATTTCAAGGTTTTATGACGCTCCAGTAAAAAGTTAGAGCATTTCAATGTTGCAAACTTTGATAGGTTTATTACGCACAGTATAAAATTAAGTGAATTTTGAAGTTTCGTCAGTGTTTCATTTTATACTCAAGGGTAGCACTGTTATACCGATATCTCAAATTGACAATAGTACTTTATTGTCACTAAATTTCAAGGTTTTATGACGCTCCAGTAAAAAGTTACAGCATTTCAATATTGCAAACTTTGATAGGTATATTGCGCACAGTATAAAAGTTAATGAATTTTGACGTTTCATCAATGTTTCACTTTTTGCTCAAGGGAAGCTCTGTTATACCGATATCTTAAACTGACAATAGTACTTTATTGTCACAAAATTTCAAGTTTTTATGACGTTCCTGTAAAAAGTTAGAGCATTTCAATGTTGCAAACTTTGATAGGTATATTACGCACCGTATAAAAATTAGTGAATTTTGAAGTTTCATTAGTGTTTCATTTCTTCTCAAGGGTAGCAGTGTTATACCGATATCTCAAATTGACAATATTACTTTATTGTCACTAAATTTCAAGGTTTTAGAGGCTCCAGTAAAAAGTTACAGCCTTTCAATGATGCAAACTTTGATAGGTATATTACGCACCGTATAAAAATTTGTGAATTTTGAAGTTTCATCAGTGTTTCATTTCTTCTCAAGGGTAGCACTGTTATACCGATATCTCAAGTTGACAATAGTACTTTATTGTCACAAAATTTCTAGGTCTTCTGACGCTCTAGCAAAAATTTACCGCATTTCAATGTTGCAAACTTTGAAAAGTATATTACGCACAGTATAAAATTTTGTGAATTGTGAAGTTTCATCAGTGTTTCATTTTTTATTCAAGGGTAGCACTGTTATACCGATATCTCAAATTAACAATTGTACTTTATTGTCACAAAATTTCCAGGTTTTATGAGGCTCCAGTAAAAAATTACAGCATTTCAATGATGCAAACTTTGATAGTATATTACGCACAGTATAAAATTCAGTGAATTTTGAAGTTTCATCACTGTTTCATTTCTTCTCAAGGGTAGCACTGTTATACCGAAATCTAAAATTGACAATAGTACTTTATTGTCACAAAATTTCAAGGTCTTATAATGCTCCAGTAAAAAGTTACAGCATTTCAATGTTGCAAACTTTGATAGGTATATTACGCACCGTATAAAAATTAGTGAATTGTGAAGTTTCATCAGTGTTTCATTTTTTATTCAAGGGTAGCATTGTTATACAGATATCTCAAATTGACAATAAGACTTTAATGTCACAAAATTTCAACGTTTTCTGACGCTCCAGTAAAAAGTTACAGCATTTCAATGTTGCAAACTTTGATAGGTATATTGCGCACAGTATAAAAGTTAGTGAATTTTGATGTTTCATCAGTGTTTCACTTTTTGCTCAAGGGAAGCTCTGTTATACCGATATCTTAAACTGACAATAGTACTTTATTGTCACAAAATTTCAAGGTTTTATGACGCACCAGTAAAAAGTTAGAGCATTTCAATGTTGCAAACTTTGATAGGTATATTACGCACAGTATAAAATTCAGTGAATTTTGAAGTTTCATCAGTGTTTCATTTTTTATTCAAGGGTAGCACTGTTATACCGATATCTCAAATTGACAATAGTACTTTATTGTCACTAAATTTAAAGGTTTTATGACGCTCTAGTAAAAAGTTACAGCATTTCAATATTGCACACTGTGATAGGTATATTACGCACCGTATAAAAATTAGTGAATTTTGAAGTTTCATCAGTGTTTCATTTTTAACTCAAGGGTAGCACTTTTATACTTATATCTCAAATTAACACTAGTACTTTATTGTCAGTAAATTTCAAGGTTTTATGAGGCTCCAGTAAAAAGTTACAGCATTTCAATGATACAAACTTTGATAGGTATATTACGCACAGTATAAAATTCAGTGAATTTTGAAGTTTCATCAGTGTTTCATTTTATACTCAAGGGTAGCACTGTTATACCGATATCTCAAATTGACAATAGTACTTTATTGTCACTAAATTTCAAGGTTTTATGACGCTCCAATAAAAGTTACAGGATTTCAATGTTGCAAACTTTGATAGGTATATTACGCACCGTATAAAAATGTATGAGTTTTGAAGTTTCATCACTGTTTCATTTCTTCTCAAGGGTAGCACTGTTATACCGATATCTCAAATTGACAATAGTACTCTATTGTCACAAAATTTCTACTTCTTATGACGCTATAGCAAAAATTTACCGCATTTCAATGTTGCAAACTTTGAAAAGTATATTACGCACAGTATAAAATTTTGTGAATTGTGAAGTTTCATCAGTGTTTCATATTTTACTCAAGGGTAGCACTGTTATACCGATATCTCAAATTAACAACAGTACTTTATTGTCACAAAATTTCAAGGTTTTATGAGGCTCCAGTAAAAAATTACAGCATTTCAATGATGCAAACTTTGATAGGTATATTACGCACAGTATAAAATTCAGTGAATTTTGAAGTTTCATCAGTGTTTCATTTTATATTCATGGGCAGAACTGTTATAATACGATATCTCAAATTGACAATAGTACCTTATTGTCACTAAATTTCAAGGTTTTATGACGCTCCAGTAAAAAGTTACAGCATTTCAATGTTGCAAACTTTGATAAGTATATTACGCACCGTACACAAATTAGTGAATTGTGAAGTTTCATCAGTGTTTCATTTTTTATTCAAGGGTAGCATTGTTATACAGATATCTCAAATTGACAATAAGACTTTATTGTCACAAAATTTCAACGTTTTCTGATGCTCCAGTAAAAAGTTACAGCATTTCAATGGTGCAAACTTTGATAGGTATATTGCGCACAGTATAAAAGTTAGTGAATTTTGATGTTTCATCAGTGTTTCACTTTTTGCTCAAGGGAAGCTCTGTTATACCGATATCTTAAACTGACAATAGTACTTTATTGTCACAAAATTTCAAGTTTTTATGACGTTCCTGTAAAAAGTTCGAGCATTTCAATGTTGCAAACTTTGATAGGTATATTACGCACAGTATAAAATTCAGTGAATTTTGAAGTTTCATCAGTGTTTCATTTTATACTCAAGGGTAGCACTGTTATACCGATATCTCAAATTGACAATAGTACTTTATTGTCACTAAATTTCAAGGTTTTATGACGCTCCAATAAAAGTTACAAGATTTCAATGTTGCAAACTTTGATAGGTATATTACGCACCGTATAAAAATGTGTGAATTTTGAAGTTTCATCAGTGTTTCATTTCTTCTCAAGGGTAGCACTGTTATACCGATATCTCAAATTGACAATAGTACTTTATTGTCACTAAATTTCAATGTTTTATGACGCTCCAGTAAAAAGTTACAGCATTTCAATGTTGCAAACTTTGATAGGTATATTACGCACCGTATAAAAATTAGTGAATTTTGAAGTTTCATCAGTGTTTCATTTCTTCTCAAGGGTAGCACTGTTATACCGATATCTCAAATTGACAATAGTACTTTATTGTCACAAAATTTCTAGGTCTTATAACGCTCTAGCAAAAATTTCCCGCATTTCAATGTTGCAAACTTTGAAAAGTATATTACGCACAGTATAAAATTTTGTGAATTGTGAAGTTTCATCAGTGTTTCATTTTTTACTCAAGGGTAGCACTGTTATACCGATATCTCAAATTGACAATAGTACTTTATTGTCACAAAATTTCAAGGTTTTATGAGGCTCCAGTAAAAAATTACAGCATTACAATGATGCAAACTTTGATAGGTATATTACGCACAGTATAAAATTCAGTGAATTTTGAAGTTTCATCAGTGTTTCATTTTATATTCATGGGTAGCACTGTTATAATACGATATCTCAAATTGACAATAGTACCTTATTGTCACTAAATTTCAAGGTTTTATGACGCTCCAGTAAAAAGTTACAGCATTTCAATGTTGCAAACTTTGATAGGTATATTACGCACCGTATAAAAATTAGTTAATTGTGAAGTTTCATCAGTGTTTCATTTCTTCTCAAGGGTAGCACTGTTATACAGTTATCTCAAATTGACAATAGTACTTTATTGTCACAAAATTTCTACGTCTTATGACGCTCTAGCAAAAATTTACCGCATTTCAATGTTGCAAAATTTGAAAAGTGTATTACGCACAGTATAAAATTTTGTGAATTGTGAAGTTTCATCAGTGTTTCATTTTTTACTCAAGGGTAGCACTGTTATACCGATATCTCAAATTAACAATAGTACTTTATTGTCACAAAATTTCAAGGTTTTATGAGGCTCCAGTAAAAAATTACAGCATTACAATGATGCAAACTTTGATAGGTATATTACGCACAGTATAAAATTCAGTGAATTTTGAAGTTTCATCAGTGTTTCATTTTATATTCATGGGTAGCACTGTTATAATACGATATCTCAAATTGACAATAGTACCTTATTGTCACTAAATTTCAAGGTTTTATGACGCTCCAGTAAAAAGTTACAGCATTTCAATGTTGCAAACTTTGATAGGTATATTACGCACCGTATAAAAATTAGTTAATTGTGAAGTTTCATCAGTGTTTCATTTCTTCTCAAGGGTAGCACTGTTATACAGTTATCTCAAATTGACAATAGTACTTTATTGTCACAAAATTTCTACGTCTTATGACGCTCTAGCAAAAATTTACCGCATTTCAATGTTGCAAAATTTGAAAAGTGTATTACGCACAGTATAAAATTTTGTGAATTGTGAAGTTTCATCAGTGTTTCATTTTTTACTCAAGGGTAGCACTGTTATACCGATATCTCAAATTAACAATAGTACTTTATTGTCACAAAATTTCAAGGTTTTATGAGGCTCCAGCAAAAAATTACAGCATTACAATGATGCAAACTTTGATAGGTATATTACGTACAGTATAAAATTCAGTGAATTTTGAAGTTTCATCAGTGTTTCATTTTATATTCATGGGTAGCACTGTTATAATACGATATCTCAAATTGACAATAGTACCTTATTGTCACTAAATTTCAAGGTTTTATGACGCTCCAGTAAAAAGTTACAGCATTTCAATGTTGCAAACTTTGATAGGTATATTACGCACCGTATAAAAATTAGTTAATTGTGAAGTTTCATCAGTGTTTCATTTTTTATTCAAGGGTAGCATTGTTATACAAATATCTCAAATTGACAATAAGGCTTTAATGTCACAAAACTTCAACGTTTTCTGACGCTCCAGTAAAAAGTTACAGCATTTCAATGGTGCAAACTTTGATAGGTATATTGCGCACAGTATGAAAGTTAGTGAATTTTGATGTTTCATCAGTGTTTCACTTTTTGCTCAAGGGAAGCTCTGTTATACCGATATCTTAAACTGACAATAGTACTTTATTGTCACAAAATTTCAAGGTTTTATGACATTCCTGTAAAAAGTTAGAGCTTTTCATTGTTGCAAACTTTGATAGGTATATTACGCACAGTATAAAATTCAGTGAATTTTGAAGTTTCATCAGTGTTTCATTTTATACTCAAGGGTAGCACTGTTATACCGATATCTCAAATTGACAATAGTACTTTATTGTCACTAAATTTCAAGGTTTTATGACGCTCTAGTAAAAAGTTACAGCATTTCAATATTGCAATCTGTGATAGGTATATTACGCACCGTATAAAAATTAGTGAATTTTGAAGTTTCATCAGTGTTTCATTTTTAACTCAAGGGTAGCACTTTTATACTGATATCTCAAATTAACACTAGTACTTTATTGTCACAAAATTTCAAGGTTTTATGAGGCTCCAGTAAAAAGTTACAGCATTTCAATGATACAAACTTTGATAGGTATATTACGCACAGTATTAAATTCTGTGAATTTTGAAGTTTCATCAGTGTCTCATTTTATACTCAAGGGTAGCACTGTTATACCGATATCTCAAATTGACAATAGTACTTTATTGTCACTAAATTTCAAGGTTTTATGACGCTCCAATAAAAGTTACAGGATTTCAATGTTGCAAACTTTGATAGGTATATTACGCACCGTATAAAAATGTGTGAATTTTGAAGTTTCATCAGTGTTTCATTTTATACTCAAGGGTAGCACTGTTATACCGATATCTCAAATTAACAATAGTACTTTATTGTCACAAAATTTCAAGGTTTTATGAGGCTCCAGTAAAAAATTACAGCATTACAATGATGCAAACTTTGATAGGTATATTACGCACAGTATAGAATTCAGTGAATTTTGAAGTTTCATCAGAGTTTCATTTTACATTCATGGGTAGCACTGTTATAATACGATATCTCAAATTGACAATGGTGCGTTATTGTCACAAAATTTCAAGGTCTTATAATGCTCCAGCAAAAAGTAACAGCATTTCAATGTTGCAAACTTTGATAGGTATATTACGCACCGTATGAAAATTAGTGAATTGTGAAGTTTCATCAGTGTTTCATTTTTTATTCAAGGGTAGCATTGTTATACAGATATCTCAAATTGACAATAAGACTTTAATGTCACAAAATTTCAACATTTTCTGACGCTCCAGTAAAAAGTTACAGCATTTCAATGGTGCAAACTTTGATAGGTATATTGCGCACAGTATAAAAGTTAGTGAATTTTGATGTTTCATCAGTGTTTCACTTTTTGCTCAAGGGAAGCTCTGTTATACCGATATCTTAATCTGACAATAGTACTTTATTGTCACAAAATTTCAAGGTTTTATGACGTTCCTGTAAAAAGTTACAGCATTTCAATGTTGCAAACTTTGATAGGTATATTACGCACAGTATAAAATTCAGTGAATTTTGAAGTTTCATCAGCGTTTCATTTTATACTCAAGGGTAGCACTGTTATAATACGATATCTCAAATTGACAATAGTACCTTATTGTCACTAAATTTCAAGGTTTTATGACGCTCCAGTAAAAAGTTACAGCATTTCAATATTGCAATCTGTGATAGGTATATTACGCACCGTATAAAAATTAGTGAATTTTGAAGTTTCATCAGTGTTTCATTTTTAACTCAAGGGTAGCACTTTTATACTGATATCTCAAATTAACACTAGCACTTCATTTTCACAAAATTTCAAGGTTTTATGAGGCTCCAGTAAAAAGTTACAGCATTTCAATGATGCAAACTTTGATAGGTATATTACGCACAGTATAAAATTCTGTGAATTTTGAAGTTTCATCAGTGTTTCATTTTATACTCAAGGGTAGCACTGTTATACCGATATCTCAAATTGACAATAGTACTTTATTGTCACTAAATTTCAAGGTTTTATGACGCTCCAATAAAAGTTACAGGATTTCAATGTTGCAAACTTTGATAGGTATATTACGCACCGTATAAAAATGTGTGAATTTTGAAGTTTCATCAGTGTTTCATTTTATACTCAAGGGTAGCACTGTTATACCGATATCTCAAATTAACAATAGTACTTTATTGTCACAAAATTTCAAGGTTTTATGAGGCTCCAGTAAAAAATTACAGCATTACAATGATGCAAACTTTGATAGGTATATTACGCACAGTATAAAATTCAGTGAATTTTGAAGTTTCATCAGAGTTTCATTTTACATTCATGGGTAGCACTGTTATAATACGATATCTCAAATTGACAATAGTACCTTATTGTCACTAAATTTCAAGGTTTTATGACGCTCCAGTAAAAAGTTACAGCTTTTCAATGTTGCAAACTTTGATAGGTATATTACGCACCGTATAAAAATTAGTTAATTGTGAAGTTTCATCAGTGTTTCATTTTTTATTCAAGGGTAGCATTGTTATACAGATATCTCAAATTGACAATAAGACTTTAATGTCACAAAATTTCAACGTTTTCTGACGCTCCAGTAAAAAGTTACAGCATTTCAATGGTGTAAACTTTGATAGGTATATTGCGCACAGTATAAAAGTTAGTGAATTTTGATGTTTCATCAGTGTTTCACTTTTTGCTCAAGGGAAAGCTCTGTTATACCGATATCTCAATCTGACAATAGTACTTTATTGTCACAAAATTTCAAGTTCTTATAATGCTCCTGTAAAAAGTAACAGCATTTCAATGTTGCAAACTTTGATAGGTATATTACGCACAGTATAAAATTCAGTGAATTTTGAAGTTTCATCAGCGTTTCATTTTATACTCAAGGGTAGCACTGTTATAATACGATATCTCAAATTGACAATAGTACCTTATTGTCACTAAATTTCAAGGTTTTATGACGCTCCAGTAAAAAGTTACAGCATTTCAATGTTGCAAACTTTGATAGGTATATTACGCACCGTATAAAAATTAGTTAATTGTGAAGTTTCATCAGTGTTTCATTTTTTATTCAAGGGTAGCATTGTTATACAGATATCTCAAATTGACAATAAGACTTTAATGTCACAAAATTTCAACGTTTTCTGACGCTCCAGTAAAAAGTTACAGCATTTCAATTGTGCAAACTTTGATAGGTATATTGCGCACAGTATAAAAGTTAGTGAAATTTGAACTTTCATCAGTGTTTAATTTTTTGCTCAAGGGAAGCTCTGTTATACCGATATCGCAAACTGACAATAGTACTTTATTATCACAAAATTTCAAGGTTTTATGACGTTCCAGTAAAAAGTTAGAGCATTTCAATGTTGCAAACTTTGATAGGTATATTACGCACAGTATAAAATTAAGTGAATTTTGAAGTTTCATCAGTGTTTCATTTTATACTCAAGGGTAGCACTGTTATACCGATATCTCAAATTGACAATAGTACTTTATTGTCACAAAATTTCTAGGTCTTATAACGCTCTAGCAAAAATTTCCCGCATTTCAATGTTGCAAACTTTGAAAAGTATATTACGCACAGTATAAAATTTTGTGAATTGTGAAGTTTCATCAGTGTTACATTTTTAACTCAAGGGTAGTACTTTTATACTGATATCTCAAATTAACACTAGTACTTTATTGTCACAAAATTTCAAGGTTTTATGACGCTCCAGTAAAAAGTTACAGTATTTCAATGATGCAAACTTTGATAGGTATATTACGCACAGTATAAAATTCAGTGAATTTTGAAGTTTCATCAGTGTTTCATTTTATACTCAAGTGTAGCACTGTTATACCGATATCTCAAATTGACAATAGTACTTTATTGTCACTAAATTTCAAGGTTTTATTACGCTCCAATAAAAGTTACAGGATTTCAATGTTGCAAACTTTGATAGGTATATTACGCACCGTATAAAAATGTGTGAATTTTGAAGTTTCATCAGTGTTTCATTTCTTCTCAAGGGTAGCACTGTTATACAGTTATCTCAAATTGACAATAGTACTTTATTGTCACAAAATTTCTACGTCTTATGACGCTCTAGCCAAAATTTACCGCATTTCAATGTTGCAAACTTTGATAGGTATATTACGCACCGTATAAAAATGTGTGAATTTTGAAGTTTCATCAGTGTTTCATTTTATACTCAAGGGTAGCACTGTTATACCGATATCTCAAATTAACAATAGTACTTTATTGTCACAAAATTTCAAGGTTTTATGAGGCTCCAGTAAAAAATTACAGCATTACAATGATGCAAACTTTGATAGGTATATTACGCACAGTATAGAATTCAGTGAATTTTGAAGTTTCATCAGAGTTTCATTTTACATTCATGGGTAGCACTGTTATAATACGATATCTCAAATTGACAATAGTACCTTATTGTCACTAAATTTCAAGGTCTTATAATGCTCCAGTAAAAAGTAACAGCATTTCAATGTTGCAAACTTTGATAGGTATATTACGCACCGTATAAAAATTAGTGAATTGTGAAGTTTCATCAGTGTTTCATTTTTTATTCAAGGGTAGCATTGTTATACAGATATCTCAAATTGACAATAAGACTTTAATGTCACAAAATTTCAACATTTTCTGACGCTCCAGTAAAAAGTTACAGCATTTCAATGGTGCAAACTTTGATAGGTATATTGCGCACAGTATAAAAGTTAGTGAATTTTGATGTTTCATCAGTGTTTCACTTTTTGCTCAAGGGAAGCTCTGTTATACCGATATCTCAATCTGACAATAGTACTTTATTGTCACAAAATTTCAAGGTTTTATGACGTTCCTGCAAAAAGTTACAGCATTTCAATGTTGCAAACTTTGATAGGTATATTACGCACAGTATAAAATTCAGTGAATTTTGAAGTTTCATCAGCGTTTCATTTTATACTCAAGGGTAGCACTGTTATAATACGATATCTCAAATTGACAATAGTACCTTATTGTCACTAAATTTCAAGGTTTTATGACGCTCCAGTAAAAAGTTACAGCATTTCAATATTGCAATCTGTGATAGGTATATTACGCACCGTATAAAAATTAGTGAATTTTGAAGTTTCATCAGTGTTTCATTTTTAACTCAAGGGTAGCACTTTTATACTGATATCTCAAATTAACACTAGCACTTCATTTTCACAAAATTTCAAGGTTTTATGAGGCTCCAGTAAAAAGTTACAGCATTTCAATGATGCAAACTTTGATAGGTATATTACGCACAGTATAAAATTCTGTGAATTTTGAAGTTTCATCAGTGTTTCATTTTATACTCAAGGGTAGCACTGTTATACCGATATCTCAAATTGACAATAGTACTTTATTGTCACTAAATTTCAAGGTTTTATGACGCTCCAATAAAAGTTACAGGATTTCAATGTTGCAAACTTTGATAGGTATATTACGCACCGTATAAAAATGTGTGAATTTTGAAGTTTCATCAGTGTTTCATTTTATACTCAAGGGTAGCACTGTTATACCGATATCTCAAATTAACAATAGTACTTTATTGTCACAAAATTTCAAGGTTTTATGAGGCTCCAGTAAAAAATTACAGCATTACAATGATGCAAACTTTGATAGGTATATTACGCACAGTATAAAATTCAGTGAATTTTGAAGTTTCATCAGAGTTTCATTTTACATTCATGGGTAGCACTGTTATAATACGATATCGCAAATTGACAATAGTACCTTATTGTCACAAATTTTCAAGGTTTTATGACGCTCCAGTAAAAAGTTACAGCTTTTCAATGTTGCAAACTTTGATAGGTATATTACGCACAGTATAAAAATTAGTTAATTGTGAAGTTTCATCAGTGTTTCATTTTTTATTCAAGGGTAGCATTGTTATACAGATATCTCAAATTGACAATAAGACTTTAATGTCACAAAATTTCAACGTTTTCTGACGCTCCAGTAAAAAGTTACAGCATTTCAATGGTGTAAACTTTGATAGGTATATTGCGCACAGTATAAAAGTTAGTGAATTTTGATGTTTCATCAGTGTTTCACTTTTTGCTCAAGGGAAGCTCTGTTATACCGATATCTCAATCTGACAATAGTACTTTATTGTCACAAAATTTCAAGGTTTTATGACGCTCCAGTAAAAAGTTACAGCATTTCAATGTTGCAAACTTTGATAGGTATATTACGCACAGTATAAAATTAAGTGAATTTTGAAGTTTCATCAGCGTTTCATTTTATACTCAAGGGTAGCACTGTTATAATACGATATCTCAAATTGACAATAGTACCTTATTGTCACTAAATTTCAAGGTTTTATGACGCTCCAGTAAAAAGTTACAGCATTTCAATGTTGCAAACTTTGATAGGTATATTACGCACCGTATAAAAATTAGTTAATTGTGAAGTTTCATCAGTGTTTCATTTTTTATTCAAGGGTAGCATTGTTATACAGATATCTCAAATTGACAATAAGACTTTAATGTCACAAAATTTCAACGTTTTCTGACGCTCCAGTAAAAAGTTACAGCATTTCAATTGTGCAAACTTTGATAGGTATATTGCGCACAGTATAAAAGTTAGTGAATTTTGAAGTTTCATCAGTGTTTAATTTTTTGCTCAAGGGAAGCTCTGTTATACCGATATCTTAAACTGACAATAGTACTTTATTGTCACAAAATTTCAAGGTTTTATGACGTTCCTGTAAAAAGTTAGAGCATTTCAATGTTGCAAACTTTGATAGGTATATTACGCACAGTATAAAATTTTGTGAATTTTGAAGTTTCATCAGTGTTTCATTTTATACTCAAGGGTAGCACTGTTATACCGATATCTCAAATTGACAATAGTACTTTATTGTCACAAAATTTCTAGGTCTTATAACGCTCTAGCAAAAATTTCCCGCATTTCAATGTTGCAAACTTTGAAAAGTATATTACGCACAGTATAAAATTTTGTGAATTGTGAAGTTTCATCAGTGTTACATTTTTAACTCAAGGGTAGTACTTTTATACTGATATCTCAAATTAACACTAGTACTTTATTGTCACAAAATTTCAAGGTTTTATGAGGCTCCAGTAAAAAGTTACAGTATTTCAATGATGCAAACTTTGATAGGTATATTACGCACAGTATAAAATTCAGTGAATTTTGAAGTTTCATCAGTGTTTCATTTTATACTCAAGTGTAGCACTGTTATACCGATATCTCAAATTGACAATAGTACTTTATTGTCACTAAATTTCAAGGTTTTATTACGCTCCAATAAAAGTTACAGGATTTCAATGTTGCAAACTTTGATAGGTATATTACGCACCGTATAAAAATGTGTGAATTTTGAAGTTTCATCAGTGTTTCATTTCTTCTCAAGGGTAGCACTGTTATACAGTTATCTCAAATTGACAATAGTACTTTATTGTCACAAAATTTCTACGTCTTATGACGCTCTAGCCAAAATTTACCGCATTTCAATGTTGCAAACTTTGAAAAGTATATTACGCACAGTATAAAATTTTGTGAATTGTGAAGTTTCATCAGTGTTTCATTTTTTACTCAAGGGTAGCACTGTTATACCGATATCTCAAATTAACAATAGTACTTTATTGTCACAAAATTTCAAGGTTTTATGAGGCTCCAGCAAAAAATTACAGCATTACAATGATGCAAACTTTGATAGGTATATTACGTACAGTATAAAATTCAGTGAATTTTGAAGTTTCATCAGTGTTTCATTTTATATTCATGGGTAGCACTGTTATAACACGATATCTCAAATTGACAATAGTACCTTATTGACACAAAATTTCAAGGTTTTATGACGCTCCAGTAAAAAGTTACAGCATTTCAATGTTGCAAACTTTGATAGGTATATTACGCACCGTATAAAAATTAGTTAATTGTGAAGTTTCATCAGTGTTTCATTTTTTATTCAAGGGTAGCATTGTTATACAGATATCTCAAATTGACAATAAGACTTTAATGTCACAAAATTTCAACGTTTTCTGACGCTCCAGTAAAAAGTTACAGCATTTCAATGGTGCAAACTTTGATAGGTATATTGCGCACAGTATGAAAGTTAGTGAATTTTGATGTTTCATCAGTGTTTCACTTTTTGCTCAAGGGAAGCTCTGTTATACCGATGTCTCAAACTGACAATAGTACTTTATTGTCACAAAATTTCAAGCTTTTATGACGTTCCTGTAAAAAGTTAGAGCATTTCAATGTTGCAAACTTTGATAGGTATATTACGCACAGAATAAAATTCAGTGAATTTTGAAGTTTCATCAGTGTTTCATTTTATACTCAAGGGTAGCACTGTTATACCGATATCTCAAATTGACAATAGTACTTTATTGTCACTAAATTTCAAGGTTTTATGACGCTCTAGTAAAAAGTTACAGCATTTCAATATTGCAATCTGTGATAGGTATATTACGCACCGTATAAAAATTAGTGAATTTTGAAGTTTCATCAGTGTTTCATTTTTAACTCAAGGGTAGCACTTTTATACTGATATCTCAAATTAACACTAGTACTTTATTGTCACAAAATTTCAAGGTTTTATGAGGCTCCAGTAAAAAGTTACAGCATTTCAATGATACAAACTTTGATAGGTATATTACGCACAGTATAAAATTCAGTGAATTTTGAAGTTTCATCAGTGTTTCATTTTATACTCAAGGGTAGCACTGTTATACCGATATCTCAAATTGACAATAGTACTTTATTGTCACTAAATTTCAAGGGTTTATGACGCTCCAATAAAAGTTACAGGATTTCAATGTTGCAAACTTTGATAGGTATATTACGCACCGTATAAAAATGTGTGAATTTTGAAGTTTCATCAGTGTTTCATTTCTTCTCAAGGGTAGCACTGTTATACCGATATCTCAAATTGACAATAGTACTTTATTGTTACAAAATTTCAATGTTTTATGACGCTCCAGTAAAAAGTTACAGCATTTCAATGTTGCAAACTTTGATAGGTATATTACGCACCGTATAAAAATTAGTGAATTTTGAAGTTTCATCAGTGTTTCATTTCTTCTCAAGGGTAGCACTGTTATACCGATATCTCAAATTGACAATAGTACTTTATTGTCAAAAAATTTCTAGGTCTTATAACGCTCTAGCAAAAATTTCCCGCATTTCAATGTTGCAAACTTTGAAAAGTATATTACGCACAGTATAAAATTTTGTGAATTGTGAAGTTTCATCAGTGTTACATTTTTAACTCAAGGGTAGTACTTTTATACTGATATCTCAAATTAACACTAGTACTTTATTGTCACAAAATTTCAAGGTTTTATGAGGCTCCAGTAAAAAGTTACAGAATTTCAATGATGCAAACTTTGATAGGTATATTACGCACAGTATAAAATTCAGTGAATTTTGAAGTTTCATCAGTGTTTCATTTTATACTCAAGGGTAGCACTGTTATACCGATATCTCAAATTGACAATAGTACTTTATTGTCACTAAATTTCAAGGTTTTATGACGCTCCAATAAAAGTTACAGGATTTCAATGTTGCAAACTTTGATAGGTATATTACGCACCGTATAAAAATGTGTGAATTTTGAAGTTTCATCAGTGTTTCATTTTTTACTCAAGGGTAGCACTGTTATACCGATATCTCAAATTAACAATAGTACTTTATTGTCACAAAATTTCAAGGTTTTATGAGGCTCCAGTAAAAAATTACAGCATTACAATGATGCAAACTTTGATAGGTATATTACGCACAGTATAAAATTCAGTGAATTTTGAAGTTTCATCAGAGTTTCATTTTATATTCATGGGTAGCACTGTTATAATACGATATCTCAAATTGACAATAGTACCTTATTGTCACTAAATTTCAAGGTTTTATGACGCTCCAGTAAAAAGTTACAGCATTTCAATGTTGCAAACTTTGATAGGTATATTACGCACCGTATAAAAATTAGTTAATTGTGAAGTTTCATCAGTGTTTCATTTTTTATTCAAGGGTAGCATTGTTATACAGATATCTCAAATTGACAATAAGACTTTAATGTCACAAAATTTCAACGTTTTCTGACGCTCCAGTAAAAAGTTACAGCATTTCAATGGTGCAAACTTTGATAGGTATATTGCGCACAGTATAAAAGTTAGTGAATTTTGATGTTTCATCAGTGTTTCACTTTTTGCTCAAGGGAAGCTCTGTTATACCGATATCTTAAACTGACAATAGTACTTTATTGTCACAAAATTTCAAGGTTTTATGACGTTCCTGTAAAAAGTTAGAGCATTTCAATGTTGCAAACTTTGATAGGTATATTACGCACAGTATAAAATTCAGTGAATTTTGAAGTTTCATCAGCGTTTCATTTTATACTAAAGGGTAGCACTGTTATACCGATACCTCAAATTGACAATAGTACTTTATTGTCACTAAATTTCAAGGTTTTATGACGCTCTAGTAAAAAGTTACAGCATTTCAATATTGCAAACTTTGATAGGTATATTACGCACCGTATAAAAATTAGTGAATTTTGAAGTTTCATCAGTGTTTCATTTTTAACTCAAGGGTAGCACTTTTATACTGATATCTCAAATTAACACTAGTACTTTATTGTCACAAAATTTCAAGGTTTTTTGAGGCTCTAGTAAAAAGTTACAGCATTTCAATGATACAAACTTTGATAGGTATATTACGCACAGTATAAAATTCAGTGAATTTTGAAGTTTCATCAGTGTTTCATTTTATACTCAAGGGTAGCACTGTTATACCGATATCTCAAATTGATAATAGTACTTTATTGTCACTAAATTTCAAGGTTTTATGACGCTCCAATAAAATTTACAGGATTTCAATGTTGCAAACTTTGATAGGTATATTACGCACCGTATAAAAATGTGTGAATTTTGAAGTTTCATCAGTGTTTCATTTTTTCTCAAGGGTAGCACTGTTATACCGATATCTCAAATTGACAATAATACTTTATTGTCACAAAATTTCTACGTCTTATGACGTTCTAGCAAAAATGTACCGCATTTCAATGTTGCAAACTTTGAAAAGTATATTACGCACAGTATAAAATTTTGTGAATTGTGAAGTTTCATCAGTGTTTCATTTTTTACTCAAGGGTAGCACTGTTATACCGATATCTCAAATTAACAATAGTACTTTATTGTCACAAAATTTCAAGGTTTTATGAGGCTCCAGTAAAAAATTACAGCATTTCAATGATGCAAACTTTGATAGGTATATTACGCACAGTATAAAATTCAGTGAATTTTGAAGTTTCATCAGTGTTTCATTTTATATTCACGGGTAGCACTGTTATAATACGATATCTCAAATTGACAATAGTACCTTATTTTCACTAAATTTCAAGGTTTTATGACGCTCCAGTAAAAAGTTACAGCATTTCAATGTTGCAAACTTTGATAGGTATATTACGCACCGTATAAAAATTAGTGAATTGTGAAGTTTCATCAGTGTTTCATTTTTTATTCAAGGGTAGCATTGTTATACAGATATCTCAAATTGACAATAAGACTTTAATGTCACAAAATTTCAACGTTTTCTGACCTTCCAGTAAAAAGTTACAGCATTTCAATGGTGAAAACTTTGATAGGTATATTGCGCACAGTATAAAAGTTAGTGAATTTTGATGTTTCATCAGTGTTTCACTTTTTGCTCAAAGCTCTTTGAAGCTCTGTTATACCGATATCTTAAACTGACAATAGTACCTTATTGTCACAAAATTTCAAGTTTTTATGACGTTCCTGTAAACAGTTAGAGCATTTCAATGTTGCAAATTTTGATAGGTATATTACGCACAGTATAAAATTCAGTGAATTTTGAAGTTTCATCAGTGTTTCATTTTATACTCAAGGGTAGCACTGTTATACCGATATCCCAAATTGACAATAGTACTTTATTGTCACTAAATATCAAGGTTTTATGACGCTCTAGTAAAAAGTTACAGCATTTCAATGTTGCAAACTTTGATAGGTATATTACGCACCGTATAAAAATTAGTGAATTTTGAAGTTTCATTAGTGTTTCATTTCTTCTCAAGGGTAGCAGTGTTATACCGATATCTCAATTTGACAATATTACTTTATTGTCACTAAATTTCAAGGTTTTAGAGGCTCCAGTAAAAAGTTACAGCATTTCAATGATGCAAACTTTGATAGGTATATTACGCACAGTATAAATTTCAGTGAATTTTGAAGTTTCATCAGTGTTTCATTTTTAACTCAAGGGTAGCACTTTTATACTGATATCTCAAATTAACACTAGTACTTTATTGTCGCAAAATTTCAAGGTTTTATGAGGCTCCAATAAAAAGTTACAGCATTTCAATGATGCAAACTTTTATAGGTATATTACGCACAGTATAAAATTCAGTGAATTTTGAAGTATCATCAGTGTTTCATTTTTTCTCAAGGGTAGCACTGTTATACCGATATCTCAAATTGACAATAGTACTTTATTGTCACTAAATTTCAAGGTTTTATGACGCTCCAGTAAAAAGTTACAGCATTTCAATGTTGCAAACTTTGATAGATATAGTACGCACAGTATAAAAATTAGTGAATTTTGAAGTTTCATCAGTGTTTCATTTCTTCTCAAGCACTGTTATACCGATATCTCAAATTGACAATTGTACTTTATTGTCACAAAATGTGTAGGTCTTATGACGCTATAGCAAAAATTTACCGCATTTCAATGTTGCAAACTTTGAAAAGTATATTACGCACAGTATAAAACTTTGTGAATAGCACTGTTATACCGATATCTCAAATTGACAATAGTACTTTATTGTCACAAAATGTATAGGTCTTATGACGCTATAGCAAAAATTTACCGCATTTCAATGTTGCAAACTTTGAAAAGTATATTACGCACAGTATAAAATTTTGCGAAATGTGAAGTTTCATCAGTGTTTCATTTTTTACTCAAGGGTAGCACTGTTATACCGATATCTCAAATTAACAATAGTACTTTATTGTCACAGAATTTCAAGGTTTTATGAGGCTCCAGTAAAAAATTACAGCATTTCAATGATGCAAACTTTGATAGGTATATTACGCACAGTATAAAATTCAGTGAATTTTGAAGTTTCATCAGTGTTTCATTTTATATTCTCGGGTAGCACTGTTATAATACGATATCTCAAATTGACAATAGTACCTTATTGTCACTAAATTTCAAGGTTTTATGACGCTCCAGTAAAAACTTACAGCATTTCAATGTTGCAAACTTTGATAGGTATATTAAGGCACCGTATAAAAATTAGTGAATTGTGAAGTTTCATCAGTGTTTCATTTTTTATTCAAGGGTAGCATTGTTATACAGATATCTCAAATTGACAATAAGACTTTAATGTCACAAAATTTCAACGTTTTCTGACCTTCCAGTAAAAAGTTACAGCATTTCAATGGTGAAAACTTTGATAGGTATATTGCGCACAGTATAAAAGTTAGTGAATTTTGATGTTTCATCAGTGTTTCACTTTTTGCTCAAAGCTCTTTGAAGCTCTGTTATACCGATATCTTAAACTGACAATAGTACCTTATTGTCACAAAATTTCAAGTTTTTATGACGTTCCTGTAAAAAGTTAGAGCATTTCAATGTTGCAAATTTTGATAGGTATATTACGCACAGTATAAAATTCAGTGAATTTTGAAGTTTCATCAGTGTTTCATTTTATACTCAAGGGTAGCACTGTTATACCGATATCTCAAATTGACAATAGTACTTTATTGTCACTAAATATCAAGGTTTTATGACGCTCTAGTAAAAAGTTACAGCATTTCAATGTTGCAAACTTTGAAAAGTATATTACGCACAGTATAAAACTTTGTGAATAGCACTGTTATACCGATATCTCAAATTGACAATAATACTTTATTGTCACAAAATGTATAGGTCTTATGACGCTATAGCAAAAATTTACCGCATTTCAATGTTGCAAACTTTGAAAAGTATATTACGCACAGTATAAAATTTTGTGAAATGTGAAGTTTCATCAGTGTTTCATTTTTCACTCAAGGGTAGCAATGTTATACCGATATCTCAAATTAACAATAGTACTTTATTGTCACAAAATTTCAAGGTTTTATGAGGCTCCAGTAAAAAATTACAGCATTTCAATGATGCAAACTTTGATAGGTATATTACGCACAGTATAAATTTCAGTGAATTTTGAAGTTTCATCAGTGTTTCATTTTTAACTCAAGGGTAGCACTTTTATACTGATATCTCAAATTAACACTAGTACTTTATTGTCGCAAAATTTCAAGGTTTTATGAGGCTCCAATAAAAAGTTACAGCATTTCAATGATGCAAACTTTTATAGGTATATTACGCACAGTATAAAATTCAGTGAATTTTGAAGTTTCATCAGTGTTTCATTTTATACTCAAGGGTAGCACTGTTATACCGATATCTCAAATTGACAATAGTACTTTATTGTCACAAAATTTCAAGATTTTATGACGCTCCAGTAAAAAGTTACAGCATTTCAATGTTGCAAACTTTGATAGATATATTACGCACAGTATAAAAATTAGTGAATTTTGAAGTTTCATCAGTGTTTCATTTCTTCTCAAGCACTGTTATACCGATATCTCAAATTGACAATTGTACTTTATTGTCACAAAATGTGTAGGTCTTATGACGCTATAGCAAAAATTTACCGCATTTCAATGTTGCAAACTTTGAAAAGTATATTACGCACAGTATAAAACTTTGTGAATAGCACTGTTATACCGATATCTCAAATTGACAATAGTACTTTATTGTCACAAAATGTATAGGTCTTATGACGCTATAGCAAAAATTTACCGCATTTCAATGTTGCAAACTTTGAAAAGTATATTACGCACAGTATAAAATTTTGTGAAATGTGAAGTTTCATCAGTGTTTCATTTTTTACTCAAGGGTAGCACTGTTATACCGATATCTCAAATTAACAATAGTACTTTATTGTCACAAAATTTCAAGGTTTTATGAGGCTCCAGTAAAAAATTACGCCATTTCAATGATGCAAACTTTGATAGGTATATTACGCACAGTATAAAATTCAGTGAATTTTGAAGTTTCATCAGTGTTTCATTTTATATTCTCGGGTAGCACTGTTATAATACGATATCTCAAATTGACAATAGTACCTTATTGTCACTAAATTTCAAGGTTTTATGACGCTCCAGTAAAAACTTACAGCATTTCAATGTTGCAAACTTTGATAGGTATATTACGCACCGTATAAAAATTAGTGAATTGTGAAGTTTCATCAGTGTTTCATTTTTTATTCAAGGGTAGCATTGTTATACAGATATCTCAAATTGACAATAAGACTTTAATGTCACAAAATTTTAACGTTTTCTGACCTTCCAGTAAAAAGTTACAGCATTTCAATGGTGAAAACTTTGATAGGTATATTGCGCACAGTATAAAAGTTAGTGAATTTTGATGTTTCATCAGTGTTTCACTTTTTGCTCAAAGCTCTTTGAAGCTCTGTTATACCGATATCTTAAACTGACAATAGTACCTTATTGTCACAAAATTTCAAGTTTTTATGACGTTCCTGTAAAAAGTTAGAGCATTTCAATGTTGCAAATTTTGATAGGTATATTACGCACAGTATAAAATTCAGTGAATTTTGAAGTTTCATCAGTGTTTCATTTTATACTCAAGGGTAGCACTGTTATACCGATATCTCAAATTGACAATAGTACTTTATTGTCTCTAAATATCAAGGTTTTATGACGCTCTAGTAAAAAGTTACAGCATTTCAATGTTGCAAACTTTGAAAAGTATATTACGCACAGTATAAAACTTTGTGAATAGCACTGTTATACCGATATCTCAAATTGACAATAATACTTTATTGTCACAAAATGTATAGGTCTTATGACGCTATAGCAAAAATTTACCGCATTTCAATGTTGCAAACTTTGAAAAGTATATTACGCACAGTATAAAATTTTGTGAAATGTGAAGTTTCATCAGTGTTTCATTTTTCACTCAAGGGTAGCACTGTTATACCGATATCTCAAATTAACAATAGTACTTTATTGTCACAAAATTTCAAGGTTTTATGAGGCTCCAGTAAAAAATTACAGCATTTCAATGATGCAAACTTTGATAGGTATATTACGCACAGTATAAAATTCATTGAATTTTGAAGTTTCATCAGTGTTTCATTTTATATTCTCGGGTAGCACTGTTATAATACGATATCTCAAATTGACAATAGTACCTTATTGTCACTAAATTTCAAGGTTTTATGACGCTCCAGTAAAAAGTTACAGCATTTCAATGTTGCAAACTTTGATAGGTATATTACGCACCGTATAAAAATTAGTGAATTGTGAAGTTTCATCAGTGTTTCATTTTTTATTCAAGAGTAGCATTGTTATACAGATATCTCAAATTGACAATAAGACTTTAATGTCACAAAATTTCAACGTTTTCTGACGCTCCAGTAAAAAGTTACAGCATTTCAATGGTGCAAACTTTGATAGGTATATTGCGCACAGAATAAAATTTAGTGAATTTTGATGTTTCATCAGTGTTTCACTTTTTGCTCAAGGGAAGCTCTGTTATACCGATATCTGAAACTGACAATAGTACTTTATTGTCACAAAATTTCAAGTTTTTATGACGTTCCTGTCAAAAGTTAGAGCATTTCAATGTTGCAAACTTTGATAGGTATATTACGCACAGTATAAAATTCAGTGAATTTTGAAGTTTCATCAGTGTTTCATTTTATACTCAAGGGTAGCACTGTTATACCGATATCTCAAATTGACAATAGTACTTTATTGTCACTAAATTTCAAGGTTTTATGACGCTCTAGTAAAAAGTTACAGCATTTCAATGTTGCAAGCTTTGATAGGTATATTACGCACCGTATAAAAATTAGTGAATTTTGAAGTGTCATTAGTGTTTCATTTCTTCTCAAGGGTAGCAGTGTTATACCGATATCTCAAATTGACTATATTACTTTATTGTCACTAAATTTCAAGGTTTTAGAGGCTCCAGTAAAAAGTTACAGCATTTCAATGATGCAAACTTTGATAGGTATATTACGCACAGTATAAATTTCAGTGAATTTTGAAGTTTCATCAGTGTTTCATTTTTAGCTCAAGGGTAGCACTTTTATACTGATATCTCAAATTAACACTAGTACTTTATTGTCACAAAATTTCAAGGTTTTATGAGGCTCCAGTAAAAAGTTACAGCATTTCAATGATGCAAACTTTGATAGGTATATTACGCACAGTATAAATTTCAGTGAATTTTGAAGTTTCATCAGTGTTTCATTTTTAACTCAAGGGTAGCACTTTTATACTGATATCTCAAATTAACACTAGTACTTTATTGTCACAAAATTTCAAGGTTTTATGAGGCTCTAGTAAAAAGTTACAGCATTTCAATGATACAAACTTTGATAGGTATATTACGCACAGTATAAAATTCAGTGAATTTTGAAGTTTCATCAGTGTTTCATTTTATACTCAAGGGTAGCACTGTTATACCGATATCTCAAATTGACAATAGTACTTTATTGTCACTAAATTTCAAGGTTTTATGACTCAAGGGTAGCACTGTTATACCGATATCTCAAATTAACAATAGTACTTTATTGTCACAAAATTTCAAGGTTTTATGAGGCTCCAGTAAAAAATTACAGCATTTCAATGATGCAAACTTTGATAGGTATATTACGCACAGTATAAAATTCAGTGAATTTTGAAGTTTCATCAGTGTTTCATTTTATATTCACGGGTAGCACTGTTATAATACGATATCTCAAATTAACAATAGTACCTTATTGTCACTAAATTTCAAGGTTTTATGACGCTCCAGTAAAAAGTTACAGCATTTCAATGTTGCAAACTTTGATAGGTATATTACGCACCGTATAAAAATTAGTGAATTGTGAAGTTTCATCAGTGTTTCATTTTTTATTCAAGGGTAGCATTGTTATACAGATATCTCAAATTGACAATAAGACTTTAATGTCACAAAATTTCAACGTTTTCTGACCTTCCAGTAAAAAGTTACAGCATTTCAATGGTGAAAACTTTGATAGGTATTGCGCACAGTATAAAAGTTAGTGAATTTTGATGTTTCATCAGTGTTTCACTTTTTGCTCAAAGCTCTTTGAAGCTCTGTTATACCGATATCTTAAACTGACAATAGTACCTTATTGTCACAAATATTTTCAAGTTTTTATGACGTTCCTGCAAAAAGTTAGAGCATTTCAATGTTGCAAATTTTGATAGGTATATTACGCACAGTATAAAATTCAGTGAATTTTGAAGTTTCATCAGTGTTTCATTTTATACTCAAGGGTAGCACTGTTATACCGATTTCTCAAATTGACAATAGTACTTTATTGTCACTAAATATCAAGGTTTTATGACGCTCTAGTAAAAAGTTACAGCATTTCAATATTGCAAACTTTGATAGGTATATTACGCACCGTATAAAAATTAGTGAATTTTGAAGTTTCATTAGTGTTTCATTTCTTCTCAAGGGTAGCAGTGTTATACCGATATCTCAATTTGACAATATTACTTTATTGTCACTAAATTTCAAGGTTTTAGAGGCTCCAGTAAAAAGTTACAGCATTTCAATGATGCAAACTTTGATAGGTATATTACGCACAGTATAAATTTCAGTGAATTTTGAAGTTTCATCAGTGTTTCATTTTTAACTCAAGGGTAGCACTTTTATACTGATATCTCAAATTAACACTAGTACTTTATTGTCGCAAAAGTTCAAGGTTTTATGAGGCTCCAGTAAAAAGTTACAGCATTTCAATGATGCAAACTTTTATAGGTATATTACGCACAGTATAAAATTAAGTGAATTTTGAAGTTTCATCAGTGTTTCATTTTATACTCAAGGGTAGCACTGTTATACCGATATCTCAAATTGACAATAGTACTTTATTGTCACTAAATTTCAAGATTTTATGACGCTCCAGTAAAAAGTTACAGCATTTCAATGTTGCAAACTTTGATAGATATAGTACGCACCGTATAAAAATTAGTGAATTTTGAAGTTTCATCAGTGTTTCATTTCTTCTCAAGCTCTGTTATACCGATATCTGAAACTGACAATAGTACTTTATTGTCACAAAATTTCAAGTTTTTATGACGTTCCTGTCAAAAGTTAGAGCATTTCAATGTTGCAAACTTTGATAGGTATATTACGCACAGTATAAAATTCAGTGAATTTTGAAGTTTCATCAGTGTTTCATTTTTAACTCAAGGGTAGCACTTTTATACCGAAATCTCAAATTAACACTAGTACTTTATTGTCACAAAATTTCAAGGTTTTATGAGGCTCCAGTAAAAAGTTATAGCATTTCAATGATACAAACTTTGATAGGTATATTGCGCACAGTATAAAAGTTAGTGAATTTTGATGTTTCATCAGTGTTTCACTTTTTGCTCAAGGGAAGCTCTGTTATACCGATATCTTAAACTTTCAATAGTACTTTATTGTAACTAAATTTCAAGGTTTTATGACGCTCCAGTAAAAAGTTACAGCATTTCAATGTTGCAAACTTTGATAGGTATATTACGCACCGTATAAAAATTAGTGAATTTTGAAGTTTCATTAGTGTTTCATTTCTTCTCAAGGGTAGCACTGTTATACCGATATCTCAAATTGACAATATTACTTTATTGTCACTAAATTTCAACTTTTTATGAGGCTCCAGTAAAAAGTTACAGCATTTCAATGATGCAAACTTTGATAGGTATATTACGCACAGTATAAAATTCAGTGAATTTTGAAGTTTCATCAGTGTTTCCTTTTAACTCAAGGGTAGCACTGTTATACCGATATCTCAAATTGACAATAGTACTTTATTGTCACAAAATTTCAAGGTTTTATGACGCTCCAGTAAAAAGTTACAGCATTTCAATGTTGCAAACTTTGATAGGTATATTACGCACCGTATAAAATTAAGTGAATTTTGAAGTTTCATCAGTGTTTCATTTCTTCTCAAGGGTAGCACTGTTATACCGATATCTCAAATTGACAATAGTACTTTATTGTCACAAAATTTCTAGGTCTTATGACGCTCTAGCAAAAATTTCCCACATTTCAATGTTGCAAACTTTGAAAAGTATATTACGCACAGTATAAAATTTTGTGAATTGTGAAGTTTCATCAGTGTTTCATTTTTAACTCAAGGGTAGCACTTTTATACTGATATCTGAAATTAACACTAGTACTTTATTGTCACAAAATTTCAAAGTTTTATGAAGCTCCAGTAAAAAGTTACAGCATTTCAATGATGCAAACTTTGATAGGTATATTACGCACAGTATAAAATTCAGTGAATTTTGAAGTTTCATCAGTGTTTCCTTTTAACTCAAGGGTAGCACTGTTATACCGATATCTCAAATTGACAATAGTACTTTATTGTCACTAAATTTCAAGGTTTTATGACGCTCCAGTAAAAAGTTACAGCATTTCAATGTTGCAAACTTTGCTAGGTATATTACGCACCGTATAAAAATTAGTGAATTTTGAAGTTTCATCAGTGTTTCATTTCTTCTCAAGGGTAGCACTGTTATACCGATATCTCAAATTGACAATAGTACTTTATTGTCACAAAATTTCTAGGTCTTATGACGCTCTAACAAAAATTTCCCGCATTTCAATGTTGCAAACTTTGAAAAGTATATAATGCACAGTATAAAATTTTGTGAATTGTGAAGTTTCATCAGTGTTTCATTTTTAACTCAAGGGTAGCACTTTTATACTGATATCTCAAATTAACACTAGTACTTTATTGTCACAAAATTTCAAAGTTTTATGAAGCTCCAGCAAAAAGTTACAGCATTTCAATGATGCAAACTTTGATAGGTATATTACGCACAGTATAAAATTCAGTGAATTTTGAAGTTTCATCAGAGTTTCATTTTATATTCACGATATCTCAAATTGACAATAGTACCTTATTGTCACTAAATTTCAAGGTTTTATGACGCTCTAGTAAAAAGTTACAGCATTTCAATATTGCAAACTTTGATAGGTATATTACGCACCGTATAAAAATTAGTGAATTTTGAAGTTTCATCAGTGTCTCATTTTTAACTCAAGGGTAGCACTTTTATACTGATATCTCAAATTAACACTAGTACTTTATTGTCACAAAATTTCAAGGTTTTATGAGGCTCCAGTAAAAAATTACAGCATTACAATGATGCAAACTTTGATAGGTATATTACGCACAGTATAAAATTCAGTGAATTTTGAAGTTTCATCAGAGTTTCATTTTATATTCATGGGTAGCACTGTTATAATACGATATCTCAAATTGACAATAGTACCTTATTGTCACAAAATTTCAAGGTTTTATGACGCTCCAGTAAAAAGTTACAGCATTTCAATGTTGCAAACTTTGATAGGTATATTACGCACCGTATAAAATTAAGTGAATTGTGAAGTTTCATCAGTGTTTCATTTTTTATTCAAGGGTAGCATTGTTATACAGATATCTCAAATTGACAATAAGACTTTAATGTCACAAAATTTCAACGTTTTCTGACGCTCCAGTAAAAAGTAACAGCATTTCAATGGTGCAAACTTTGATAGGTATATTGCGCACAGTATAAAAGTTAGTGAATTTTGAACTTTCATCAGTGTTTCACTTTTTGCTCAAGGGAAGCTCTGTTATACCGATATCTTAAACTGACAATAGTACTTTATTGTCACAAAATTTCAAGGTTTTATGACGTTCCTGTAAAAAGTTAGAGCATTTCAATGTTGCAAACTTTGATAGGTATATTACGCACAGTATAAAATTCAGTGAATTTTGAAGTTTCATCAGCGTTTCATTTTATACTCAAGGGTAGCACTGTTATACCGATATCTCAAATTGACAATAGTACTTTATTGTCACTAAATTTCAAGGTTTTATGACGCTCTAGTAAAAAGTTACAGCATTTCAATATTGCAACCTTTGATAGGTATATTACGCACCGTATAAAAATTAGTGAATTTTGAAGTTTCATCAGTGTTTCATTTTTAACTCAAGGGTAGCACTTTTATACTGATATCTCAAATTAACACTAGTACTTTATTGTCACAAAAATTCAAGGTTTTATGAGGCTCTAGTAAAAAGTTACAGCATTTCAATGATACAAACTTTGATAGGTATATTACGCACAGTATAAAATTCAGTGAATTTTGAAGTTTCATCAGTGTTTCATTTTATACTCA
The DNA here is from genome assembly GCA_920105625.2 of Clusia tigrina. Taxonomy (NCBI): domain Eukaryota; kingdom Metazoa; phylum Arthropoda; class Insecta; order Diptera; family Clusiidae; genus Clusia; species Clusia tigrina. Next base: position 40,783 of record CAKKTE020000064.1, on the reverse strand, counting down.
AGGGTAGCACTGTTATACCGATATCTCAAATTGACAATAGTACTTTATTGTCACTAAATTTCAAGGTTTTATGACGCTCCAATAAAAGTTACAGGATTTCAATGTTGCAAACTTTGATAGGTATATTACGCACCGTATAAAAATGTGTGAATTTTGAAGTTTCATCAGTGTTTCATTTCTTCTCAAGGGTAGCACTGTTATACCGATATCTCAAATTGACAATAGTACTTTATTGTCACAAAATTTCTACGTCTTATGACGTTCTAGCAAAAATTTACCGCATTTCAATGTTCCAAACTTTGAAAAGTATATTACGCACAGTATAAAATTTTGTGAATTGTGAAGTTTCATCAGTGTTTCATTTTTTACTCAAGGGTAGCACTTTTATACTGATATCTCAAATTAACAATAGTACTTTATTGTCACAAAATTTCAAGGTTTTATGAGGCTCCAGTAAAAAATTACAGCATTTCAATGATGCAAACTTTGATAGGTATATTACGCACAGTATAAAATTCAGTGAATTTTGAAGTTTCATCAGTGTTTCATTTTATATTCACGGGTAGCACTGTTATAATACGATATCTCAAATTGACAATAGTACCTTATTGTCACTAAATTTCAAGGTTTTATGACGCTCCAGTAAAAAGTTACAGCATTTCAATGTTGCAAACTTTGATAGGTATATTACGCACCGTATAAAAATGAGTGAATTGTGCAGTTTCATCAGTGTTTCATTTTTTTTCAAGGGTAGCATTGTTATACAGATATCTCAAATTGACAATAAGACTTTAATGTCACAAAATTTCAACGTTTTCTGACCTTCCAGTAAAAAGTTACAGCATTTCAATGTTGCAAACTTTGATAGGTATATTGCGCACAGTATAAAAGTTAGTGAATTTTGAACTTTCATCAGTGTTTCATTTTTTGCTCAAGGGAAGCTCTGTTATACCGATATCGCAAACTGACAATATTACTTTACTGTCACAAAATTTCAAGTTTTTATGACGCTCCAGTAAAAAATTACAGCATTTCAATGTTGCAAATTTTGATAGGTATATTACGCACAGTATAAAATTCAGTGAATTTTGAAGTTTCATCAGTGTTTCATTTTATACTCAAGGGTAGCACTGTTATACCGATATCTCAAATTGACAATAGTACTTTATTGTCACTAAATATCAAGGTTTTATGACGCTCTAGTAAAAAGTTACAGCATTTCAATGTTGCAAACTTTGATAGATATAGTACGCACCGTATAAAAATTAGTGAATTTTTAAGTTTCATCAGTGTTTCATTTCTTCTCAAGCACTGTTATACCGATATCTCAAATTGACAATTGTACTTTATTGTCACAAAATGTGTAGGTCTTATGACGCTATAACAAAAATTTACCGCATTTCAATGTTGCAAACTTTGAAAAGTATATTACGCACAGTATAAACTTTGTGAATAGCACTGTTATACCGATATCTCAAATTGACAATAGTACTTTATTGTCACAAAATGTATAGGTCTTATGACACTATAGCAAAAATTTACCGCATTTCAATGTTGCAAACTTTGAAAAGTATATTACGCACAGTATAAAACTTTGTGAATTGTGAAGTTTCATCAGTGTTTCATTTTTAACTCAAGGGTAGCACTTTTATACCGATATCTCAAATTAACACTAGTACTTTATTGTCACAAAATTTCAAGGTTTTATGTGGCTCCAGTAAAAAGTTACAGCATTTCAATGATACAAACTTTGATAGGTATATTGCGCACAGTATAAAAGTTAGTGAATTTTGATGTTTCATCAGTGTTTCACTTTTTGCTCAAGGGAAGCTCTGTTATACCGATATCTTAAACTGACAATAGTACCTTATTGTCACAAAATTTCAAGTTTTTATGACGTTCCTGTAAAAAGTTAGAGCATTTCAATGTTGCAAATTTTGATAGGTATATTACGCACAGTATAAAATTCAGTGAATTTTGAAGTTTCATCAGTGTTTCATTTTATACTCAAGGGTAGCATTGTTATACCGATATCTCAAATTGACAATAGTACTTTATTGTCACTAAATATCAAGGTTTTCTGACGCTCTAGTAAAAAGTTACAGCATTTCACTGTTGCAAACTTTGATAGGTATATTACGCACCGTATAAAAATTAGTGAATTTTGAAGTTTCATTAGTGTTTCATTTCTTCTGAAGGGTAGCAGTGTTATACCGATATCTCAATTTGACAATATTACTTTATTGTCACTAAATTTCAAGGTTTTAGAGGCTCCAGTAAAAAGTTACAGCATTTCAATGATGCAAACTTTCATAGGTATATTACGCACAGTATAAATTTCAGTGAATTTTGAAGTTTCATCAGTGTTTCATTTTTAACTCAAGGGTAGCACTTTTATACTGATATCTCAAATTAACACTAGTACTTTATTGTCACTAAATTTCAAGATTTTATGACGCTCCAGTAAAAAGTTACAGCATTTCAATGTTGCAAACTTTGATAGATATAGTACGCACCGTATAAAAATTAGTGAATTTTGAAGTTTCATCAGTGTTTCATTTCTTCTCAAGCACTGTTATACCGATATCTCAAATTGACAATTGTACTTTATTGTCACAAAATGTGTAGGTCTTATGACGCTATAACAAAAATTTACCGCATTTCAATGTTGCAAACTTTGAAAAGTATATTACGCACAGTATAAAACTTTGTGAATAGCACTGTTATACCGATATCTCAAATTGACAATAGTACTTTATTGTCACAAAATGTATAGGTCTTATGACGCTATAGCAAAAATTTACCGCATTTCAATGTTGCAAACTTTGAAAAGTATATTACGCACAGTATAAAACTTTGTGAATTGTGAAGTTTCATCAGTGTTTCATTTTTAACTCAAGGGTAGCACTTTTATATCGATATCTCAAATTAACACTAGTACTTTATTGTCACAAAATTTCAAGGTTTTATGTGGCTCCAGTAAAAAGTTACAGCATTTCAATGATACAAACTTTGATAGGTATATTGCGCACAGTATAAAAGTTAGTGAATTTTGATGTTTCATCAGTGTTTCACTTTTTGCTCAAGGGAAGCTCCGTTATACCGATATCTTAAACTTTCAATAGTACTTTATTGTAACTAAATTTCAAGGTTTTATGACGCTCCAGTAAAAAGTTACAGCATTTCAATGTTGCAAACTTTGATAGGTATATTACGCACCGTATAAAAATTAGTGAATTTTGAAGTTTCATCAGTGTTTCATTTCTTCTCAAGGGTAGCACTGTTATACCGATATCTCAAATTGACAATATTACTTTATTGTCACTAAATTTCAACTTTTTATGAGGCTCCAGTAAAAAGTTACAGCATTTCAATGATGCAAACTTTGATAGGTATATTACGCACAGTATAAAATTCAGTGAATTTTGAAGTTTCATCAGTGTTTCCTTTTTACTCAAGGGTAGCACTGTTATACCGATATCTCAAATTGACAATAGTACTTTATTGTCACAAAATTTCAAGGTTTTATGACGCTCCAGTAAAAAGTTACAGCATTTCAATGTTGCAAACTTTGATAGGTATATTACGCACCGTATAAAAATTAGTGAATTTTGAAGTTTCATCAGTGTTGCATTTCTTCTCAAGGGTAGCACTGTTATACCGATATCGCAAATTGACAATAGTACTTTATTGTCACAAAATGTCTAGGTCTTATGACGCTATAGCAAAAATTTACCGCATTTCAATGTTGCAAACTTTGAAAAGTATATTACGCACAGTATAAAACTTTGTGAATTGTGAAGTTTCATCAGTGTTTCATTTTTAACTCAAGGGTAGCACTTTTATACCGATATCTCAAATTAACACTAGTACTTTATTGTCACAAAATTTCAAGGTTTTATGTGGCTCCAGTAAAAAGTTACAGCATTTTAATGATACAAACTTTGATAGGTATATTGCGCACAGTATAAAAGTTAGTGAATTTTGATGTTTCATCAGTGTTTCACTTTTTGCTCAAGGGAAGCTCCGTTATACCGATATCTTAAACTTTCAATAGTACTTTATTGTAACTAAATTTCAAGGTTTTATGACGCTCCAGTAAAAAGTTACAGCATTTCAATGTTGCAAACTTTGATAGGTATATTACGCACCGTATAAAAATTAGTGAGTTTTGAAGTTTCATCAGTGTTTCATTTCTTCTCAAGGGTAGCACTGTTATACCGATATCTCAAATTGACAATAGTACTTTATTGTCACAAAATTTCTAGGTCTTATGACGCTCTAGCAAAAATTTCCCACATTTCAATGTTGCAAACTTTGAAAAGTATATTACGCACAGTATAAAATTTTGTCAATTGTGAAGTTTCATCAGTGTTTCATTTTTAACTCAAGGGTAGCACTTTTATACTGATATCTCAAATTAACACTAGTACTTTATTGTCACAAAATTTCAAAGTTTTATGAAGCTCCAGTAAAAAGTTACAGCATTTCAATGATGCAAACTTTGATAGGTATATTACGCACAGTATAAAATTCAGTGAATTTTGAAGTTTCATCAGTGTTTCCTTTTAACTCAAGGGTAGCACTGTTATACCGATATCTCAAATTGACAATAGTACTTTATTGTCACAAAATTTCAAGGTTTTATGACGCTAGAGTAAAAAGTTACAGCATTTCAATGTTGCAAACTTTGATACGTATATTACGCACAGTATAAAATTAAGTGAATTGTGAAGTTTCATCAGTGTTTCATTTCTACTCAAGGGTAGCACTGTTATACCGATATCTCAAATTGACAATAGTACTTTATTGTCACAAAATTTCTAGGTCTTATGACGCTCTAACAAAAATTTCCCGCATTTCAATGTTGCAAACTTTGAAAAGTATATTACGCACAGTGTAAAATTTTGTGAATTGTGAAGTTTCATCAGTGTTTCATTTTTAACTCAAGGGTAGCACTTTTATACTGATATCTCAAATTAACACTAGTACTTTATTGTCACAAAATTTCAAAGTTTTATGAAGCTCCAGTAAAAAGTTACAGCATTTCAATGATGCAAACTTTGATAGGTATATTACGCACAGTATAAAATTCAGTGAATTTTGAAGTTTCATCAGTGTTTCCTTTTATACTCAAGGGTAGCACTGTTATACCGATATCTCAAATTGACAATAGTACTTTATTGTCACGAAATTTCAAGGTTTTATGAGGCTCCAGTAAAAAGTTACAGCATTTCAATGATGCAAACTTTGATAGGTATATTACGCACAGTATAAAATTCAGTGAATTTTGAAGTTTCATCAGTGTTTCCTTTTATAATCAAGGGTAGCACTGTTATACCGATATCTCAAATTGACAATAGTACTTTATTGTCACGAAATTTCAAGGTTTTATGAGGCTCCAGTAAAAAGTTACAGCATTTCAATGATGCAAACTTTGATAGGTATATTGCGCACCGTATAAAAATTAGTGAAATTTGAAGTTTCATCAGTGTTTCATTTCTTCTCAAGGGTAGCACTGTTATACCGATATCTCAAATTGATAATAGTACTCTATTGTCACAAAATGTCTAGGTCTTATGACGCTTTAGGAAAACTTTACCGCATTTCAATGTTGCAAACTTTGAAAAGTATATTACGCACAGTATAAAACTTTGTGAATTGTGAAGTTTCATCAGTGTTTCATTTTTAACTCAAGGGTAGCACTTTTATACCTATATCTCAAATTAACACTAGTACTTTATTGTCAGAAAATTTCAAGGTTTTATGAGGCTCCAGTAAAAAGTTACAGCATTTCAATGATGCAAACTTTGATAGGTATATTGCGCACAGTATAAAAGTTAGTGAATTTTGATGTTTCATCAGTGTTTCACTTTTTGCTCAAGGGAAGCTCTGTTATACCGATATCTTAAACTTTCAATAGTACTTTATTGTCACAAAATTTCAAGGTTTTATGAGGCTCCAGTAAAAAGTTACAACTTTGATAGGTATATTACGCACAGTATAAAATTCAGTGAATTTTGAAGTTTCATCAGTGTTTCATTTTATACTCAAGGGTAGCACTGTTATACCGATATTTCAAATTGACAATAGTACTTTATTGTCACTAAATTTCAAGGTTTTATGAGGCTCCTGTAAAAAGTTACAGCATTTCAATGTTGCAAACTTTGATAGGTATATTACGCTCCGTATAAAAATGTGTGAATTTTGAAGTTTCATCAGTGTTTCATTTCTTCTCAAGGGTAGCACTGTTATACCGATATCTCAAATTGACAATAGTACTTCATTGTCACAAAATTTCTACGTCTTATGACGCTCTAGCAAAAATTTACCGCATTTCAATGTTGCAAACTTTGAAAAGTATATTACGCACAGTATAAAATTTTGTGAATTGTGAAGTTTCATCAGTCTTTCGTTTTTTACTCAAGGGTAGCACTTTTATACCGATATCTCAAATTAACAATAGTACTTTATTGTCACAAAATTTCAAGGTTTTATGAGGCTCCAGTAAAAAATTACAGCATTTCAATGGTGCAAACTTTGATAGGTATATTATGCACAGTATAAAATTCAGTGAATTTTGAAGCTTCATCAGTGTTTCCTTTTATACTCAAGGGTAGCACTGTTATACCGATATCTCAAATTGACAATAGTACTTTATTGTCACCAAATTTCATGCTTTTATGACGCTCCAGTAAAAAGTTACAGCATTTCAATGTTGCAAACTTTGATAGGTATATTACGCACCGTATAAAAATTAGTGAATTTTGAAGTTTCATCAGTGTTTCATTTCTTCTCAAGCACTGTTATACCGATATCTCAAATCGACAATAGTACTTTATTGTCACAAAATGTCTAGGTCTTATGACGCTATAGCAAAAATTTACCGCATTTCAATGTTGCAAACTTTGAAAAGTATATTACGCACAGTATAAAACTTTGTGAATAGCACTGTTATACCGATATCTCAAATTGACAATAGTACTTTATTGTCACAAAATGTCTAGGTATTATGACGCTATAGCAAAAATTTACCGCATTCCAATGTTGCAAACTTTGAAAAGTATATTACGCACAGTATAAAACTTTGTGAATTGTGTCATTTTTAACTCAAGGGTAGCACTTTTATACCGATATCTCAAATTAACACTAAAATTTCAAGGTTTTATGAGGCTCCAGTAACAAGTTACAGCATTTCAATGTTGCAAACTTTGATAGGTATAATACGCACCGTATAAAAATTAGTGAATTTTGAAGTTTCATTAGTGTTTCATTTCTTCTCAAGGGTAGCACTGTTATACCGATATCTCAAATTGACAATATTACTTTATTGTCACTAAATTTCAAGGTTTTATGAGGCTCCAGTAAAAAGTTACAGCATTTCAATGATGCAAACTTTGATAGGTATATTGCGCACAGTATAAAATTCAGTGAATTTTGAAGTTTCATCAGTGTTTCCTTTTATACTCAAGGGTAGCACTGTTATACCGATATCTCAAATTGACAATAGTACTTTATTGTCACGAAATTTCAAGGTTTTATGAGGCTCCAGTAAAAAGTTACAGCATTTCAATGATGCAAACTTTGATAGGTATATTGCGCACCGTATAAAAATTAGTGAATTTTGAAGTTTCATCAGTGTTTCATTTCTTCTCAAGGGTAGCACTGTTATACCGATATCTCAAATTGACAATAGTACTCTATTGTCACAAAATATCTAGGTCTTATGACGCTTTAGCAAAACTTTACCGCATTTCAATGTTGCAAACTTTGAAAAGTATATTACGCACAGTATAAAACTTTGTGAATTGTGAAGTTTCATCAGTGTTTCATTTTTAACCCAAGGGTAGCACTTTTATACCTATATCTCAAATTAATACTAGTACTTTATTGTCACAAAATTTCAAGGTTTTATGAGGCTCCAGTAAAAAGTTACAGCATTTCAATGATGCAAACTTTGATAGGTATATTACGCACAGTATAAAATTCAGTGAATTTTGAAGTTTCATCAGTGTTTCATTTTATACTCAAGGGTAGCACTGTTATACCGATATCTCAAATTGACAATAGTACTTTATTGTCACTAAATTTCAAGGTTTAATGACGCTTTAGCAAAACTTTACCGCATTTCAATGTTGCAAACTTTGAAAAGTATATTACGTACAGTATAAAACTTTGTCAATTATGACGCTCCAATAAAAGTTACAGGATTTCAATGTTGCAAACTTTGATAGGTATATTACGCACCGTATAAAAATTAGTGAATTTTGAAGTTTCATTAGTGTTTCATTTCTTCTCAAGGGTAGCACTGTTATACCGATATCTCAAATTGACAATATTACTTTATTGTCACTAAATTTCAACTTTTTATGAGGCTCCAGCAAAAAGTTACAGCATTTCAATGATGCAAACTTTGATAGGTATATTACGCACAGTATAAAATTCAGTGAATTTTGAAGTTTCATCAGTGTTTCCTTTTAACTCAAGGGTAGCACTGTTATACCGATATCTCAAATTGACAATAGTACTTTATTGTCACTAAATTTCAAGGTTTTATGACGCTCCAGTAAAAAGTTACAGCATTTCAATGTTGCAAACTTTGATAGGTATATTACGCACCGTATAAAAATTAGTGAATTTTGAAGTTTCATCAGTGTTGCATTTCTTCTCAAGGGTAGCACTGTTCTACCGATATCTCAAATTGACAATAGTACTTTATTGTCACAAAATGTCTAGGTCTTATGACGCTATAGCAAAAATTTACCGCATTTCAATGTTGCAAACTTTGAAAAGTATATTACGCACAGTATAAAACTTTGTGAATTGTGAAGTTTCATCAGTGTTTCATTTTTAACTCAAGGGTAGCACTTTTATACCGATATCTCAAATTAACACTAGTACTTTATTGTCACAAAATTTCAAGATTTTATGTGGCTCCAGTAAAAAGTTACAGCATTTTAATGATACAAACTTTGATAGGTATATTGCGCACAGTATAAAAGTTAGTGAATTTTGATGTTTCATCAGAGTTTCACTTTTTGCTCAAGGGAAGCTCCGTTATACCGATATCTTAAACTTTCAATAGTACTTTATTGTAACTAAATTTCAAGGTTTTATGACGCTCCAGTAAAAAGTTACAGCATTTCAATGTTGCAAACTTTGATAGGTATATTACGCACCGTATAAAAATTAGTGAGTTTTGAAGTTTCATCAGTGTTTCATTTCTTCTCAAGGGTAGCACTGTTATACCGATATCTCAAATTGACAATAGTACTTTATTGTCACAAAATTTCTAGGTCTTATGACGCTCTAGCAAAAATTTCCCACATTTCAATGTTGCAAACTTTGAAAAGTATATTACGCACAGTATAAAATTTTGTGAATTGTGAAGTTTAATCAGTGTTTCATTTTTAACTCAAGGGTAGCACTTTTATACTGATATCTCAAATTAACACTAGTACTTTATTGTCACAAAATTTCAAAGTTTTATGAAGCTCCAGTAAAAAGTTACAGCATTTCAATGATGCAAACTTTGATAGGTATATTACGCACAGTATAAAATTCAGTGAATTTTGAAGTTTCATCAGTGTTTCCTTTTAACTCAAGGGTAGCACTGTTATACCGATATCTCAAATTGACAATAGTACTTTATTGTCACTAAATTTCAAGGTTTTATGACGCTAGAGTAAAAAGTTACAGCATTTCAATGTTGCAAACTTTGATACGTATATTACGCACCATATGCAAATTAGTGAATTTTGAAGTTTCATCAGTTTTTTATTTTTTATTCTAGGGTAGCACTGTTATATCGATATCTCAAAGTGACAATAGTACTTTATTGTCACATAATTTCTAGGTCTTATGACGCTCTAACAAAAATTTCCCGCATTTCAATGTTGCAAACTTTGAAAAGTATATTACGCACAGTGTAAAATTTTGTGAATTGTGAAGTTTCATCAGTGTTTCATTTTTAACTCAAGGGTAGCACTTTTATACTGATATCTCAAATTAACACTAGTACTTTATTGTCACAAAATTTCAAAGTTTTATGAAGCTCCAGTAAAAAGTTACAGCATTTCAATGATGCAAACTTTGATAGGTATATTACGCACAGTATAAAATTCAGTGAATTTTGAAGTTTCATCAGTGTTTCCTTTTATACTCAAGGGTAGCACTGTTATACCGATATCTCAAATTGACAATAGTACTTTATTGTCACGAAATTTCAAGGTTTTATGAGGCTCCAGTAAAAAGTTACAGCATTTCAATGATGCAAACTTTGATAGGTATATTACGCACAGTATAAAATTCAGTGAATTTTGAAGTTTCATCAGTGTTTCCTTTTATACTCAAGGGTAGCACTGTTATACCGATATCTCAAATTGACAATAGTACTTTATTGTCACGAAATTTCAAGGTTTTATGAGGCTCCAGTAAAAAGTTACAGCATTTCAATGATGCAAACTTTGATAGGTATATTGCGCACCGTATAAAAATTAGTGAAATTTGAAGTTTCATCAGTGTTGCATTTCTTCTCAAGGGTAGCACTGTTCTACCGATATCTCAAATTGACAATAGTACTTTATTGTCACAAAATGTCTAGGTCTTATGACGCTATAGCAAAAATTTACCGCATTTCAATGTTGCAAACTTTGAAAAGTATATTACGCACAGTATAAAACTTTGTGAATTGTGAAGTTTCATCAGTGTTTCATTTTTAACTCAAGGGTAGCACTTTTATACCGATATCTCAAATTAACACTAGTACTTTATTGTCACTAAATTTCAAGGTTTTATGACGCTCCAGTAAAAAGTTACAGCATTTCAATGTTGCAAACTTTGATAGGTATATTACGCACCGTATAAAAATTAGTGAATTTTGAAGTTTCATCAGTGTTGCATTTCTTCTCAAGGGTAGCACTGTTCTACCGATATCTCAAATTGACAATAGTACTTTATTGTCACAAAATGTCTAGGTCTTATGACGCTATAGCAAAAATTTACCGCATTTCAATGTTGCAAACTTTGAAAAGTATATTACGCACAGTATAAAACTTTGTGAATTGTGAAGTTTCATCAGTGTTTCATTTTTAACTCAAGGGTAGCACTTTCATACCGATATCTCAAATTAACACTAGTACTTTATTGTCACAAAATTTCAAGATTTTATGTGGCTCCAGTAAAAAGTTACAGCATTTTAATGATACAAACTTTGATAGGTATATTGCGCACAGTATAAAAGTTAGTGAATTTTGATGTTTCATCAGAGTTTCACTTTTTGCTCAAGGGAAGCTCCGTTATACCGATATCTTAAACTTTCAATAGTACTTTATTGTAACTAAATTTCAAGGTTTTATGACGCTCCAGTAAAAAGTTACAGCATTTCAATGTTGCAAACTTTGATAGGTATATTACGCACCGTATAAAAATTAGTGAGTTTTGAAGTTTCATCAGTGTTTCATTTCTTCTCAAGGGTAGCACTGTTATACCGATATCTCAAATTGACAATAGTACTTTATTGTCACAAAATTTCTAGGTCTTATGACGCTCTAGCAAAAATTTCCCACATTTCAATGTTGCAAACTTTGAAAAGTATATTACGCACAGTATAAAATTTTGTGAATTGTGAAGTTTAATCAGTGTTTCATTTTTAACTCAAGGGTAGCACTTTTATACTGATATCTCAAATTAACACTAGTACTTTATTGTCACAAAATTTCAAAGTTTTATGAAGCTCCAGTAAAAAGTTACAGCATTTCAATGATGCAAACTTTGATAGGTATATTACGCACAGTATAAAATTCAGTGAATTTTGAAGTTTCATCAGTGTTTCCTTTTAACTCAAGGGTAGCACTGTTATACCGATATCTCAAATTGACAATAGTACTTTATTGTCACTAAATTTCAAGGTTTTATGACGCTAGAGTAAAAAGTTACAGCATTTCAATGTTGCAAACTTTGATACGTATATTACGCACCGTATAAAAATTAGTGAATTTTGAAGTTTCATCAGTGTTTCATTTCTTCTCAAGGGTAGCACTGTTATACCGATATCTCAAATTGACAATAGTACTTTATTGTCACAAAATTTCTAGGTCTTATGACGCTCTAACAAAAATTTCCCGCATTTCAATGTTGCAAACTTTGAAAAGTATATTACGCACAGTGTAAAATTTTGTGAATTGTGAAGTTTCATCAGTGTTTCATTTTTAACTCAAGGGTAGCACTTTTATACTGATATCTCAAATTAACACTAGTACTTTATTGTCACAAAATTTCAAAGTTTTATGAAGCTCCAGTAAAAAGTTACAGCATTTCAATGATGCAAACTTTGATAGGTATATTACGCACAGTATAAAATTCAGTGAATTTTGAAGTTTCATCAGTGTTTCCTTTTATACTCAAGGGTAGCACTGTTATACCGATATCTCAAATTGACAATAGTACTTTATTGTCACGAAATTTCAAGGTTTTATGAGGCTCCAGTAAAAAGTTACAGCATTTCAATGATGCAAACTTTGATAGGTATATTACGCACAGTATAAAATTCAGTGAATTTTGAAGTTTCATCAGTGTTTCCTTTTATACTCAAGGGTAGCACTGTTATACCGATATCTCAAATTGACAATAGTACTTTATTGTCACGAAATTTCAAGGTTTTATGAGGCTCCAGTAAAAAGTTACAGCATTTCAATGATGCAAACTTTGATAGGTATATTGCGCACCGTATAAAAATTAGTGAAATTTGAAGTTTCATCAGTGTTGCATTTCTTCTCAAGGGTAGCACTGTTCTACCGATATCTCAAATTGACAATAGTACTTTATTGTCACAAAATGTCTAGGTCTTATGACGCTATAGCAAAAATTTACCGCATTTCAATGTTGCAAACTTTGAAAAGTATATTACGCACAGTATAAAACTTTGTGAATTGTGAAGTTTCATCAGTGTTTCATTTTTAACTCAAGGGTAGCACTTTTATACCGATATCTCAAATTAACACTAGTACTTTATTGTCACAAAATTTCAAGGTTTTATGTGGCTCCAGTAAAAAGTTACAGCATTTTAATGATACAAACTTTGATAGGTATATTGCGCACAGTATAAAAGTTAGTGAATTTTGATGTTTCATCAGAGTTTCACTTTTTGCTCAAGGGAAGCTCCGTTATACCGATATCTTAAACTTTCAATAGTACTTTATTGTAACTAAATTTCAAGGTTTTATGACGCTCCAGTAAAAAGTTACAGCATTTCAATGTTGCAAACTTTGATAGGTATATTACGCACCGTATAAAAATTAGTGAGTTTTGAAGTTTCATCAGTGTTTCATTTCTTCTCAAGGGTAGCACTGTTATACCGATATCTCAAATTGACAATAGTACTTTATTGTCACAAAATTTCTAGGTCTTATGACGCTCTAGCAAAAATTTCCCACATTTCAATGTTGCAAACTTTGAAAAGTATATTACGCACAGTATAAAATTTTGTGAATTGTGAAGTTTAATCAGTGTTTCATTTTTAACTCAAGGGTAGCACTTTTATACTGATATCTCAAATTAACACTAGTACTTTATTGTCACAAAATTTCAAAGTTTTATGAAGCTCCAGTAAAAAGTTACAGCATTTCAATGATGCAAACTTTGATAGGTATATTACGCACAGTATAAAATTCAGTGAATTTTGAAGTTTCATCAGTGTTTCCTTTTATACTCAAGGGTAGCACTGTTATACCGATATCTCAAATTGACAATAGTACTTTATTGTCACGAAATTTCAAGGTTTTATGAGGCTCCAGTAAAAAGTTACAGCATTTCAATGATGCAAACTTTGATAGGTATATTGCGCACCGTATAAAAATTAGTGAAATTTGAAGTTTCATCAGTGTTTCATTTCTTCTCAAGGGTAGCACTGTTATACCGATATCTCAAATTGACAATAGTACTTTATTGTCACAAAATTTCTAGGTCTTATGACGCTCTAGCAAAACTTTACCGCATTTCAATGTTGCAAACTTTGAAAAGTATATTACGCACAGTATAAAATTTTGTGAATTGTGAAGTTTAATCAGTGTTTCATTTTTAACTCAAGGGTAGCACTTTTATACTGATATCTCAAATTAACACTAGTACTTTATTGTCACAAAATTTCAAAGTTTTATGAAGCTCCAGTAAAAAGTTACAGCATTTCAATGATGCAAACTTTGATAGGTATATTACGCACAGTATAAAATTCAGTGAATTGTGAAGTTTCATCAGTGTTTCATTTTTAACTCAAGGGTAGCACTTTTATACCGATATCTCAAATTAACACTAGTACTTTATTGTCACAAAATTTCAAGATTTTATGTGGCTCCAGTAAAAAGTTACAGCATTTTAATGATACAAACTTTGATAGGTATATTGCGCACAGTATAAAAGTTAGTGAATTTTGATGTTTCATCAGAGTTTCACTTTTTGCTCAAGGGAAGCTCCGTTATACCGATATCTTAAACTTTCAATAGTACTTTATTGTAACTAAATTTCAAGGTTTTATGACGCTCCAGTAAAAAGTTACAGCATTTCAATGTTGCAAACTTTGATAGGTATATTACGCACCGTATAAAAATTAGTGAGTTTTGAAGTTTCATCAGTGTTTCATTTCTTCTCAAGGGTAGCACTGTTATACCGATATCTCAAATTGACAATAGTACTTTATTGTCACAAAATTTCTAGGTCTTATGACGCTCTAGCAAAAATTTCCCACATTTCAATGTTGCAAACTTTGAAAAGTATATTACGCACAGTATAAAATTTTGTGAATTGTGAAGTTTAATCAGTGTTTCATTTTTAACTCAAGGGTAGCACTTTTATACTGATATCTCAAATTAACACTAGTACTTTATTGTCACAAAATTTCAAAGTTTTATGAAGCTCCAGTAAAAAGTTACAGCATTTCAATGATGCAAACTTTGATAGGTATATTACGCACAGTATAAAATTCAGTGAATTTTGAAGTTTCATCAGTGTTTCCTTTTAACTCAAGGGTAGCACTGTTATACCGATATCTCAAATTGACAATAGTACTTTATTGTCACAAAATTTCAAGGTTTTATGACGCTACAGTAAAAAGTTACAGCATTTCAATGTTGCAAACTTTGATACGTATATTACGCACCGTATAAAAATTAGTGAATTTTGAAGTTTCATCAGTGTTTC
Organism: Clusia tigrina; assembly: GCA_920105625.2. Taxonomy (NCBI): domain Eukaryota; kingdom Metazoa; phylum Arthropoda; class Insecta; order Diptera; family Clusiidae; genus Clusia; species Clusia tigrina. Next base: position 25,591 of record CAKKTE020000064.1, on the reverse strand, counting down.
ATTTCTTCTCAAGGGTAGCACTGTTATACCGATATCTCAAATTGACAATAGTACTTTATTGTCACAAAATTTCTAGGTCTTATGACGCTCTAACAAAAATTTCCCGCATTTCAATGTTGCAAACTTTGAAAAGTATATTACGCACAGTGTAAAATTTTGTGAATTGTGAAGTTTCATCAGTGTTTCATTTTTAACTCAAGGGTAGCACTTTTATACTGATATCTCAAATTAACACTAGTACTTTATTGTCACAAAATTTCAAAGTTTTATGAAGCTCCAGTAAAAAGTTACAGCATTTCAATGATGCAAACTTTGATAGGTATATTACGCACAGTATAAAATTCAGTGAATTTTGAAGTTTCATCAGTGTTTCCTTTTATACTCAAGGGTAGCACTGTTATACCGATATCTCAAATTGACAATAGTACTTTATTGTCACGAAATTTCAAGGTTTTATGAGGCTCCAGTAAAAAGTTACAGCATTTCAATGATGCAAACTTTGATAGGTATATTACGCACAGTATAAAATTCAGTGAATTTTGAAGTTTCATCAGTGTTTCCTTTTATACTCAAGGGTAGCACTGTTATACCGATATCTCAAATTGACAATAGTACTTTATTGTCACGAAATTTCAAGGTTTTATGAGGCTCCAGTAAAAAGTTACAGCATTTCAATGATGCAAACTTTGATAGGTATATTGCGCACCGTATAAAAATTAGTGAAATTTGAAGTTTCATCAGTGTTGCATTTCTTCTCAAGGGTAGCACTGTTCTACCGATATCTCAAATTGACAATAGTACTTTATTGTCACAAAATGTCTAGGTCTTATGACGCTATAGCAAAAATTTACCGCATTTCAATGTTGCAAACTTTGAAAAGTATATTACGCACAGTATAAAACTTTGTGAATTGTGAAGTTTCATCAGTGTTTCATTTTTAACTCAAGGGTAGCACTTTTATACCGATATCTCAAATTAACACTAGTACTTTATTGTCACAAATTTCAAGGTTTTATGTGGCTCCAGATAAAAAGTTACAGCATTTTAATGATACAAACTTTGATAGGTATATTGCGCACAGTATAAAAGTAGTGAATTTTGATGTTTCATCAGAGTTTCACTTTTTGCTCAAGGAAGCTCCGTTATACCGATATCTTAAACTTTCAATAGTACTTTATTGTAACTAAATTTCAAGGTTTTATGACGCTCCAGTAAAAAGTTACAGCATTTCAATGTTGCAAACTTTGATAGGTATATTACGCACCGTATAAAAATTAGTGAGTTTTGAAGTTTCATCAGTGTTTCATTTCTTCTCAAGGGTAGCACTGTTATACCGATATCTCAAATTGACAATAGTACTTTATTGTCACAAAATTTCTAGGTCTTATGACGCTCTAGCAAAAATTTCCCACATTTCAATGTTGCAAACTTTGAAAAGTATATTACGCACAGTATAAAATTTTGTGAATTGTGAAGTTTAATCAGTGTTTCATTTTTAACTCAAGGGTAGCACTTTTATACTGATATCTCAAATTAACACTAGTACTTTATTGTCACAAAATTTCAAAGTTTTATGAAGCTCCAGTAAAAAGTTACAGCATTTCAATGATGCAAACTTTGATAGGTATATTACGCACAGTATAAAATTCAGTGAATTTTGAAGTTTCATCAGTGTTTTCCTTTTAACTCAAGGGTAGCACTGTTATACCGATATCTCAAATTGACAATAGTACTTTATTGTCACAAAATTTCAAGGTTTCATCACGCTCCAGTAAAAAGTTACAGCATTTCAATGTTGCAAACTTTGATACGTATATTACGCACAGTACAAAATTAAGTGAATTGTGAAGTTTCATCAGTGTTTCATTTTTTACTCAAGGGTAGCACTGTTATACCGATATCTCAAATTGACAATAGTACTTTATTGTCACAAAATTTCTAGGTCTTATGACGCTCTAACAAAAATTTCCCGCATTTCAATGTTGCAAACTTTGAAAAGTATATTACGCACAGTGTAAAATTTTGTGAATTGTGAAGTTTCATCAGTGTTTCATTTTTAACTCAAGGGTAGCACTTTTATACTGATATCTCAAATTAACACTAGTACTTTATTGTCACAAAATTTCAAAGTTTTATGAAGCTCCAGTAAAAAGTTACAGCATTTCAATGATGCAAACTTTGATAGGTATATTACGCACAGTATAAAATTCAGTGAATTTTGAAGTTTCATCAGTGTTTCCTTTTATACTCAAGGGTAGCACTGTTATACCGATATCTCAAATTGACAATAGTACTTTATTGTCACGAAATTTCAAGGTTTTATGAGGCTCCAGTAAAAAGTTACAGCATTTCAATGATGCAAACTTTGATAGGTATATTACGCACAGTATAAAATTCAGTGAATTTGAAGTTTCATCAGTGTTTCCTTTTATACTCAAGGGTAGCACTGTTATACCGATATCTCAAATTGACAATAGTACTTTATTGTCACGAAATTTCAAGGTTTTATGAGGCTCCAGTAAAAAGTTACAGCATTTCAATGATGCAAACTTTGATAGGTATATTGCGCACCGTATAAAAATTAGTGAAATTTGAAGTTTCATCAGTGTTTCATTTCTTCTCAAGGGTAGCACTGTTATACCGATATCTCAAATTGATAATAGTACTCTATTGTCACAAAATGTCTAGGTCTTATGACGCTTTAGGAAAACTTTACCGCATTTCAATGTTGCAAACTTTGAAAAGTATATTACGCACAGTATAAAACTTTGTGAATTGTGAAGTTTCATCAGTGTTTCATTTTTAACTCAAGGGTAGCACTTTTATACCTATATCTCAAATTAACACTAGTACTTTATTGTCAGAAAATTTCAAGGTTTTATGAGGCTCCAGTAAAAAGTTACAGCATTTCAATGATGCAAACTTTGATAGGTATATTGCGCACAGTATAAAAGTTAGTGAATTTTGATGTTTCATCAGTGTTTCACTTTTTGCTCAAGGGAAGCTCTGTTATACCGATATCTTAAACTTTCAATAGTACTTTATTGTCACAAAATTTCAAGGTTTTATGAGGCTCCAGTAAAAAGTTACAACTTTGATAGGTATATTACGCACAGTATAAAATTAAGTGAATTTTGAAGTTTCATCAGTGTTTCATTTTTTACTCAAGGGTAGCACTGTTATACCGATATCTCAAATTGACAATAGTACTTTATTGTCACAAAATTTCAAGGTTTTATGAGGCTCCTGTAAAAAGTTACAGCATTTCAATGTTGCAAACTTTGATAGGTATATTACGCTCCGTATAAAAATGTGTGAATTTTGAAGTTTTCATCAGTGTTTCATTTCTTCTCAAGGGTAGCACTGTTATACCGATATCTCAAATTGACAATAGTACTTCATTGTCACAAAATTTCTACGTCTTATGACGCTCTAGCAAAAATTTACCGCATTTCAATGTTGCAAACTTTGAAAAGTATATTACGCACAGTATAAAATTTTGTGAATTGTGAAGTTTCATCAGTCTTTCGTTTTTTACTCAAGGGTAGCACTTTTATACCGATATCTCAAATTAACAATAGTACTTTATTGTCACAAAATTTCAAGGTTTTATGAGGCTCCAGTAAAAAATTACAGCATTTCAATGGTGCAAACTTTGATAGGTATATTATGCACAGTATAAAATTAAGTGAATTTTGAAGTTTCATCAGTGTTTCATTTTTTACTCAAGGGTAGCACTCTTATACCGATATCTCAAATTGACAATAGTACTTTATTGTCACCAAATTTCATGCTTTTATGACGCTCCAGTAAAAAGTTACAGCATTTCAATGTTGCAAACTTTGATAGGTATATTACGCACCGTATAAAAATTAGTGAATTTTGAAGTTTCATCAGTGTTTCATTTCTTCTCAAGCACTGTTATACCGATATCTCAAATTGACAATAGTACTTTATTGCCACAAAATGTCTAGGTCTTATGACGCTATAGCAAAAATTTACCGCATTTCAATGTTGCAAACTTTGAAAAGTATATTACGCACAGTATAAAACTTTGTGAATAGCACTGTTATACCGATATCTCAAATTGACAATAGTACTTTATTGTCACAAAATGTCTAGGTCTTATGACGCTATAGCAAAAATTTACCGCATTCCAATGTTGCAAACTTTGAAAAGTATATTACGCACAGTATAAAACTTTGTGAATTGTGTCATTTTTAACTCAAGGGTAGCACTTTTATACCGATATCTCAAATTAACACTAAAATTTCAAGGTTTTATGAGGCTCCAGTAACAAGTTACAGCATTTCAATGTTGCAAACTTTGATAGGTATAATACGCACCGTATAAAAATTAGTGAATTTTGAAGTTTCATTAGTGTTTCATTTCTTCTCAAGGGTAGCACTGTTATACCGATATCTCAAATTGACAATATTACTTTATTGTCACTAAATTTCAAGGTTTTATGAGGCTCCAGTAAAAAGTTACAGCATTTCAATGATGCAAACTTTGATAGGTATACTACCCACAGTATAAAATTCAGTGAATTTTGAAGTTTCATCAGTGTTTCCTTTTATACTCAAGGGTAGCACTGTTATACCGATATCTCAAATTGACAATAGTACTTTATTGTCACGAAATTTCAAGGTTTTATGAGGCTCCAGTAAAAAGTTACAGCATTTCAATGATGCAAACTTTGATAGGTATATTGCGCACAGTATAAAATTCAGTGAATTTGAAGTTTCATCAGTGTTTCCTTTTATACTCAAGGGTAGCACTGTTATACCGATATCTCAAATTGACAATAGTACTTTATTGTCACGAAATTTCAAGGTTTTATGAGGCTCCAGTAAAAAGTTACAGCATTTCAATGATGCAAACTTTGATAGGTATATTGCGCACCGTATAAAAATTAGTGAATTTTGAAGTTTCATCAGTGTTTCATTTCTTCTCAAGGGTAGCACTGTTATACCGATATCTCAAATTGACAATAGTACTCTATTGTCACAAAATATCTAGGTCTTATGACGCTTTAGCAAAACTTTACCGCATTTCAATGTTGCAAACTTTGAAAAGTATATTACGCACAGTATAAAACTTTGTGAATTGTGAAGTTTCATCAGTGTTTCATTTTTAACTCAAGGGTAGCACTTTTATACCTATATCTCAAATTAATACTAGTACTTTATTGTCACAAAATTTCAAGGTTTTATGAGGCTCCAGTAAAAAGTTACAGCATTTCAATGATGCAAACTTTGATAGGTATATTACGCACAGTATAAAATTCAGTGAATTTTGAAGTTTCATCAGTGTTTCATTTTATACTCAAGGGTAGCACTGTTATACCGATATCTCAAATTGACAATAGTACTTTATTGTCACTAAATTTCAAGGTTTAATGACGCTTTAGCAAAACTTTACCGCATTTCAATGTTGCAAACTTTGAAAAGTATATTACGCACAGTATAAAACTTTGTGAATTATGACGCTCCAATAAAAGTTACAGGATTTCAATGTTGCAAACTTTGATAGGTATATTACGCACCGTATAAAAATTAGTGAATTTTGAAGTTTCATCAGTGTTTCGTTTCTTCTCAAGGGTAGCACTATTATACCGATATCTCAAATTGACAATAGTACTTTATTGTCACAAAATTTCTAGGTCTTATAACGCTCTAGCAAAAATTTTCCGCATTTCAATGTTGCAAACTTTGAAAAGTATATTACGCACAGTATAAAATTTTGTGAATTGTGAAGTTTCATCAGTGTTACATTTTTAACTCAAGGGTAGCACTTTTATACTGATATCTCAAATTAACACTAGTACTTTATTGTCACAAAATTTCAAGGTTTTATGAGGCTCCAGTAAAAAGTTACAGCATTTAAATGATGCAAACTTTGATAGGTATATTGCGCACCGTATAAAAATTAGTGAATTTTGAAGTTTCATCAGTGTTTCATTGCTTCTCAAGGGTAGCACTGTTATACCGATATCTCAAATTGACAATAGTACTTTATTGTCACAAAATGTCTAGGTCTTATGACGCTATAGCAAAAATTTACCGCATTTCAATGTTGCAAACTTTGAAAAGTATATTACGCACAGTATAAAACTTTGTGAATTGTGAAGTTTCATCAGTGTTTCATTTTTAACTCAAGGGTAGCACTTTTATACCGATATCTCAAATTAACACTAGTACTTTATTGTCACAAAATTTCAAGGTTTTATGAGGCTCCAGTAAAAAGTTACAGCATTTCAATGATACAAACTTTGATAGGTATATTGCGCACAGTATAAAAGTTAGTGAATTTTGATGTTTCATCAGTGTTTCACTTTTTGCTCAAGGGAAGCTCCGTTATACCGATATCTTAAACTTTCAATAGTACTTTATTGTAACTAAATTTCAAGGTTTTATGACGCTCCAGTAAAAAGTTACAGCATTTCAATGTTGCAAACTTTGATAGGTATATTACGCACCGTATAAAAATTAGTGAATTTTGAAGTTTCATTAGTGTTTCATTTCTTCTCAAGGGTAGCACTGTTATACCGATATCTCAAATTGACAATATTACTTTATTGTCACTAAATTTCAACTTTTTATGAGGCTCCAGTAAAAAGTTACAGCATTTCAATGATGCAAACTTTGATAGGTATATTACGCACAGTATAAAATTCAGTGAATTTTGAAGTTTCATCAGTGTTTCCTTTCAACTCAAGGGTAGCACTGTTATACCGATATCTCAAATTGACAATAGTACTTTATTGTCACTAAATTTCAACTTTTTATGAGGCTCCAGTAAAAAGTTACAGCATTTCAATGATGCAAACTTTGATAGGTATATTACGCACAGTATAAAAATTAGTGAATTTTGAAGTTTCATCAGTGTTTCATTTCTTCTCAAGCACTGTTATACCGATATCTCAAATTGACAATAGTACTTTATTGTCACTAAATTTCAAGGTTTTATGAGGCTCCAGTAAAAAGTTACAGCATTTCAATGATGCAAACTTTGATAGGTATACTACGCACAGTATAAAATTCAGTGAATTTTGAAGTTTCATCAGTGTTTCCTTTTATACTCAAGGGTAGCACTGTTATACCGATATCTCAAATTGACAATAGTACTTTATTGTCACGAAATTTCAAGGTTTTATGAGGCTCCAGTAAAAAGTTACAGCATTTCAATGATGCAAACTTTGATAGGTATATTGCGCACAGTATAAAATTCAGTGAATTTTGAAGTTTCATCAGTGTTTCCTTTTATACTCAAGGGTAGCACTGTTATACCGATATCTCAAATTGACAATAGTACTTTATTGTCACGAAATTTCAAGGTTTTATGAGGCTCCAGTAAAAAGTTACAACATTTCAATGATGCAAACTTTGATAGGTATATTGCGCACCGTATAAAAATTAGTGAATTTTGAAGTTTCATCAGTGTTTCATTTCTTCTCAAGGGTAGCACTGTTATACCGATATCTCAAATTGACAATAGTACTCTATTGTCACAAAATATCTAGGTCTTATGACGCTTTAGCAAAACTTTACCGCATTTCAATGTTGCAAACTTTGAAAAGTATATTACGCACAGTATAAAACTTTGTGAATTGTGAAGTTTCATCAGTGTTTCATTTTTAACTCAAGGGTAGCACTTTTATACCTATATCTCAAATTAATACTAGTACTTTATTGTCACAAAATTTCAAGGTTTTATGAGGCTCCAGTAAAAAGTTACAGCATTTCAATGATGCAAACTTTGATAGGTATATTACGCACAGTATAAAATTCAGTGAATTTTGAGTTTCATCAGTGTTTCATTTTATACTCAAGGGTAGCACTGTTATACCGATATCTCAAATTGACAATAGTACTTTATTGTCACTAAATTTCAAGGTTTAATGACGCTTTAGCAAAACTTTACCGCATTTCAATGTTGCAAACTTTGAAAAGTATATTACGCACAGTATAAAACTTTGTGAATTATGACGCTCCAATAAAAGTTACAGGATTTCAATGTTGCAAACTTTGATAGGTATATTACGCACCGTATAAAAATTAGTGAATTTTGAAGTTTCATCAGTGTTTCGTTTCTTCTCAAGGGTAGCACTATTATACCGATATCTCAAATTGACAATAGTACTTTATTGTCACAAAATTTCAAGGTTTTATGAGGCTCCAGTAAAAAGTTACAGCATTTCAATGATGCAAACTTTGATAGGTATATTGCGCACCGTATAAAAATTAGTGAATTTTGAAGTTTCATCAGTGTTTCATTGCTTCTCAAGGGTAGCACTGTTATACCGATATCTCAAATTGACAATAGTACTTTATTGTCACAAAATGTCTAGGTCTTATGACGCTATAGCAAAAATTTACCGCATTTCAATGTTGCAAACTTTGAAAAGTATATTACGCACAGTATAAAACTTTGTGAATTGTGAAGTTTCATCAGTGTTTCATTTTTAACTCAAGGGTAGCACTTTTATACCGATATCTCAAATTAACACTAGTACTTTATTGTCACAAAATTTCAAGGTTTTATGAGGCTCCAGTAAAAAGTTACAGCATTTCAATGATACAAACTTTGATAGGTATATTGCGCACAGTATAAAAGTTAGTGAATTTTGATGTTTCATCAGTGTTTCACTTTTTGCTCAAGGGAAGCTCCGTTATACCGATATCTTAAACTTTCAATAGTACTTTATTGTAACTAAATTTCAAGGTTTTATGACGCTCCAGTAAAAAGTTACAGCATTTCAATGTTGCAAACTTTGATAGGTATTACGCACAGTATAAAATTTAGTGAATTTTGAAGTTTCATTAGTGTTTCATTTCTTCTCAAGGGTAGCACTGTTATACCGATATCTCAAATTGACAATATTACTTTATTGTCACTAAATTTCAACTTTTTATGAGGCTCCAGTAAAAAGTTACAGCATTTCAATGATGCAAACTTTGATAGGTATATTACGCACAGTATAAAATTCAGTGAATTTTGAAGTTTCATCAGTGTTTCCTTTCAACTCAAGGGTAGCACTGTTATACCGATATCTCAAATTGACAATAGTACTTTATTGTCACTAAATTTCAAGGTTTTATGACGCTCCAGTAAAAAGTTACAGCATTTCAATGTTGCAAACTTTGATAGGTATATTACGCACCGTATAAAAATTAGTGAATTTTGAAGTTTCATCAGTGTTTCATTTCTTCTCAAGGGTAGCACTGTTATACTGATATCTCAAATTGACAATAGTACTTTATTGTCACAAAATTTCTAGGTCTTATGACGCTCTAGCAAAAATTTCCAACATTTCAATGTTGCAAACTTTGAAAAGTATATTACGCACAGTATAAAATTTTGTGAATTGTGAAGTTTCATCAGTGTTTCATTTTTAACTCAAGGGTAGCACTTTTATACTGATATCTCAAATTAACACTAGTACTTTATTGTCACAAAATTTCAAAGTTTTATGAAGCTCCAGTAAAAAGTTACAGCATTTCAATGATGCAAACTTTGATAGGTATATTACAGTATAAAATTCAGTGAATTTTGAAGTTTCATCAGTTTTTCCTTTTATACTCAAGGGTAGCACTGTTATACCGATATCTCAAATTGACAATAGTACTTTATTGTCACGAAATTTCAAGGTTTTATGAGGCTCCAGTAAAAAGTTACAGCATTTCAATGATGCAAACTTTGATAGGTATATTGCGCACAGTATAAAATTCAGTGAATTTTGAAGTTTCATCAGTGTTTCCTTTTATACTCAAGGGTAGCACTGTTATACCGATATCTCAAATTGACAATAGTACTTTATTGTCACGAAATTTCAAGGTTTTATGAGGCTCCAGTAAAAAGTTACAGCATTTCAATGATGCAAACTCTGATAGGTATATTGCGCACCGTATAAAAATTAGTGAATTTTGAAGTTTCATCAGTGTTTCATTTCTTCTCAAGGGTAGCACTGTTATACCGATATCTCAAATTGACAATAGTACTCTATTGTCACAAAATATCTAGGTCTTATGACGCTTTAGCAAAACTTTACCGCATTTCAATGTTGCAAACTTTGAAAAGTATATTACGCACAGTATAAAACTTTGTGAATTGTGAAGTTTCATCAGTGTTTCATTTTTAACTCAAGGGTAGCACTTTTATACCTATATCTCAAATTAATACTAGTACTTTATTGTCACAAAATTTCAAGGTTTTATGAGGCTCCAGTAAAAAGTTACAGCATTTCAATGATGCAAACTTTGATAGGTATATTACGCACAGTATAAAATTCAGTGAATTTTGAAGTTTCATCAGTGTTTCATTTTATACTCAAGGGTAGCACTGTTATACCGATATCTCAAATTGACAATAGTACTTTATTGTCACTAAATTTCAAGGTTTTATGACGCTTTAGCAAAACTTTACCGCATTTCAATGTTGCAAACTTTGAAAAGTATATTACGCACAGTATAAAACTTTGTGAATTATGACGCTCCAATAAAAGTTACAGGATTTCAATGTTGCAAACTTTGATAGGTATATTACGCACCGTATAAAAATTAGTGAATTTTGAAGTTTCATCAGTGCTTCGTTTCTTCTCAAGGGTAGCACTATTATACCGATATCTCAAATTGACAATAGTACTTTATTGTCACAAAATTTCTAGGTCTTATAACGCTCTAGCAAAAATTTTCCGCATTTCAATGTTGCAAACTTTGAAAAGTATATTACGCACAGTATAAAATTTTGTGAATTGTGAAGTTTCATCAGTGTTACATTTTTAACTCAAGGGTAGCACTTTTATACTGATATCTCAAATTAACACTAGTACTTTATTGTCACAAAATTTCAAAGTTTTATGAAGCTCCAGTAAAAAGTTACAGCATTTCAATGATGCAAACTTTGATAGGTATATTACAGTATAAAATTCAGTGAATTTGAAGTTTCATCAGTTTTTCCTTTTAACTCAAGGGTAGCACTGTTATACCGATATCTCAAATTGACAATAGTACTTTATTGTCACTAAATTTCAAGGTTTTATGACGCTCCAGTAAAAAGTTACAGCATTTCAATGTTGCAAACTTTGATAGGTATATTACGCACCGTATAAAAATTAGTGAATTTTGAAGTTTCATCAGTGTTTCATTTCTTCTCAAGGGTAGCACTGTTATACCGATATCTCAAATTGACAATATTACTTTATTGTCACTAAATTTCAACTTTTTATGAGGCTCCAGTAAAAAGTTACAGCATTTCAATGATGCAAACTTTGATAGGTATATTACGCACAGTATAAAATTCAGTGAATTTTGAAGTTTCATCAGTGTTTCCTTTTAACTCAAGGGTAGCACTGTTATACCGATATCTCAAATTGACAATAGTACTTTATTGTCATAAAATTTCAAGGTTTTATGACGCTCCAGTAAAAAGTTACAGCATTTCAATGTTGCAAACTTTGATAGGTATATTACGCACCGTATAAAAATTAGTGAATTTTGAAGTTTCATCAGTGTTTCATTTTTTCTCAAGGGTAGCACTGTTATACCGATATCTCAAATTGACAATAGTACTTTATTGTCACAAAATTTCTAGGTCTTATGACGCTCTAGAAAAATTTCCCACATTTCAATGTTGCAAACTTTGAAAAGTATATTACGCACAGTATAAAATTTTGTGAATTGTGAAGTTTCATCAGTGTTTCATTTTTAACTCAAGGGTAGCACTTTTATACTGATATCTCAAATTAACACTAGTACTTTATTGTCACAAAATTTCAAAGTTTTATGAAGCTCCAGTAAAAAGTTACAGCATTTCAATGATGCAAACTTTGATAGGTATATTACAGTATAAAATTCAGTGAATTTTGAAGTTTCATCAGTTTTTCCTTTTAACTCAAGGGTAGCACTGTTATACCGATATCTCAAATTGACAATAGTACTTTATTGTGCCAAAACTTCAAAGTTTTATGACGCTCCAGTAAAAAGTTACAGCATTTCAATGATGCAAACTTTGATAGGTATATTACAGTATAAAATTCAGTGAATTTTGAAGTTTCATCAGTGTTTCCTTTTATACTCAAGGGTAGCACTGTTATACCGATATCTCAAATTGACAATAGTACTTTATTGTCACGAAATTTCAAGGTTTTATGAGGCTCCAGTAAAAAGTTACAGCATTTCAATGATGCAAACTTTGATAGGTATATTGCGCACCGTATAAAAATTAGTGAATTTTGAAGTTTCATCAGTGTTTCATTTCTTCTCAAGGGTAGCACTGTTATACCGATATCTCAAATTGATAATAGTACTCTATTGTCACAAAATGTCTAGGTCTTATGACGCTTTAGCAAAACTTTACCGCATTTCAATGTTGCAAACATTGAAAAGTAAATTACGCACAGTATAAAACTTTGTGAATTGTGAAGTTTCATCAGTGTTTCATTTTTAACTCAAGGGTAGCACTTTTATACCTATATCTCAAATTAACACTAGTACTTTATTGTCACAAAATTTCAAGGTTTTATGAGGCTCCAGTAAAAAGTTACAGCATTTCAATGATGCAAACTTTGATAGGTATATTGCGCACAGTATAAAAGTTAGTGAATTTTGAACTTTCATCAGTGTTTCACTTTTTGCTCAAGGGAAGCTCTGTTATACCGATATCTTAAACTTTCAATAGTACTTTATTGTCACAAAATTTCAAGGTTTTATGAGGCTCCAGTAAAAAGTTACAACTTTGATAGGTATATTACGCACAGTATAAAATTCAGTGAATTTTGAAGTTTCATCAGTGTTTCATTTTTTATTCAAGGGTAGCACTGTTATACCGATATCTCAAATTGACAATAGTACTTTATTGTCACAAAATTTCAAGGTTTTATGACGCTTCAGTAAAAAGTTACAGCATTTCAATGTTGCAAACTTTGATAGGTATATTACGCACCGTATAAAATTAAGTGAATTTTGAAGTTTCATCAGTGTTTCATTTCTTCTCAAGGGTAGCACTGTTATACCGATATCTCAAATTGACAATAGAACTTCATTGTCACAAAATTTCTACGTCTTATGACGCTCTAGCAAAAATTTACCGCATTTCAATGTTGCAAACTTTGAAAAGTATATTACGCACAGTATAAAATTTTGTGAATTGTGAAGTTTCATCAGTCTTTCATTTTTTACTCAAGGGTAGCACTTTTATACCGATATCTCAAATTAACAATAGTACTTTATTGTCACAAAATTTCAAGGTTTTATGAGGCTCCAGTAAAAATTTACAGCATTTCAATGGTGCAAACTTTGATAGGTATATTATGCACAGTATAAAATTCAGTGAATTTTGAAGCTTCATCAGTGTTTCCTTTTATACCCAAGGGTAGCACTGTTATACCGATATCTCAAATTGACAATAGTACTTTATTGTCACCAAATTTCAAGGTTTTATGACGCTCCAGTAAAAAGTTACAGCATTTCAATGTTGCAAACTTTGATAGGTATATTACGCACCGTATAAAAATTAGTGAATTTTGAAGTTTCATCAGTGTTTCATTTCTTCTCAAGCACTGTTATACCGATATCTCAAATTGACAATAGTACTTTATTGTCACAAAATGTCTAGGTCTTATGACGCTATAGCAAAAATTTACCGCATTTCAATGTTGCAAACTTTGAAAAGTATATTACGCACAGTATAAAACTTTGTGAATTGTGAAGTTTCATCAGTGTTTCATTTTTAACTCAAGGGTAGCACTTTTATACCGATATCTCAAATTAACACTAAAATTTCAAGGTTTTATGAGGCTCCAGTAAAAAGTTACAGCATTTCAATGTTGCAAACTTTGATAGGTATATTACGCACCGTATAAAAATTAGTGAATTTTGAAGTTTCATTAGTGTTTCATTTCTTCTCAAGGGTAGCACTGTTATACCGATATCTCAATTTGACAATATTACTTTATTGTCACTAAATTTCAAGGTTTTATGAGGCTCCAGTAAAAAGTTACAGCATTCAATGATGCAAACTTTGATAGGTATATTACGCACAGTATAAAATTCAGTGAATTTTGAAGTTTCATCAGTGTTTCCTTTTAACTCAAGGGTAGCACTGTTATACCGATATCTCAAATTGACAATAGTACTTTATTGTCACTAAATTTCAAGGTTTTATGACGCTCCAGTAAAAAGTTACAGCATTTCAATGTTGCAAACTTTGATAGGTATATTACGCACCGTATAAAAATTAGTGAATTTTGAAGTTTCATCAGTGTTTCATTTCTTCTCAAGGGTAGCACTGTTATACCGATATCTCAAATTGACAATAGTACTTTATTGTCACAAAATTTCTAGGTCTTATGACGCTCTAGCAAAAATTTCCCGCATTTCAATGTTGCAAACTTTGAAAAGTATATTACGCATAGTATAAAATTTTGTGAATTGTGAAGTTTCATCAGTGTTTCATTTTTAACTCCAGGGTAGCACTTTTATACTGATATCTCAAATTAACACTAGTACTTTATTGTCACAAAATTTCAAGGTTTTATGAAGCTCCAGTAAAAAGTTACAGCATTTCAATGATGCAAACTTTGATAGGTATATTACGCACAGTATAAAATTCAGTGAATTATGAAGTTTCATCAGTGTTTCCTTTTATACTCAAGGGTAGCACTGTTATACCGATATCTCAAATTGACAATAGTACTTTATTGTCACGAAATTTCAAGGTTTTATGAGGCTCCAGTAAAAAGTTACAGCATTTCAATGATGCAAACTTTGATAGGTATATTGCGCACAGTATAAAATTCAGTGAATTTTGAAGTTTCATCAGTGTTTCCTTTTATACTCAAGGGTAGCACTGTTATACCGATATCTCAAATTGACAATAGTACTTTATTGTCACGAAATTTCAAGGTTTTATGAGGCTCCAGTAAAAAGATACAGCATTTCAATGATGCAAACTTTGATAGGTATATTGCGCACCGTATAAAAATTAGTGAATTTTGAAGTTTCATCAGTGTTTCATTTCTTCTCAAGGGTAGCACTGTTATACCGATATCTCAAATTGACAATAGTACTTTATTGTCACTAAATTTCAAGGTTTTATGACGCTTTAGCAAAACTTTACCGCATTTCAATGTTGCAAACTTTGAAAAGTATATTACGCACAGTATAAAACTTTGTGAATTATGACGCTCCAATAAAAGTTACAGGATTTCAATGTTGCAAACTTTGATAGGTATATTACGCACCGTATAAAAATTAGTGAATTTTGAAGTTTCATCAGTGTTTCGTTTCTTCTCAAGGGTAGCACTGTTATACCGATATCTCAAATTGACAATAGTATTTTATTGTCACAAAATTTCAAGGTTTTATGAGACTCCAGTAAAAAGTTACAGCATTTCAATGTTGCAAACTTTGATAGGTATATTACGCACAGTATCAAATTAAGTGAACTTTGAAGTATCATCAGTCTTTCATTTTTTACTCAAGGGTAGCACTGTTATACCGATATCTCAAATTAACAATAGTACTTTATTGTCACAAAATTTCAAGGTTTTATGAGGCTCTAGTAAAAAATTACAGCATTTCAATGGTGCAAACTTTGATAGGTATATTACGCACAGTATCAAATTAAGTGAATTTTGAAGTATCATCAGTGTTTCATTTTATACTCAAGGGTAGCACTGTTATACCGATATCTCAAATTGACAATAGTACTTTATTGTTTTATGGTTTTTTGACGCTCCAGTAATAAGTTACAGCATTTCAATGTTGCAAACTTTGATAGGTATATTACGCACCGTATAAAAGTTAGTGAATTTTGAACTTTCATCAATGTTTCATTTTTTCTCAAGCACTGTTATACCGATATCTCAAATTGACAATAGTACTTTATTGTCACAAAATGTCTAGGTCTTATGACGCTATAGCAAAAATTTACCGCATTTCAATGTTGCAAACTTTGAAAAGTATATTACGCACAGTATAAAACTTTGTGAATTGTGAAGTTTCATCAGTGTTTCATTTTTAACTCAAGGGTAGCACTTTTATACCGATATCTCAAATTAACACTAAAATTTCAAGGTTTTATGAGGCTCCAGTAAAAAGTTACAGCATTTCAATGTTGCAAACTTTGATAGGTATATTACGCACCGTATAAAAATTAGTGAATTTTGAAGTTTCATTAGTGTTTCATTTCTTCTCAAGGGTAGCACTGTTATACCGATATCTCAATTTGACAATATTACTTTATTGTCACTAAATTTCAAGGTTTTATGAGGCTCCAGTAAAAAGTTACAGCATTTCAATGATGCAAACTTTGATAGGTATATTACGCACAGTATAAAATTCAGTGAATTTTGAAGTTTCATCAGTGTTTCCTTTTAACTCAAGGGTAGCACTGTTATACCGATATCTCAAATTGACAATAGTTCTTTATTGTCACAAAATTTCAAGGTTTTATGACGCTCCAGTAAAAAGTTACAGCATTTCAATGTTGCAAACTTTGATAGGTATATTACGCACAGTATAAAAATTAGTGAATTTTGAAGTTTCATCAGTGTTTCATTTCTTCTCAAGGGTAGCACTGTTATACCGATATCTCAAATTGACAATAGTACTTTATTGTCACAAAATTTCTAGGTCTTATGACCCTCTAGCAAAAATTTCCCGCATTTCAATGTTGCAAACTTTGAAAAGTATATTACGCATAGTATAAAATTTTGTGAATTGTGAAGTTTCATCAGTGTTTCATTTTTAACTCAAGGGTAGCACTTTTATACTGATATCTCAAATTAACACTAGTACTTTATTGTCACAAAATTTCAAGGTTTTATGAAGCTCCAGTAAAAAGTTACAGCATTTCAATGATGCAAACTTTGATAGGTATATTACGCACAGTATAAAATTCAGTGAATTATGAAGTTTCATCAGTGTTTCCTTTTATACTCAAGGGTAGCACTGTTATACCGATATCTCAAATTGACAATAGTACTTTATTGTCACAAAATTTCAAGGTTTTATGACGCTCCAGTAAAAAGTTACAGCATTTCAATGATGCAAACTTTGATAGGTATATTGCGCACAGTATAAAATTCAGTGAATTTTGAAGTTTCATCAGTGTTTCCTTTTATACTCAAGGGTAGCACTGTTATACCGATATCTCAAATTGACAATAGTACTTTATTGTCACGAAATTTCAAGGTTTTATGAGGCTCCAGTAAAAAGTTACAGCATTTCAATGATGCAAACTTTGATAGGTATATTGCGCACCGTATAAAAATTAGTGAATTTTGAAGTTTCATCAGTGTTTCATTTCTTCTCAAGGGTAGCACTGTTATACCGATATCTCAAATTGACAATAGTACTTTATTGTCACTAAATTTCAAGGTTTTATGACGCTTTAGCAAAACTTTACCGCATTTCAATGTTGCAAACTTTGAAAAGTATATTACGCACAGTATAAAACTTTGTGAATTATGACGCTCCAATAAAAGTTACAGGATTTCAATGTTGCAAACTTTGATAGGTATATTACGCACCGTATAAAAATTAGTGAATTTTGAAGTTTCATCAGTGTTTCGTTTCTTCTCAAGGGTAGCACTGTTATACCGATATCTCAAATTGACAATAGTATTTTATTGTCACAAAATTTCAAGGTTTTATGAGGCTCCAGTAAAAAGTTACAGCATTTCAATGGTGCAAACTTTGATAGGTATATTACGCACAGTATCAAATTAAGTGAACTTTGAAGTTTCATCAGTCTTTCATTTTTTACTCAAGGGTAGCACTGTTATACCGATATCTCAAATTAACAATAGTACTTTATTGTCACAAAATTTCAAGGTTTTATGACGCTCCAGTAAAAAATTACAGCATTTCAATGTTCCAAACTTTGATAGGTATATTACGCACAGTATCAAATTCAGTGAATTTTGAAGTATCATCAGTGTTTCCTTTTATACTCAAGGGTAGCACTGTGATACCGATATCTCAAATTGACAATAGTACTTTATTGTCACAAAATTTCAAGGTTTTATGACGCTCCAGTAAAAAGTTACAGCATTTCAATGTTGCAAACTTTGATAGTTATATTACGCACCGTATAAAAATTAGTGAATTTTTAAGTTTCATCAGTGTTTCATTTCTTCTCAAGGGTAGCACTGTTATACCGATATTTCAAATTGACCATAGTATTTTATTGTCACAAAATTTCTAGGTCTTATGACGCTCTAGCAAAAATTTCCCGCATTTCAATGTTGCAAACTTTGAAAAGTATATTACGCACAGTATAAAATTTTGTGAATTGTGAAGTTTCATCAGTGTTTCATTTTTAACTCAAGGGTAGCACTTTTATACTGATATCTCAAATTAACGCTAGTACTTTATTGTCACAAAATTTCAAGGTTTTATGAAGCTCCAGTAAAAAGTTACAGCATTTCAATGATGCAAACTTTGATAGGTATATTACGCATAGTATAAAATTCAGTGAATTTTGAAGTTTCATCAGTGTTTCATTTTAGACTCAAGGGTAGCACTGTTATACCGATATCTCAAATTGACAATAGTACTTTATTGTCCCTAAATTTCAAGGTCTGATGACGCTCTAGCAAAAACATACAGCATTTCAATGTTGCAAACTTTGATAGGTATATTACGCACCGTATAAAAATTAGTGAATTTTGAAGTTTCATTAGTGTTTCATTTCTTCTCAAGGGTAGCACTGTTATACCGATATCTCAAATTGACAATATTACTTTATTGACACTAAATTTCAAGGTTTTATGACGCTCCAATAAAAGTTACAGGATTTCAATGTTGCAAACTTTGATAGGTATATTACGCACCGTATAAAAATTAGTGAATTTTGAAGTTTCATCAGTGTTTCGTTTCTTCTCAAGGGTAGCACTGTTATACCGATATCTCAAATTGACAATAGTATTTTATTGTCACAAAATTTCAAGGTTTTATGAGGCTCCAGTAAAAAGTTACAGCATTTCAATGGTGCAAACTTTGATAGGTATATTACGCACAGTATAAAATTAAGTGAATTTTGAAGTTTCATCAGTCTTTCATTTTTTACTCAAGGGTAGCACTGTTATACCGATATCTCAAATTGACAATAGTACTTTATTGTCACAAAATTTCAAGGTTTTATGACGCTCCAGTAAAAAGTTACAGCATTTCAATGGTGCAAACTTTGATAGGTATATTACGCACAGTATCAAATTCAGTGAATTTTGAAGTTTCATCAGTGTTTCCTTTTATACTCAAGGGTAGCACTGTGATACCGATATCTCAAATTGACAATGGTACTTTATTGTCAAAAAATTTCAAGGTTTTATGACGCTCCAGTAAAAAGTTACAGCATTTCAATGTTGCAAACTTTGATAGGTATATTACGCACCGTATGAAAATTAGTGAATTGTGAAGTTTCATCAGTGTTTCATTTCTTCTCAAGCACTGTTATACCGATATCTCAAATTGACAATAGTACTTTATTGTCACAAAATGTCTAGGTCTTATGACGCTATAGCAAAAATTTACCGCATTTCAATGTTGCAAACTTTGAAAAGTATATTACGCACAGTATAAAACTTTGTGAATTGTGAAGTTTCATCAGTGTTTCATTTTTAACTCAAGGGTAGCACTTTTATACCGATATCTCAAATTAACACTAAAATTTCAAGGTTTTATGAGGCTCCAGTAAAAAGTTACAGCATTTCAATGTTGCAAACTTTGATAGGTATATTACGCACAGTATAAAAATTAGTGAATTTTGAAGTTTCATTAGTGTTTAATTTTTTGCTCAAGGGTAGCACTGTTATACCGATATCTCAATTTGACAATATTACTTTATTGTCACTAAATTTCAAGGTTTTATGAGGCTCCAGTAAAAAGTTACAGCATTTCAATGATGCAAACTTTGATAGGTATATTACGCACAGTATAAAATTCAGTGAATTTTGAAGTTTCATCAGTGTTTCCTTTTTACTCAAGGGTAGCACTGTTATACCGATATCTCAAATTGACAATAGTACTTTATTGTCACAAAATTTCAAGGTTTTATGACGCTCCAGTAAAAAGTTACAGCATTTCAATGTTGCAAACTTTGATAGGTATATTACGCACCGTATAAAAATTAGTGAATTTTGAAGTTTCATCAGTGTTTCATTTTTATTCAAGGGTAGCACTGTTATACCGATATCTCAAATTGACAATAGTACTTTATTGTCACAAAATTTCTAGGTCTTATGACCCTCTAGCAAAAATTTCCCGCATTTCAATGTTGCAAACTTTGAAAAGTATATTACGCATAGTATAAAATTTTGTGAATTGTGAAGTTTCATCAGTGTTTCATTTTTAACTCAAGGGTAGCACTTTTATACTGATATCTCAAATTAACACTAGTACTTTATTGTCACAAAATTTCAAGGTTTTATGAAGCTCCAGTAAAAAGTTACAGCATTTCAATGATGCAAACTTTGATAGGTATATTACGCACAGTATAAAATTCAGTGAATTATGAAGTTTCATCAGTGTTTCCTTTTATACTCAAGGGTAGCACTGTTATACCGATATCTCAAATTGACAATAGTACTTTATTGTCACAAAATTTCAAGGTATTGTGACGCTCCAGTAAAAAGTTACAGCATTTCTATGTTCCAAACTTTGATAGGTATATTGCGCACAGTATCAAATTAAGTGAACTTTGAAGTTTCATCAGTGTTTCCTTTTATACTCAAGGGTAGCACTGTTATACCGATATCTCAAATTGACAATAGTACTTTATTGTCACGAAATTTCAAGGTTTTATGAGGCTCCAGTAAAAAGTTACAGCATTTCAATGATGCAAACTTTGATAGGTATATTGCGCACCGTATAAAAATTAGTGAATTTTGAAGTTTCATCAGTGTTTCATTTCTTCTCAAGGGTAGCACTGTTATACCGATATCTCAAATTGACAATAGTACTTTATTGTCACTAAATTTCAAGGTTTTATGACGCTTTAGCAAAACTTTACCGCATTTCAATGTTGCAAACTTTGAAAAGTATATTACGCACAGTATAAAACTTTGTGAATTATGACGCTCCAATAAAAGTTACAGGATTTCAATGTTGCAAACTTTGATAGGTATATTACGCACCGTATGAAAATTAGTGAATTTTGAAGTTTCATCAGTGTTTAATTTTTTGCTCAAGGGTAGCACTGTTATACCGATATCTCAAATTGACAATAGTATTTTATTGTCACAAAATTTCAAGGTTTTATGACGCTCCAGTAAAAAGTTACAGCATTTCAATGTTGCAAACTTTGATAGGTATATTACGCACAGTATAAAATTCAGTGAATTTTGAAGTTTCATCAGTCTTTCATTTTTTACTCAAGGGTAGCACTGTTATACCGATATCTCAAATTGACAATAGTACTTTATTGTCACAAAATTTCAAGGTTTTATGACGCTCCAGTAAAAAGTTACAGCATTTCAATGTTCCAAACTTTGATAGGTATATTACGCACAGTATCAAATTAAGTGAACTTTGAAGTATCATCAGTGTTTCCTTTTTTACTCAAGGGTAGCACTGTGATACCGATATCTCAAATTGACAATAGTACTTTATTGTCACAAAATTTCAAGGTTTTATGACGCTCCAGTAAAAAGTTACAGCATTTCAATGTTGCAAACTTTGATAGTTATATTACGCACCGTATAAAAATTAGTGAATTTTTAAGTTTCATCAGTGTTTCATTTCTTCTCAAGGGTAGCACTGTTATACCGATATTTCAAATTGACCATAGTATTTTATTGTCACAAAATTTCTAGGTCTTATGACGCTCTAGCAAAAATTTCCCGCATTTCAATGTTGCAAACTTTGAAAAGTATATTACGCACAGTATAAAATTTTGTGAATTGTGAAGTTTCATCAGTGTTTCATTTTTAACTCAAGGGTAGCACTTTTATACTGATATCTCAAATTAACGCTAGTACTTTATTGTCACAAAATTTCAAGGTTTTATGAAGCTCCAGTAAAAAGTTACAGCATTTCAATGATGCAAACTTTGATAGGTATATTACGCATAGTATAAAATTCAGTGAATTTTGAAGTTTCATCAGTGTTTCATTTTAGACTCAAGGGTAGCACTGTTATACCGATATCTCAAATTGACAATAGTACTTTATTGTCCCTAAATTTCAAGGTCTGATGACGCTCTAGCAAAAACATACAGCATTTCAATGTTGCAAACTTTGATAGGTATATTACGCACCGTATAAAAATTAGTGAATTTTGAAGTTTCATTAGTGTTTCATTTCTTCTCAAGGGTAGCACTGTTATACCGATATCTCAAATTGACAATATTACTTTATTGACACTAAATTTCAAGGTTTTATGAGGCTCCAGCAAAAAGTTACAGCATTTCAATGATGCAAACTTTGATAGGTATATTACGCACAGTATAAAATTCAGTGAAT
Organism: Clusia tigrina; assembly: GCA_920105625.2. Lineage (NCBI taxonomy): Eukaryota > Metazoa > Arthropoda > Insecta > Diptera > Clusiidae > Clusia > Clusia tigrina. Next base: position 3,123 of record CAKKTE020000064.1, on the reverse strand, counting down.
TTTGAAGTTTCATCAGTGTTTCCTTTTATACTCAAGGGTAGCACTGTTATACCGATATCTCAAATTGACAATAGTACTTTATTGTCACTAAATTTCTAGGTCTTATAAGGCTCTAGCAAAAATTTTCCGCATTTCAATGTTGCAAACTTTGAAAAGTATATTACGCACAGTATAAAATTTTGTGAATTTTGAAGTTTCATCAGTGTTTCATTTTTAACTCAAGGGTAGCACTTTTATACTGATATCTCAAATTAACACTAGTACTTTATTGTCACAAAATTTCAAGGTTTTATGAGGCTCCAGTAAAAAGTTACAGCATTTCAATGATGCAAACTTTGATAGGTATATTGCGCACCGTATAAAAATTAGTGAATTTTGAAGTTTCATCAGTGTTTCATTGCTTCTCAAGGGTAGCACTGTTATACCGGTATCTCAAATTGACAATAGTACTTTATTGTCACAAAATGTCTAGGTCTTATGAAGCTTTAGCAAAACTTTACCGCATTTCAATGTTGCAAACTTTGAAAAGTATATTACGCACAGTATAAAACTTTGTGAATTGTGAAGTTTCATCAGTGTTTCATTTTTAACTCAAGGGTAGCACTTTTATACCGATATCTCAAATTAACACTAGTACTTTATTTTCACAAAATTTCAAGGTTTTATGAGGCTCCAGTAAAAAGTTACAGCATTTCAATGATGCAAACTTTGATAGGTATATTGCGCACAGTATAAAAGTTAGTGAATTTTGATGTTTCATCAGTGTTTCACTTTTTGCTCAAGGGAAGCTGTGTTATACCGATATCTTACACTTTCAATAGTACTTTATTGTCACAAAATTTCAAGGTTTTATGAGCCTCCAGTAAAAAGTTACAACTTTGATAGGTATATTACGCACAGTATAAAATTCAGTGAATTTTGAAGTTTCATCAGTGTTTCATTTTATACTCAAGGGTAGCACTGTTATACCGATATCTCAAATTGACAATAGTACTTTATTGTCACTAAATTTCAAGGTTTTATGACGCTCCAGTAAAAAGTTACAGCATTTCAATGTTGCAAACTTTGATAGGTATATTACGCACCGTATAAAAATGTGTGAATTTTGAAGTTTCATCAGTGTTTCATTTCTTCTCAAGGGTAGCACTGTTATACCGATATCTCAAATTGACAATAGTACTTTATTGTTACAAAATTTCTAGGTCTTATAACGCTCTAGCAAAAATTTCCCGCATTTCAATGTTGCAAACTTTGATAGGTATATTACGCACCGTATAAAAATTAGTGAATTTTGAAGTTTCATCAGTGTTTCATTTCTTCTCAAGGGTAGCACTGTTATACCGATATTTCAAATTGACAATAGTACTTTATTGTCACAAAATTTCTAGGTCTTATGACGCTCTAGCAAAAATTTTCCGCATTTCAATGTTGCAAACTTTGAAAAGTATATTACGCACAGTATAAAATTTTGTGAATTGTGAAGTTTCATCAGTGTTTCATTTTTAACTCAAGGGTAGCACTTTTATACTGTTATCTCAAATTAACGCTAGTACTTTATTGTCACAAAATTTCAAGGTTTTATGAAGCTCCAGTAAAAAGTTACAGCATTTCAATGATGCAAACTTTGATAGGTATATTACGCACAGTATAAAATTCAGTGAATTTTGAAGTTTCATCAGTGTTTCATTTTAGACTCAAGGGTAGCACTGTTATACCGATATCTCAAATTGACAATAGTACTTGATTGTCACTAAATTTCAAGGTCTGATGACGCTCTAGCAAAAAGTTACAGCATTTCAATGTTGCAAACTTTGATAGGTATATTACGCACCGTATAAAAATTAGTGAATTTTGAAGTTTCATTAGTGTTTCATTTCTTCTCAAGGGTAGCACTGTTATACCGATACCTCAAATTGACAATATTACTTTATTGACACTAAATTTCAAGGTTTTATGAGGCTCCAGCAAAAAGTTACAGCATTTCAATGATGCAAACTTTGATAGGTATATTACGCACAGTATAAAATTCAGTGAATTTTGAAGTTTCATCAGTGTTTCCTTTTATACTCAAGGGTAGCACTGTTATACCGATATCTCAAATTGACAATAGTACTTTATTGTCACTAAATTTCAAGGTTTTATGACGCTCCAGTAAAAAGTTACAGCATTTCAATGTCGCAAACTTTGATAGATATATTACGCACCGTATAAAAATGTGTGAATTTTGAAGTTCATCAGTGTTTCATTTCTTCTCAAGGGTAGCACTGTTATACCGATATCTCAAATTGACAATAGTACTTTATTGTTACAAAATTTCTAGGTCTTATAACGCTCTAGCAAAAATTTCCCGCATTTCAATGTTGCAAACTTTGAAAAGTATATTACGCACAGTATAAAATTTTGTGAATTGTGAAGTTTCATCAATGTTACATTTTTAACTCAAGGGTAGCACTTTTATACTGATATCTCAAATTAACACTAGTACTTTATTGTCACAAAATTTCAAGGTTTTATGAGCCTCCAGTAAAAAGTTACAACTTTGATAGGTATATTACGCACAGTATAAAATTCAGTGAATTTTGAAGTTTCATCAGTGTTTCATTTTATACTCAAGGGTAGCACTGTTATACCGATATCTCAAATTGACAATAGTACTTTATTGCACTTTTATACTGATATCTCAAATTAACACTAGTACTTTATTGTCACAAAATTTCAAGGTTTTATGAGGCTCCAGTAAAAAATTACAGCATTTCAATTATGCAAACTTTGATAGGTATATTACGCACAGTATGAAAGTTAGTGAATTTTGATGTTTCATCAGTGTTTCACTTTTTGCTCAAGGGAAGCTCTGTTATACCGATATCTTAAACTGACAATAGTACTTTATTGTCACAAAATTTCAAGGTTTTATAACGTTCCTGTAAAAAGTTAGAGCATTTCAATGTTGCAAACTTTAATAGGTATATTACGCACAGTATAAAATTCAGTGAATTTTGAAGTTTCATCAGTGTTTCATTTTATACTCAAGGGTAGCACTGTTATACCGATATCTCAAATTGACAATAGTACTTTATTGTCACTAAATTTCAAAGTTCTGTGACGCTCTAGTAAAAAGTTACA